>JAJLRJ010000002.1:40849592-40876666 GCA_024195265.1 Dendrophyllia cribrosa | reverse complement strand
TTATTGCAAATCAACCAAGCAAAATGAGATCATCACAATGACGTTTCCAGTAAACTCGAGCCTTCAGTGTTTTAGAACAGCAGCACTTTCAATGGTAACTCCAAATATGAAGTCACGAAATCCTATGGGGCGTGTGAATGCAGAAAATCGCTCAAAAACGTAAAAATTCTCAGGAGTGAATGGGTTAAGGAACATCTTAATCATCTTTCCCCGTTGTGATACCTCCAACAAAACCCTTTGGGAAAGGGGGCCCCGCTTGTTTTATTGGGGAACCGAGGACCAGTATTTAATTTGCTCTTACTTAGGTGTGCTCGCAAATATAGCTTGCTACGAATTTGGTCCCAGGGCAAGCGCTCCTTTTACCTTAACATGCGGAAATTGTCATCATAAAATTTCAAATTTGCTGATTGAAAGGCCAGTTCCCTTATGACTGAGCAATACTTCATAAGGCCTGGAGCATCGTTGGGATTCTTTTCTGCATAAATGGCCACAAAGGTGTTGAAGGCGGTGGTCCATTGCTCATTGTTACGAATGGTTTGCCTTTTCGCACTCGGAACCATTGATACCGCGGTATTTCCAAATGCCCAAATGCGAGTTTTTATTTTTTCTGATATTCTATGCGTTAATGGAACGCTAGCTGAGATAAAGGGGTTCTTACTAGCTACAGCTTGCTCCTGCGGTTGTAACCAGCCATTCGTCAGATTGTCGATCACCTCAGTACAGGTGGGATGAAAATGAAAAAATCAGCTTGCCCAGCCTGGAGCTCTGAAGAGCTAGCCCAAAAGTAAATTAATTATTAAAAACAAACAAATTTAAACAAGGGATGAATATTACACCAAGAGGCAAAAAATCTCCGAAAGTGTTCGTTCCCGACGGCGAATGTTGCGGAATAAATAATAAATTACAAGAAAAACTTATTTTTGTGCTGGTTATGAAAGTTATGATCGATTGATGACTGAAACTAGTACTCTTATTCGAAGTCTTTTGCCTTTGGATAACGTAAAATATCTTGCAAGCCCTTTCGGAAGTTTGATACAACAAAAATAACACATTTTATATTACGTGACTTGCTTGCGAGTATCAAGAGTTTAAATTATGCACGGTGTTCTAAGCGTACACAGCAAACGGCAGCTTGCAGTTTATTATCCTTACTTTTCCTCGATTTGTAAAATGAATCCACTAGAAAAATCAAAGTTAATTCACATGTTCATGAGTTTGAGAAACGTGAAACTACTCACTTTCTCATGGAAATGGCAAACGGCAGACAGCAAAAATATTTGCCATTCGTGGGAAAAACAATCTATCCAGTATCAACGACTATGTCGGCAAATGTTCAAGTTGTCTAGCTTGTGTTAGGAAAACGGTTTTAATGCATGAGACAGATCCTAACTGGTTTACTTTGAACTTAATACAATGAAAACAATAGCGATTTTAAAGACCTACATGTAAAAGCAGAGGAGTGAGAACACAATTACGGCCGCTATTGTAAATTATAATTATTTACGAAAAAGCATTCAATTCCATTTCTTTTGTTCGCCGTTGATATTTTCTTACATTTTTAAAATTTTCCTCACATTCACTTTCACTAGAGAACTGTTTATTACACACTTCTTATTTTAATTCTTAACTTAATGATGAGAAAAGGCAACAAATATTGCTTGCCCGTCTGGCAAACTCCGACAAAAAGACACTAGCCCGATGGGTCGCTTCACTAGCCCCAGGCTGTCGGACAGCGCTTTTGTCGCGCCTTGCTTTGAGTAGTGGAGGCTTGTATGAGATCGTGAGCAGCTGGTGGCTGTGGCGGATCAGGAACAAACTGAATTGGAGGGCTTGTGCCTGTTGTGCCTGCTGGTGGCTTGTCGTGAGTCTGGAGTGCGCTTTTTACCGCCGTAGTGACCGCTTGGCTTATAGATTCGATTATCTCTGGCGCCAGGCGAGTCGTATGGGGAGGTTCTGATTCCTCCCTTGTTTCATGTCGCCCGTGCTTCTGAGCACTGTGCCTTGTTGATTGGGTAGCAGCAGGTCTCTTACGTGGCGGCATTCTATATTTGTAATATTACAAGTATACATGCATGACCTTGTTTTGGCTATGTTCAGCAGGAAATCTTTGAGTGCATACTAGGGAAAATGCGCAACATGTATCGAAGCAGGGACTTGTGATACGTTTACCGATTAGAGTTTTATATATATACAATGGCATGGCAGCTAAAACAAAACAGGCTCACAAACAAAACTACTGTACATATAGTAACAGCAGGTGTACAAAGTACACAGCGGTATTATACATGAATGGCACAGAGAAAAATCTCCGGCCGAAAGGATCATGGTAGTAATATACTACAGAGCCTCAAAATAAAAGGTTGCAATAAAGCAGCATACAACCTTGATAAAATAAAAATGAAGGCGAGCGCCGATCCCAAAGATATAGATAACTAAGGTTGGTAAACTTTGTGACCACAAAACTTTGTAACCCTAACCGGTTTTTGTGTGAATGAAACTTACTCTGATTTTATGTAAAGACCAATTGAAACATTCTCCAAATTTCAAAGGGGGCGGTCGGCCTGGAGTTCTAGATAAGATACCACAATGTCCGCAACAACGTTGCAGCGGTAAAAGAAAAAGAGAAAATATTGTGAATATGGAAGGTATTTCCGACGTTATCGATGATTTATTGCGCGTGTTCCCTCGAAGGTACTAGAGATATAAGCTACAAGGAATATAAATATCTCTATTGGCGACGTAAAGCGACCAGGATGGCCCTGCGATAACTTTGATAGAGGGCTTTATTCCCTTGGTAATTTAAATGTACGCCATCAGGCAAATAAATATTTATTGAAGGGTTAGAAAGCTCTCGGTGACGCCATACTCCGACAAATGGGGCGTTAGTAAATGCCTTCGTAAGATAGTTGTTGAAGCTATCAACTTTTTCATTATAACTTAAAAAGGGGGGTCTTTCCCATGGTATTACTTCGCATACCATGATGTATTAAATGTTACATTGGGTGTGCAACAGTTCCACAAAAGCCTCAATTGCCAATCCTGTTGTTTGTGCATCGCAGGTTGCATCACACAGATAGTTAGATCCAAATTCTAGAATAACTATCCTTGGGGCCATTTTGCGGATAGTGGGGAGGTCATTGCAGACCATTTTGTCAACTGTTTGGCCTCCTATTCCCAGCATAATAACTTTACATTCTTGGGAGAGATTTAAGTCTAGGGCGTAATCGTTCCCTTGTGAATGTAGAGAAATGAATTCCTCAAATCTCCTTACAAATGAGTGGCCTAGAATTAGAACGCTTGGTGTTTGTGCTGTGTCGTTGGAAGAGGCCATGTCTCCAAGAGTAAATAAAAACAGTAAAAGAATACTTAACTTAAATCAAGAAATTCCCTTGAATGATGGACGTAGCACAGTACTGAGTTGGATGTTCTAGGCCAAAGAGGACCAAATGAACCCTCCGCGCCTTAATATAGTGTGACTAGTAAGGGTATCTCCTTAGGACCATCTGACCGGAAGCCGCCGAACAGATTCACTGCTACAGTGCATAAAATCATTTATTTGTTAATTAAATATCCTATATATATATATATATATATATATAGTATTTTGAAAAGACTACCCAAGCCAACGAAGATGTCTTTTTCCAAGAAGGATCTGTTAATTCTACAATCCCTGTCAGCAACAATGCTTTCCTTGGCCTCTGTGAATCAATTTTTGTTCTCTTAGCCAATCACAAAGTATAGCAATGCAAAAGCCTTATTAAGATATAAATAACAACAGTAAATGCTAACTATTTGATAAAAGTGTCAAAACCTATATAAATAATAATAAGAGATGGAAGAAGTTCAGTACTGTTTGTCAACCATTGTCTGTTAATTTGGCAACCAACTTCACATATAGCTGCGTCCAATCTGGAACTCGCATTGCATCTTCTTGACTCTGTTTCAGCTCGGGTAAATGCCAACTCAAGCACGTCTCACCCCTTTACTTGACCGAAAAGCCCTGTTGAAGGGAGCCTCGATAAAGTATGTATGTATGTATGTATGTATGTATGTACTATTGGCGATGATCCCGACAGCTTGTGAAATTGCTGGTTTTACCATCAACTGGTCTTCTTTGCTTCCATACACAAAGCCGTAGCCAAGAATGGAACCTAAACTTCACGGGAGGAATGTAAAGCATTACTGATCTCCTCCAAGGCTCTCCTACAAGCTGATTTTAGTTGCCTCTTAGACATCGGCCCAAGAACTGTTGATGACATGATGCTGTCGATTGAGGAACAACTTGCTTCTGCGAGTTGACTATCGCTTGATTGCAAAGCAGGTGTATTCGGCAGGGTTTCTAAAGTAGCAGTTGTAATGGAATTTTCAATTTCTCTCACTTTTCCCTGTTAGAACACCAATTCTCTTTCAAGATGTACGATTTGTCGGGATTTCAGCGATTAAGCAGCAGTAGGTGACGTAGTTTCCCCATCCAAATCATCACGCTCGCTGACAAAAAAATTGTTCACTGCCTCGATGACTCACTTAAAAGTATCCAAGGACAAAAATCCATTGGATACAGACGAAGACTGCTTTACTAATCAATCCCCCACAAAGTCCAAACAAAGTGATCACATAAGCTTCATCCCCTGTTTTAGCCTTCTCTGTAAACCACTGCGTAGGAATGTGCTGTCCATTTTCCCACCATAAATCGCCGACCCGAACACAACATATTTTGCTAGAAAATTCTTCAAAGAACATTTTCTTTTCACGAACTGGCTGACCTTATGGCCAACCAGTTGAGTTGATAGGCTAAACCACCTTTTACTTGGGCTAAGAGTTCGGTAAGCAAACATTTTAAGCATGATTTAATAAACAGAACAGTATGCCAGAACATAATTCCTGGAACCAAAAAAAATGAACCATGTGCTCTGATACGGTTCAGTTATCATTGTCAATGAAAATGTGAAGCTATTATTGGTTCCCAAAAATGTAGACAATAAAATCCTTGTCTTACGTGCAATACATTCTGCAACTCTTCCTGCCTCTCCTAAATGGTGCACAATGCTTTGTTGTATTGCATCTTATTGTTATTTAGTCTATTCTTACATTGTGTATTGTAATATAATTTACGTTTGCAAAAAAATTGTGTAAATTGAAAAAAATACAAAGAAATGATTGACGATTGTCTGGTCATTTATAAAAAAGACATTACTGTCTGCAATTTATTCTACTTTGTTGGCCATTAATTTGTTGGAACACCCTTGCCTTGTCCCCTAATCCAATGTTGGATGATACAATAAACACATTTATTCAATTTTTCCAACAATATTTAAAGGTGGGATGGGACACAGTGTTCCAACCTTCTGTCAGAAACTGCCGTTCTGCAGATGGAACGACCATGGTTGTGTTAGGTGGACATTCTTGTTTAAGTGCATTGGTCTGTTAACTTTTGCGGTCTTCCAGTACAAATTTACTTTACTGTTGCTGTCAAAATACCAGGTTAAATGAATTCAAATGTGCAAGGATGGCTTGTCAACCCTTAACACCTTAAGATGTTTGGCTAGAGGTTTCAGATGTAGGCAGCCCATCCTTGTCTCCACTCTAGCTCTCTTATTTGGACCAAAGGCACACTGTTGGCATCTTCTCTTTTTGAGAATCCCCCTTTTGACAATATTCACTGATTCATGGCCAGGTGAGCGAACCATCGGTAAGAAGACAGCAGATGGCCTTCCTGTTGGCTTGCGGCAAATGAAGGTGTCACAGAGTAATTTCACCAGACTTGATGGAAACTCTTTCTGATTATGAAGACAAGGAGGATTTTCCATTGGGTCACTGTTCCACTTCTGACAACTGAGTTCATGATAAATGCATTGATTCTGCAAATGTCTAACAAATGCAAGAAAATTTGGACCCACCATCATCTACATGTATACTAGGGATCATTGGCATGCGACTTCTTCACCTGATCGTTTTTGTCAATGGTTCCCATGTTAGTGTTGTAGTCTTTGATTTCTGGTGGAGCAGATATGGCACGAACAGAGCCATCCTTGTTTTCTCACCACAGTATCTTGACCTCTGCATTGGGGATAAAAGATACCTCCTTAGTATCTTTCCACACACAGTGACTGTAATTCCATCACTAGGTGCTGAGTCGTAGTCCCCTCTTTTCAGATTCTTTAGGGGGGTTTTGTCTTTTAGGGCTGGGAGGGGGGGAGGGGTAGTTAGTTTTTTTTTTCTGTTTGGTCAGAGTTCCTACAGATCAAGTGTCAAATCCTTTAGTTTTTTGTATAAGGCAACACCAGGAGAGGGTGGCACAGGTCACACACAGCCTGTGAACTCAAACGGTCTTCACTTGCTCCTACTACGTTGCCTGTATATACTTGAAAGTCCCTCAAGTATGCAGAGCAGGAGCAGCCAATGCACCATAGTTTAGAGCCTCTTCTGATGAGCTTTGCTGGCATATACTGTTTCAAAGGGTTATGGCCTTTCCCTTTACCATGGCCTCATCCACACTGACATTCCGACCTAAATTTAAATTGTCTTTGAAGGACCTTCTGAGAATATCCATAATATGCCTGATTTTGTGAAGTTTGACATAATCTCTGGTACTTTGGGGGGCTTTTTCATTGTCAAGTAAACACTTGACCACAAGGCCCAGAATCTGTTTTGTAAAAAAAGTTGGCAAAATCTGGGCTAGCCACGACCCAGTCTGAGCTCCAAATCTTATTGATTTCAGCAATCGTGTTGATTGAGATGCCATAAAGAAAGCCAATAAGACTGCATTTCTTCCTAGTTGTATCTTGCCACACTTTCTGTCTTTAATAAATCCCAGAGTTCATTTGAAAACAACTTGTCACAGAAAGTAACAGGTTCAGAATCCATCTCAAAATCATTTTTATGCCAGTTTCAGGCCCTCCAAAAATCAGGGTACTGAACCAAAAACCATTTATTTATGGTACTTCACTAAATGAGTGGGTTTTGTTGGGCAGCTGTTAGCACTGACAGCCACTGCAACTGTAGGTTTAACCGGAAGATGCCACCAACAGCTAACTTGCTCTCCTTCATCACCACATGGTAACTGGAATTTGAAGGTACTAGGGATGTTTCTCAAATTATTTTTTTGCCAAACATGTCACGGCACTTGGTTGCCAAAATTGCTATTGGTGATCCTTTTGAGTACTTGGCTGTTCCCAGTGTTGGGCTTTCCTAAGGAGAAGTGGCAGTTGTACCTGGAAGTAGCAGTCTGACAATTTGTCACCTGTTGATCAGGGTTCTCCTTAGATTTGGAAGTAGAAGGAGAATACATTTGAGTAGGCATCAGAAAAACTACTGATAAGGCATGTTAGTGCCTTCCATGCACCCTCTGCACATGGTGGGGGGGAGTATGGAAGGGGGGTTTATGCGATTTGGAGGCCCAGAAAGGTGTATTTAGGCGTATTTGGGGAGATGATTGTGCCATGATGATAGAACTTTTATTAATCCACCTTCAACAAGGATACTGAACCACTTGGCTTCTTTGATTCATGCTAGCATCAACTTTAGTAATTGCCCCAGTAGCAATCTCTCCCTCCCTTTGACATCGCTCGCTTCTGTTCTTCCAGTAGCTCATTTATTTCTTGACGACCAGCCTGCTCTTCTAGCTTTAACAAGGACTTCAACTTCACATTGCCAAGCTCTTCATGTGCCAGCCAGTTAGCACTCAGCGTAGCGTTAAATGTCACCTTGTCGTCTTTTTCTTTGACTGCTTTTTTGTGCTGCTGTGCAAGGGGCTCTTCTCTTCAGTTTAAGAAGATAGATTCCCAGTTGACTGTGTATAGCCCAGGTCTTTTTTGTCTCCAAGGTGTTTGTGAGCCTTGGAGATGAAGAGAGCCGATGATCTCTTGTAATGAACGGATGGCTCAAGTTAAACTTGGAATCCTTGTCATATCTGTTCTCTGTGTTATATTTGCGACAAAGAAGGCTGTATATCCCCTCCCCTTCAATAAAAATGAGCCACCACACCCTTGTTTCTCTTGAAAATGCAAGTGTTTCTTCAAATAGCCATCTGTGCTGGAACTTGTCACCTTTTCCTTGTTGCTTTTGCTGCTCTTTTTTGGAAAGCTCTGCACGCTAGCCTGAACTGGTGTAATATTTGCAGGTTTTTTTTGCTAACAGCCTCAGGAAAGTACTCTTCCAGTAGCTCCATGGCTTCCTTGTGTTGTAGTTTAGGGGAAATAGAAGTCTGACATAAAGAGCTCTCATTATTTCTCCCAGCTGACATAACATTTGCAGATGCTGTTTCCACTACAGTGCCAGAGGAATTAGAAGGCGAGGGCTCTTGGATGCTGACACTTGAACTTTCACGAGAAGATGTTCTGGGACTTGTACTTAAATCCTCTTTATCAAGTGCTGGGAAATTTACAGTCCCTTGAAATAACTGAGAACTCCCAATGACAGTCGTAAAAAATCTTTGTGACAATGGGGTATTGCAAAGTTTCTGTAAAAAAAGAGAACTACCGTAGGTTATTTTATTACTTGTAGACTTCAAAATACTTTGATGAGGAATTATTTCCTGACCAAATTTACAGGATTCTCCATTTCAATTTGGTTAGTGGGTTCCTTGAATCTGCGGGAGAATTATTTCAGGTACAGAAAGAATGTAAGTTTCAAGGGATAAAATTGTCTGTGATTTGTTTTATTTTCCTAAATTTCCAAAGTTATAGCTTTTCATTTATTCACAATATTCAGGGAAAGCCATTAACAAAAATTGTAAAATGTTGTTTTCAAATTTGGAATGCATTTTTTAGAAGAAAGTCTGGCAACAAAGCCGAGCAAGAACTTTTTGTTTTTTTTCGTTTCGTTTCGGTTCCTTCGTTTGTTTGTTTATCTGTAAATGGCTCTTCAAGATGGCTGTCCATTGTTGATCTCGAATTTTTTTAGGTTGTTTCATAAAAAGTTTCTTTTTTGCCTGGTGTAAAATATGGATCACTTCTTCCATGCAGGAATGTTTTGGCAAAGGTGCTCTGATAGTGACAGCTGTGCCAGCTTGGTGGGTTGTAACAGCTGCCAAGGTTTGTGGAAGAATCTGTATTGGATGATGCATTGTTGAAAATATAAATGTCATATTCTCCAAATTGGGGTCCATAAGATAAGGTAGGGTATATGGAATGCTGCTCATAACTATATTTTCCTGTTTGAGGCAATTTGACAAGTGCCCATCCTGGTTTGGTAACCAGGGAAAACAGAAACTATGATGCCCATGAATTGTATTGACACTCAACACAGGAAGCTGTTGAGCAAACAGAAAACATGTGACATTGTCAAAATACTTATAACACAAATTCAGCCACCATATACCCTTCATGTTGATGCGAGGTTAAAACACTTGCTAACTTTTGTTCTCAATGGTCTTCAGCAAGGGCTGATTTTTAATTTCACCCCCATTTTTGCAACAGTATTTTTTTGGTTATGTTTGCACACAAGTCTTTTACTTTTGCTGGGTGCCGACTGTCTTTCGTCAAAGGCAATTACAGATAATGTTCTCTCAATCAAGTCTTTTGGAAAGCCACATGCTTCAAATTGTGTTCTGATATGTTGGTGCCCAAGTTGCTTTTATAAAAGTGAACTATGTGTCACCTGCCCGATCACTACCCCTTCCTGCACCTTAATATGGATGGTTGCATCACGTTACACTATTTTACTGGACTGCCATAACTGCCATCTAAAGCTGGAACAATGTGGACAATAGCAGGAACATGGCATCTAATTTGAACGGCAATGCATGTGGCATACAAGGGAGTTGAAAAGGAACTCGCTCGACAGATGCAAACACCCTTGCCTATGTAAACTCATGTCAGGGCAAGGCAAGAAAGCTATTGACATTACAATACATAGAGTACTCTTTGAGTTCTTACTAGAAGAAACAATGTTCTAAAAATACTCTTGTTGTTGAGCTGACAGGAGCGACTTGAGAGGAGTAGCTGACTTGTGGAACTGCATTTGCATTTCGTGCCACTCACTTTCACCTAACAATTGCTCTGCTTCTTGCACCAAATTGGAGTCTTCTGTGTCATCCTCCTCACACTCTACACCATAAGTGTAAATAACAGCCTGTTGCTTTACCCATTTCTTGTGTACTTTCTGGTCTTCAGCACGAGCAACTTTCTAAGAAATACTTTTCTGTTTAGCCTTCTTAGTTTTCTTCTTTGTTAGGTCCTTTATTTTCTCTTGTGTGGCTTTCTGAAAAGGCTCCAACAACCTCGGGTATGATTGGAAGTACCCAATGGTACTTGCTTCCTTGGTTTTCAAAGCACCAAGACATGTTTCCCTGTGCCAGACCACAGTTAGTGCAGACTATGTAATGCAACCTGAAAGAAAATAAACGCAATGTATTCACTTTCCCCCCATGAACTCCAACGAGAAATAGACATGTTTTCAAACTTCAAACACCTTACAAAAATGAAAATGTTCTACAGTCCCATAAAGATCAGATTTTACAGAATGCAAAATTATTTGCAGTAATGGAAGCACATCAACTAAGTAACCTTTTTTGTATAAATTAGTTAATCTAAAATATGCCTTGTCCTGCCAGCTGCCAGCGTGTTTAAAGTACATAATCTAATTATCCATACTTTCGATAGTCATAAATAGAAATAAAATTTACAAAGGAAAATTAACTTACCTTGTTCTGTGCCTTCTTTGGATGCAAAGGAGGATCAATCGTTCTTTGTGTGATTTTAAATCTGAAATAAAACCTACCTCAAGTTAAGAGAGTAATATTGTCTGCCTATAAAATAGGTCATGAAGTAATTTCTGGACAAATTAACAGAATCATTTCTACGCAAATTCTCCAACAAAATTTCTTTTATTTCAAAAGCTGCCATTTTGATTTACCTGATGAAGTGGTTACTCATAATGTTTACCATATATGGAAAGCACATGGCTGAACCAAGATGGCCGACAATATGATTCAGAATTTTGCATGAAGATATGGCGTACAGTTCACGTTAGCTTTTATCGCTTGTTAACACTGAAAAGAAAGAAAAAATGCCACCCAAAAAGATTTTGGAACCTCTGCCGGGACAACAAAACCATATTTTGTAGTTGGTCAATCCACGAAGGCTAAGGAATTGGCCCTTCAAGATGGCTTTTCATTGTTGATCTCGAATTTTTTTAGGTTGTTTCATAAAAAGTTTCTTTTTTGCCTGGTGTAAAATATGGATCACTTCTTCCATGCAGGAATGTTTTGGCAAAGGTGCTGTGATAGTGATAGCTGTGCCAGCTTGGTGGACTGTAACAGCTGCCAAGGTTTGTGGAAGGATGATGCATTGTTGAAAATATAAATGTCATATTCTCCAAATTGGGGTCCATAAGATAAGGTAGGGTAAATGGAATGCTGCTCATAACCATATTTTCCTGTTTGAGGCAATTTGACAAGTGCCCATCCTGGTTTGGTAACTAGGGAAAACAGAAACTATGATGCCCATGAATTGTATTGACACTCAACACAGGCAGCTGTTGAGCAAACAGAAAACATGTGACATTGTTAAGATACTTATAACACAAATTCATCCACCATATACCCTTCATGTTGATGCGAGGTTAAAATACTTGCTAACTTTTGTTCTCAATGGTCTTCAGCAAGGGCTGATTTTTAATTTCACCCCCATTTTTGCAACAGTATTTTTTGGTTGTTTGCACACAAGTCTTACTTTTGCTGGGTGCCGACTGTCTTTCGTCAAAGACAATTACAGATAATGTTCTCTCAATCAAGTCTTTTGGAAAGCCACATGCTTCAAATTGTGTTCTGACATGTTGGTGCCCAAGTTGCTTTTATAAAAGTGAAATATGTGTCACCTGCCCGATCACTACCCCTTCCTGCACCTTAATATGGATGGTTGCATCACGTTACACTATTTTACTGGACTGCCATAACCGCCATCTAAAGCTGGAACAATGTGGACAATAGCAGGAACATAGCATCTAATTTGAACGGCAATGCATGCGGCATACAAGGGAGTTGAAAAGGAACTCGCTCGGCTCAGCAAATGGTTGGTGTGCTGGTGGATTGTAAGTCCTTGACCACTCTAATTCCGGATCTCGAGGGCGTCCTACACAGCCCACTATTCTATGGCATGCCCTCCCACGGCCAGCTCTTCCATGGCCTTCTATAACATGGCCTCTTCTTCCACGACCTCTACTTCATATCACATTTCGAACTGGGCTTCGATCATGAGCAGTGTCTTCATCTACAATAAAAGATTTGGAACTTAGTTCCACTATAAGCTAAATGTTTTTACTGATCAAGCAAAAAAGCGTGGAAATAATATTTGAAGCCAATGCAAAGCGGCAGCATCTGTTGGCAAGACAAATAAACACGCAAAACATACGATTGCTATCACTTTCAGCGTCTGACTCCTAAAAATTGCTTGAAGGAAGGCTTTCTTCCTCACCAACATCACGAACACTTTCTCTTTCCTGGTGGTCTGAAAGATCTCCTTCAGTTTCATCTGAGAAGTCTGAAAAAACCTCCCCTGGAACACATCATCCAACACTTCATCGGACGAAATGTACCCAGACACCATTTTTAAATCGCTTAAAGATCGGAGAAGCAAGTTTTTGTGAAAACAAATGTTCTAAATATAGCGAAAATATTGAGTGAGCAACACTTAGAAGGAGAAACGTGACTGGATATCCTATGATATTCTAAAGTGGCGAAATAAAGACTTAGTAGAGGTCACCATGAATACCTAAACAGGAGAGGGTAAGTAGCAGACAAATTCGTCTGTTTGCCAACGAAAGGGTTAATGCAACTCAAGTTCTCAACCACATGATTGTGCCAATTGGCTGTTGAAACGCATGGCTGAAAACAATAAAAAAAATTTAAAATCCGAATGAGAAAAACCTGTTTTTGTGATTTCCTTATTATTTATTTATTTTATTTTTGTATTGTTGTGCAAAACAAAAAATATCTGGGTCTGAAAGAGCAACTGCCATTTACATGCACAAAATTTGCAAATTATGAAAATGTCAATTAAAGCAGGGTTGGACATTGGTGCTCGCCCGCTCGCCCAGGCGAGTGTCAAAACTGTCGGGCGAGTATAAATCACAGATTACTTGCCTGGTTTGGCGAGTACGATTTTCATATCCAGAATATATTATTCAAAATAAGCATAATTTTTCACTTTTTACTTTAAAATAATCCACACCGTCCACAAGCCAATAGCTTGCCAACATTTTGAAATCTCCAACAAACCTGGTTCCTAAACAGACAAAAATGGTTTCCACTTAGTGGTTGTTACATGATGGATGTACTTGTACAAAGTAATACCTATAGTCATTAAATACACTGAGTCATCCACCGAGCCGTGAAACGCTTTCCCGCCAATTTTACAATACAATTTGGACACTTTGCTTGCAAACTAGACAAATTTAGAAATATGTTTCAATAAATCTGCATTTCAACTTTTGAAGTAAGTGTGTTCGTTTTTTTATTGTGGAGTTAAGGTCTATTTTAGGGAACTTTTCATTGAATAGATTGGGGTTGGTATTGCAATCGACAACCATGAAGGCATGGTGAGTGGACTTTCATTCACTTAGATCAAATACCGGTAGTGTCAAAATCTGGAGATATCTGCCTGTATCAAAAGTAGCTGGTAACAGGGATTACAAATTTCTCTTTCCCTTTGAAGTCACTTTGACTCCTTCGCAACGAATTTTGGAGTCATTTTTGAAAATGTCAGGTCAAGGAGCATTTACAAAAAATAAATGCTTTACCTGCAGGTAATGGTATATACAAGGAACTTAAGAAATAAAACTACATTTTTGAAGAAAAGCAAGCAGGTTACTTTAGTTTTAATAACGCAAAGTACATTTTCCTACCCAAAAGCATACTTGATGCTACATGTACACTGTAATCTGAAAATGTCTGTTTGCTTGACAAAATTTAAGTTCATTACTGCTCTTAAAGTAATGTTAACGACGTCAGATTAATTTTGACATTGATCTTTATCTTCCCCTGTGAACCTGCTGCCACCTGAGAACACAGTTGTCAAAAAAGTCATCCAATTCTGGAGGTCCATTTGTTTCAATTTGCATAAGGTGATCAATAGTTGCATGACTTAGATTTCTCAGCTTGCTCTTTTGTCTATTCTGGGTACTGAATGCTCTTTCGGAGTCAGCATTAATGACTGGAATAATCAAGGCGATCTCTGCAAGACTGGCAAAGTTAGGATACAAATCTTGATGGGATGTTTCTAATAAGAAGCTTGGCCATCCATCCTTTGTGAAGGGATTCTGCATGCTGTGAGTTTCTCAGAAGAAAAGCAGAATGGCTAAACGTTAGAGCAGAAACCCATAAGTGGGTTGAAATGTGCAACTGTCTCTTGTACGCTTCAAAACAAGCTTCCGATTATTCAATTTGCTAAGAAGTTGTTAGCCATATTTGGAAAATCAGGATAAAAATATTAACCAATCAATGTGCTAGAACAACTTGCTTCCAATCTCAAGGGACCAAGGGGTTTCCAAATATGGTACTAAGCAAAACATCAATATTCGGAAGCTGTGAATGCATGTTACACATTTTAACCCACTTATGGGTTTCTGATTAGAGAAAGTAATAAAAATAGAGTTGTCTATACATGTACTTCACAAGGATTTTCTGAGGTTAAAATTATGTTGCAAGAATGATATTTCAAGAATCCAACTGCCCTTGTTGTGGAAATTAAAGTGGTTAGTTTAGGCAAATAAGAAATATGGTTGTATAATTAGTTGAAATATTTATTCACAATGGAAACAACCAATCAAAAAACAATAGTCAAGTCACACCTTTGGAAATCCCAAAACATATCAACTGTCTGAAAGCATGGGCAGGGTTTTTATAGGTAGTAGGGAAAGGCTGGGGTTCATGAATTGTAAAAAGCAGCCTAATAAGTATTCTTAACTTTGATAAAGATCACTTTCTTATTAAATTAGTATGCATCAACTTTGATAAAGATGCGAATATGAATTAATTACAGCATTCAGTTGTAGGAGAACCAAATCATCACAAAACTCTTTATTTCTCACAAACAACAAATACAATGTCTTAGGAGGATAACACTCTCCATTTTGCTTGACAACGTCTTTAATAAACTTACACATCCAGACATTCAAACTGTATGCCGATATGTACTCTATTCTGACCAACAAGTCTTTGGCATTGGTACAATCCAGCTTGTCCAAAGCCAATGATTCCAGGCCTACTTCTCCCACAGTTTAGACTCCATTTGGTGTTGGACTAGGTAGCTTTTGGAATAACCTCCAACAATAAAGATCTCTCTTCAACAGCACTTCTAGTGCAAATACACCTGACATGATTACACCAAATCCACTTTCAACTGAAAGTAATCAAAATTCAATTCTTGGGAGATGCCCATAAAGATCTCCTGCCCTGTTACATACATGCATGATGACCCGTCTCAGGATTTAGGATCCCTGCCGGTTAGGTAAATTTCTTTACTAAAATCTCAGTGGGAGTTGCAACAAGAACTACCTCAAGAATGCAGACCAAAACCTCAAGCTATTGAGATGTGTTAAAAAAATCAATCCGGACATGTTTGCGCGGTCCATACCTCATTATGTTTCCAATAATAACAGATAAATTTTCATGTGAGTGTGAATCTTCTCTTTTTCTCGCCATAGTTTTAAAGGGGGCTTAATTTAGTACACTGGCAGTTTAACTCATCAAATGTCGCGAATATTTACCCGAGTAAATTTTACCATGCGATTTCTCTACCTGATTTGCCGTCTTGACAGTAACTGGAGCGTGAATGCATGTTTTATGATTCGATTCGTGAAAAATACAATCGACCCGATTAAAAAAAATTGCAGTTCAACAGATTTTATAAATTGGTTGACTTTCGAGCACGTTTCCAAAAGTAAAGGAATCGGACGACAAATCATACCATGTTAACTAAATGAGACTGCCTCTAATGAGCAACTAATAAAACATTTAGCCTACAAAACCCCTCGATAATAATACACTGAAAACCATCTATTTCGAGAAGGAAAGTTTAGAAAACAAACTTCAGTGCCATTGCAACACGCTTTATTCTCAACATGGTTATACATGTGTAGTAAATTAAAAATGTCAAAAAATACAAATACACAAATTATTTCCTTCAAGTCCTGCTAAATTCTCCAAACATCACATCTACTTCGTGTGCCGCGTGATCAGCGGGCATGAAATTTTAAAATTAGGATGCCTAGTTAAGAAAATAACTGTATAACAAAACACTATAATGGAGATTTGAAAAACTCAACTGTTTTGTGTTAAAAATGTTTCTTTAAATAAAAGCGTTATGCTGTGGCCTTAAATCCGCTTTCTGACAAACCAAGATTCTTTAACAACATGTGTTCTGCCCCCAAAATTAAGCCCACCTTTTCACAGACAAAATCAACGAGTTTTGTGAACAAATATACATCGCTTGCAGTCGTTGTGACTCCTTTTCCACTGATAATTTCTGAGGAGATATGCAGATATAAATTGCGGATGCTTGTCTGTTCTTTCAGCGACAATGCTTTCCTTGGCCTCGGTGAATCAATTTTTGTGCTCTTAGCCAATCAGAAAGTATAGCAATGCAAAAGCCTTGCTGCTATAAAATAAAACAATCTCAAACCCCGCTTTAACAAAAAGTGTATACGGTAAAAATTTAGATAAAGTTAAATTTACTTCCTCTTTACTTTCACAAACAATCAAGTCTCTTAAATTGAAGCCAGAAAAAAAGCAACTGATTTGAATTTGATATCAAAAGTCAATTATAACAACAAAATAGAAAAACACTGGTGACACAAATACCATCTGGGGGATGGGGGGGGGGGGTACACAATATCCCCCCCCCCAAAAAAAAAACATTGTTCGAACTTCTATTGGAAGTATGGTACATTATTTGCTAACAAAGAGAACATTTTTTAAGCAAAGTTAGTCCCATACATTAAGACAAAACTAAGCCTAACCTAAAAAGACTCAACCTACTTCCGAGATTTAAGAAGTTTAGTGCTCTTTGCCAACCGTTGTCTGGTAATTTGGCAACCAACTTCACGTACAGCTGCACCCAATCTAGAACTCGCATTGCAGCGTCTTGACTCTTGTTTCAGCTAAGGGGTAAATGCCAACTCAGAAGCACATCTCACCCCTATACTATTGGCGACAATCTCAACAGCTTGTGAAATTGCTGATTTTACCATCAACTGGTCTTCGCTTCCATACACAAAGCCGTAGCCGAGAATGGAACCTAAACTTCTGCGGGAGGAATGTAAAGCATTACTGAACTCCTCCAAGGCACTCCCTCAGGCTAATTTTAGTTGCCTCTTCTTAGAAATTGGCCCAAGAACTGTTGACGACACAATGCTGTCCATTGAAGAACGAGGTGCTCTACAAGTTGACTATTGCTCGATGGCAGGCGTATTCTGCGGGGTTTCTAAAGCAGCAGTTGTGATGGAATTTTCGATTTCTTTCACTTACCCCTGATAGAACACCAATTATCTTTCGAGATGTACGATTCATCTGGATTTTGTGTGTTTGAGCAGCAGTAAGTGACGTAGTTGTCCCATCATCATCCAAGTCATCACACTCGCCGACATCAACATTAATCACTGCCTCAATGACTCGCTTAACAGTATCCAAGGACAAAAATCCATCTGATACAGATGATGACTGCTTTACTAATCCCCCACAAAGGCCAAACAAAGTGACCACGTAAGTTTCATCCCCGGTTTTAGCCTTCTCTGTAAACAACTGCATAGGAATGTGCTCTCCATCTTCCTGCCATAAATCGCCGACCCAAACATATATAAAAAATTCTTTGAAAAACTTTGCTTTCACAAACTGGCTGACCTTACGGCCAACCAGTTGACTTGATAGGCTGTACCAGCTTTTACCCGGGCTAAGAGTTGAGCTGTACACTCGATGAAGCAAACAATTGTTTGCTGCCTTCGCAGTGAGCGAAGTGAAAATGGATCTGTTTTTCCTGCAAAATCCATGTTGTTGCTAAATATGGTCTTCAAGTGATAAATTAACTATCTTCTGCTTTTCATCTGCCGAGTACTAATCACCCGAATTATGGCCGTGACACATAAAAGTGTAGTCCTCAACACCTTACATAATATGTTTAGTGCCTTTGTTGATAGATACTTTGTCCCTAATGTAGTTATTATGCGATGCCAACGGAAGTCCGGCTATATTCTAGTGCAGTTGACTTTAAAAGGCTTGTTAATTTTGTAAAGGTCATTGTTTCAATAACACAAGATGAAATTGTTTTTTTAATTTGCTTATAGCGCTTGTTCTTTTTAGCATTGCTCTCCATTTCTTGCAAGTCTCTCTTGCGGTTCTCTCTGTCTAGCTGCTTGTGGGGCATGCTGCTCACAGGTGAGTCGTTCTGCCAAATTGCTAACGATAAAAGCATCCTGTCTGATTCTCCCACTATTGTTAGGTCTTCTTTTCCCGAACCATCCCCATCCAACTTCGCTTTGTAGTCTATGTAGTGAGCAGTGGCCTTCTTGCCCTTGTTCTTGGGGGTAGGTGTGCGCTTAACAGGCATGATTAACTTGCAAACTCTTTGACTTACTGGGTGATAAATTCGCATTCTGTGTTAGTCTATTTATTCTTACATACACTAATTTATGGTTACACCTTGTTTGTTCATGTCACGTTTTTGCTATGGATTGGTGTTACTTACAGTACCTGTCAAAGTTAAGTTGACAGTCACTCGAAACTCGATACTTGATTCTTGAAACTCGAAACTCGAAAAACTTTGAGTCGCGAACTTCGAGTTTCGAGTCGCGAACTTTGAGTTTCGAGTCGAGTGCTTAGAGTTTCGAGACGAGAAAACAAAAAGCTTTCAGCTCGATTAATTTTTTAGAAGACAAACAAAAGGCAGCACTTCTCTTTGTTCCAAGGAACTTACACGATTTTACAGCGTACCGAAGAGTGACGGCGTTGTTTTCATTTCAGTGCTCTCTCTTTCGCAAGCTTCCTTTTAAATTTTTCAAGTTTGACTCAATTATCTATAAGTTCGAGAGTTAGCGCTGGAGTTAGACGTTTAAAACCAGAAAATATATTTGCTAAAGATAAATATGCGTGGCCGCGAAACTTCGCGAAACGTATTTACCTAAGACATTATTGCGTTACGCGCTGTTTACGGGTTCAAGTTACAAAGGCCGTGCATGCCCGCACGACTGTATGCAAATTTAGTACTCTTTGATTTCAGTGTCAAAGTTTGCAAATTTACTTTTAATCTTTTACATTCGCCACAAACTTTAATTTTTAATATTGGTCTCATTGAAGACTTCCAATTTTAGTTTTGAAAGCGTGACATTTTCCTGTCGAAGACCGGAGTTGTTTTTTGACGTATGCAAATTCAAGCCGCTGCTGGAGTTCAATATTTTTGACGGTATGCGATGCAAAATCAAGTCGCAGCAGAAAAGAATATTAACTTGTGTTATTTAGCATTAAAACCTCGTCATTCCTACCGATTCTGCTATCATAAACTTTGTTTAATTCATGATTTTCTAATCTGCCAGGAAAATTCTAGGTTTAAATTTAAAGCATTACAGACTGCTACGCGTCGCAATTATTTGACAACAACCGATGCGTTCGCTTCTCGCATTCTCGGTTCGTAAACTAGCCGGTTTTCACTAAAAAAAATAAACCTCTGGTACTCAGGGTAGCGAAACAGGACCCGTGAAATTGCCACTCTCTCTCGCAGGCCGGTGACAGTTTTTTTCAAGTTTTTTTTTGCTGGAGGTTCCGCAGCTCACAGCAGTGTGATAACAAAACAAAGGCCACGTGAAACAAAAGCGGCCGTGTGAAATTGTCATTGGTTCTGTCTTCGAGAAATTAATCCTTTTCTCGAAATCCCTTTTCGAGATTCTCGAAAAAAACTTCGAGTGTCTCGAAACTCGAAACTCGATACTCGAAAAACTTTGAGAAACTTAGAGGATCGAGGATCGAGTTTCGAGTCGCGACTGTCAACTTACCTTTGACAGGTACTGTAGGGAAAAGGAAAAAAGATCTGTTCAATTTTTCTTTTTCTATTGTTTTTAGTGCCGTGAAAACACATTGTGAAATTGCTGACACACTTTGTTGACAGCAGGCCATGCTGTATACTCGTGTGTACTTATCAGAGTTTTGCACTTCATACACATGATTTCAATTTTGCCTACAGTTTGCATAGAATGCATACTGGTGATTTTGGAGTGGAGATTAAGAAATAAAATATCACTCTTTTCTGCTTTATCTGGGCCGGAAACTTTGCCCAAGCTCAATCCCCCATGTTGAATCCGAAACAGCTCTCTGAGGCTAGGCATTAGATGAAGCCAACTGGGTACCAGTCCCTCGTGCATGTCTCCAACCCAGAACAAAGCATGACGGTATTCTATGCCAGTTCTCGGCCGTGAATAATTTTTTCAATTTGAACAGCAGTTCTCGGCCATAAATGTTACTTTTACTTTTACATTGCTTTTGCTTCTGTTTTACTTTACTTTTACATTCATTTCAAAATAAAAAGTTTTGTTTTTGTTTAAAACAAATTAAGATTAAAATTACAATGCAATGTGAAATTAAATAATTAATATCGTTTTTACAAATGGCAGTTGTTGGCCACCATAGACCTCCAGTAAGATAATTCTTTATAATAAAAGACCCATTTTTGCTAAAGTAGCCTCTCTGTCGGAGGAGACAACTGCTTTTTTCCAGCTACCAAGCACTTGTGCATCAATCTTTTTCATTTTCTCTTTTGCTTCCTCGCACATTTCACTCAAAATGTCATGAATGTGAGAATACATAAGTTCCACATCCTCATAGAAACGATTCTTCAATATGGCTTTAATGCCAAGACACTGGTTCAAAGTTTTATTAAATTTGGCAAAGCCATGACCAGAAACGATGAATGCCAGTGCCAGTGCTAGCCCCACAACAGTTACCCTTGAGCCTTCCACCATGGACAACCCTTGAAAGCAGACACTTCGCAATTCACAACCGATGCAGGCAAAGGTGATGTTTAAAGTTCCCCCAGTGTCCACTGTCTCTACTTTGGAAGGAACCAGCAAACCTGAATAAGATAACAAACATCAATGAACTCTCAAAATTATAAAATAAAATAATAAAGGAAAGAAAATCTCGATTAGACAGAGAAATGACAGTACACAATATACAAAATGAAGTGAGTATGTTGTTTGTATACATGTATGAGTGAGTGTTGTACCTCATATAAGCTTGCATAAATTTAGCCCGAATTTTGCTGAACTTCGGACCCAAACGAGACCCTGATCCTTTAAAACTGAAAAAAAAACCCAGCCCTTAGAATACGGAATGAAGAATGTTTGATTGTCAAAAAGGCAAATCGAAGTACAAAGTGCTATCACATTCCTGGGGTTAGCTGGATTTTTGTGCCATTCAAAATAGGTAGAAACATTGTGTTTTACGTACCATTACACTCCATCGTCGAGCAATGCGAGGTTCCATTTACCTACTCGATAAGAGATGTCACTGCAGTTGATTCACAAACAAGAAATTGATGCTCTACGGTTCAACTTTCACTCTTTTCGGCTCACTTCGTGACATTATTTTTACTGCAGGATGGACCCAGCTCAAACTCTGTATCTCTTTGGTCCCTGAAAAATGGTATGTCTCATTTATCGTGCTCAACAACAAATGGAAGAGGGACTTGGTCTACATTATATCTGTCTCGGCAGCCATCTTCCATACTTGCCGTCTGAAACAGCATTGCTCCTACTCCTTTAAGAGTGAACAGATTTCTTTAGACTCCTGTGAAATTGCTGGATTGTCTGTCTAGCATTATCTGCAGAATTCTTATTGTTTATTCGCCTCAAAAAATCTTGTCTTCTCTTGAAATGCTGAAACCAGTTGTCACTGGCTTTGAATTTGTAGGCTTCTTCTTTTCCATAGCAAATTTAGATTTTTTTCTTCATTTTCGATTTGATCCACAGCTTGGAGATTTTGCTGCCTTTTGCTCATCTCAGCTTGAATTCTGTAACAAGTTTCGCTGCTTGAGGGTATCTTTTGCCACGTTGGGCCCTTTCTCCGACCATCTTTCTTCTTAGCCTGCCTCTCTCATGCCTCCTGCATTTCTCTTGTGTTTGTTGCGTGACACTTCTGTAATCATTTTAACACAAGCCCTATTCCATTTTACCACGAGACACTTGCTGATCTGTTTTGCTTCAGCAACTTTTCCCATTTATTTTTGGCATTGCTTAGGGAATCTAAAAGATCAAGAGTTTGCTTCTTAAATTCTACCGTATACGACTTGCAGTTAGTGCTACCATGTTGCCTTTTGACCTCATTTGCAGCGTGCTTGGTTACGGGAATGTCATCAGAGTCTTCGTGTAGTTCCTCAATTTCTAGCACATCATTTGAGGCGGGGGTGCTCTTGTTGGAGTGCAAAGGTATGGTGCTATCAGTGTGTTCTTGGCCACTTATTTCTGTGCTGCATTCAGATGGATGTTTGAATTTTATATGCTGATCAAGATATTGTTTCCCAAAGAAGGATTGACTGCAAATACTGCATGTAACAGAATCATACTTCAGCTTGACAACCTTTGGTAGTGTTGCTGTAATGTCATTTAAGTCTCCACTTTTCAATTCAACCTTTTTTTTGAAGCCACAATCGAAAAGAGTTCGATTCATGTTGGAAGAAATGCACCAGGTGTAATGTCCTACCATATTTGGATGTATAGTCACGTGATGTGTATAGCTTGTATATAAACCGAGCACATGGAACCGGACTGGGAGAGAGAGTCTAACGAGAATACATAAGTAGAACTCGTGTGTGCAATAAAGAATACTACAATTGGCGACGAGGATGGCCAAAATCAAGATTGATGAATTCGAAGAAGGCGATTTAGCGTCAAAAGGCATCCGATGGCAGAAATGGACAGCCCTGTTGCAAGATAACTTCGACTGGTTCGGCGTAACGGACGCCGACAAGAAAGTAAAAGCTCTTCGCATCTACGGTGGGGAAAGAGTTCGAGATTTAGTCGATAGCTTGCCAGATCCTGTAATGGAAGGAGACGCTTTCGTTAAAACCATGGCTAAGTTAGATGCGTTCTTCCTGCCGAAGAAGAACACAGACGTCTTAGTGGCGAGGTTTCGCAAGATGCGTCAGAATGACCACGAGACAATTATGCAGTATTACGCTCGTCTTCGACCAGAAGCTACAAAGTGCGAGTTCCACAATACAGATTTAGAAATAAAGCGTCATCTTCAAGAAACCGTACGAAACCGGAAGCTTGCAAAGAAATCCGTCAGGGATCGCTACAGTTTAGAAAAGTTCCTCGAGGAGGCACAAGCAGAAGAAGAAACTAAAGCAAACGAGCTAGAGATGGGTGCGAAGGAAACACAAGAAGTCGGCGAACATGGCGGCGATGTTAACGTCAACAAAGTTAAAGCGGGAAAATATTCTGCCAAGAATGCAAATCGTTCTCGCTTCAGAGCGCATGGGAAAGCTCAAGGGAAATCGCAAGGTTGGAAAAATAGCGACAAGCGGTCCTGTGGGAGGTGTGGATTAGAACACGGTCCTCAGAAATGTCCGGCTTTTGGAAAGACGTGTAACAAATGTGGGAAGAAGAATCACTTCGCACGCGCCTGTCGAAGCGACAGAAATTCTGAGAAGAAAATTAATCAAATCGATGACTCAACTGACGAAGACGATTCAGATGATGAATACGTGAAGAAAATTTCGGTTGGATGGATGCGTACCGATGTTGGAAAGAAAACCACCGTAAAATTTCTATTAAATGGCGTGAAGGTTCAAATGGCAATCGACTCCGGAGCGAGTGCTAATGTAATTGACGAGGAGAGGTTTCAAAGGATTCAAGAAAAGTCTGAGAGAAAACTCCGGTTAGAGAAGTCCAAAGTCAAGCTTTATGGATATGCCAGCGAAGCTCCGATACCCGTTGCCGGGAAATTCAACGCTATGATTGAGACCAATAACAAAGTGGTTCCTGCTGCTTTCATTGTCGTGAAAGGGAAGACGGACGGTGAAATGTTGCTCGGATGCGACACTGCTATGGAACTGGGAGTCTTGAAGATTGTAAACAGCGTTGAGAAGGAAGGAAAAACGTTAAGACCTGCTGTCGCTGACATCGTTTCAGAATACGATTGCTTGTTTCATGGCATTGGAAAGCATAAGCATGCCAACGTCAAGATCCGCGTGGATGAGTCGGTTACGCCGGTTGCTCAGGTAAACCGTAGGATTCCTTATCATTACCATGACAAGTTGAAAGAAGAACTCCAGAAACTAGAAGATGCAGGAGTAGTAGAGCCAGTGCCAGATAATGAACCGACAACTTGGATATCTCCGCTTGTTATACACCCCAAGAAAGCCCCTGGTGAGATACGAATATGCGTGGATATGCGAAAGCCAAATGAAGCCATGAAACGCGAGAAAAGAGAATTTCCTACCGTGGAAGACATCGTTCAGGAGCTAAATGGTGCAGTCAGATTCTCCAAACTGGACCTTAACCACGGCTATCATCAGCTGCAACTGGATGTCGGATCCAGACACTTGACTACATTCTCCACACCATGGTGGTTAAAACGATATACACGACTCAATTTTGGAACTGTCATTGCGCAAGAGGTGTTCCATGAGGAAATTAAGAAGACGATTGCCGGTGTACAAGGGGCGAGGAACATCACAGATGACATCATTGTGTATGGGAAAACTTCAGAGCTTCATGACCAGGCTCTCAGAGACACTCTCGAGAAGTTGAAGGCGAATGGCTTAACTCTGAACCGTGCAAAATGTTTGTTTGACCAACCGGAAATCGAGTTCTTCGGTTATGTTTTGTCGGCTCAGGGAGTGTCACCAGACCCTGCAAAGGTTCAAGCGCTGAAAGAAGCTGAAAGGCCAACCAATGCAGAAGAAGTACGATCATTCTTGGGAATGGCTAATTATTCAGCAAGATTTATCAAGAATTTCTCAACATTGGCTGCTCCACTCAGAGAGTTAACACGAGCAGATGTAAAATGGTGCTGGACAGAGAGTGAGCAACAAGCGTTTACAAGGCTTAAGAATTCATTGCTCGAGAATGCTACTTTGGCTTACTATTCGCAGGACGCAGAAACGGAGGTGATTGTGGATGCAAGTCCAGTGGGCATCGGTGCTATGCTGACCCAGAAGAAGGGGGATGGGTTTAAGCCTGTCACATACATCAGCAGATCACTTAGTCCTGTCGAACAGAGATACAGCCAAACAGAACGAGAAGCATTGGGTATTCGCTGGGCGTGTGAGCGGCTACGCATGTACTTGGCTGGAGCACGATTTAAGGTTGTGACTGACCACAAGCCTTTAGAAGCCATCTTTAACAGCTCAAGCAGTAAACCACCAATCAGAATAGAGAGATGGAGTATGTACCTGCAAGAGTTCGACTTCGTAGTTGAGTACAGGCCAGGAAAAGGAAACCCTGCAGATTATATGTCCAGACACCCATTACGTGTACCAGAGAATGCTGCTGATTATCAAGAGCAAAAGCAGACAGAGAAAGTCGTGAATTCCATCATCAGAAAACATGTACCAGAAGCATTGTTGGTGGAGGAAGTTAGAGAGGCTACAAGGAATGACCCTACTCTGACAGTAGTGATAGACATAGTGCAGAATGGCCAAGGAGAGTCGAGATACAATCGAGATGATTTGAAGCCATACAAATTCGTTCGTTCAGAGCTGTCTGTTGCAAATGGAATCCTCCTCAGAGGGTCAAGAATCGTCGTGCCTAAGGCTCTGCAGCGCAAGGTGATCAACATCAGTCATGAAGGTCACCAAGGAATAGTAAAGACGAAGCAGTTGCTCCGTTCATCCGTTTGGTTCCCTACGATGGACCGTATGATAGAAGATGTTGTCCGTAGCTGTTTGCCCTGCCAAGCAGCAACTCAGCAGAAGCACACAGAACCTCTTCAGATGACTGAGTTACCAGAAAGGCCCTGGCAGAAGGTTTCTGTTGATTTCAGTGGACCCTACCCCTCCGGAGAATATTGTCTGATAGTGGTTGATGATTATTCACGTTATCCGGTAGTAGAAATAGTGAGCACCACTTCAGCTGCTGCTGTACTTCCAAGACTTGACAAAATATTCTCTATGTTTGGAATACCGGAAGAGTGCAAGACAGACAACGGTCCACCCTTTCAAGGAAGAGAGTTTGCTGAATATGCAAAAGCACAGGGATTTAGACATCGGAAGATTACACCACTGCACCCCAGGGCAAATGGAGAGGTAGAGAGATTTGTGAAGACCCTACAGAAGTTCATCACTGCCACGACAGCGGAAGGAAGCAACTGGAAGATGTCACTGCCTTCATTTCTACGGGTGTACCGGTCAACGGATCACACGGTGACTGGTAGGAGCCCATATTCTCAACTCTTTGGCGGTAGAGAAATGCGTGGCAAGGTTCCTAGATTCAGCTTCAGCGTTGAGGAAGATCTTGATATGCGTTTGAGAGAAGCCGAGGCGAAGCGGAAGACAAAGGCGTATGCAGACAAGAAGGCTAATGCTAAAACGTCCCCAATCCAAAAGGGTGACACGGTGTTGTTGCGTCAAGAGAAAAGAAACAAGCTCAGTACACCATTCGAGGTTACCCCCTATACGGTGTTTCAGAAGAAGGGAAGTATGGTCACAGCTGAAAGGGTCACGGATGGAAGAATGGTCACTAGAAATACAAAGGACTTCAAAAGTTGCACACCTTCACCGAAGGAAATGACACTGGTTGAGGAACATGGTGATTCAACTGTCGTTGCGAGACGACCATCAGTCGACCTACAAGTGCCTTGTGATACGGTTGACCAAACACCAGACGCAGTCATCCCTTGTGATAAAACTGATCATCGAACACCGGATGCGGTTATCCATTCATCACCACAACCTACTAGCGCTGTGCTGGAAACCCCTTTATCACCTCATTCATCGAGTGCTACAGTTGAAACGAGATACCCAAGAAGGGAACGGCGTAAACCTGCACGATTTAAGGACTATATTTGTAAGTAAGAACCCTGGACATTGAATGCACAAGAACACTGGACATTGAACATCGAACAGTATTGAACACTGAACATTGGCCATTAT
>JAJLRJ010000002.1:40804592-40844592 GCA_024195265.1 Dendrophyllia cribrosa | reverse complement strand
TTAGGTTTTATGACGTCAGCCAGGTCGTCGTACATGAGCCATGACCCCAGAAGCCAGTTGTGAGCTTCGCGAAGTCTCGATTTCCCCTGTATTCTGGCTAACTAATAGATTGTTAAAAGCCAAAGAAATGAAACATTTTGTAAAAATAATGCAAGTAACAGGTGTTTTCCCCTGTGTACAGCATCCCAGTTCTTGACTTAATATTGCTTTATGTCCATGTGACTTCTTCTGGAAGTACAGTCATATTGTATTTAATATAATGTTAGAAATATTATGTATTTAATATTATTTTCAAAACCAGTAAATATAAATATCCTTCTAGACTTGCCGGTTAGCTTGACATTGCTACATATAGATGCCCTGGTGGAAATTCTTTGCTACAATGCACTTGGACTGCATCTAAGGTTTTCCCTTGTGACTTGTGTACTGTCATGGCCCATGCCAACTTCAGGGGCAGCTGAATTCTTGTGCCAATGACTTTTGTGGGCTTCTTTCTATCATAAACAGGCGAGGTCACTCTGTCAACAACAAGTGTTTCTGAAGCAGTAGCAACAACAGGAAGGTCATTTATAAATGAATGGGGTTAGTTTCTAGAGAAACTGTGGTGCTGCGTCGGTGGGGGGATGAAACACGAGAATTTAGTTTTATCGACTGAGTCGATAAGGTAAATTGACCACCGTAAAAAGATTCAAATAGCTGACGTTTCGAGCGCTAGCCCTTGGTCGGAGCGAATCCGACGAAAATCCGACGAATCTATTCGCTCCGACGAAGGGCTAGCGCTCGAAACGTCAGCTATTTGAATCTTTTTACGGTGGTCAATTTACCTTATCGACTCAGTCGATAAAACTAAATTCTCGCATTTATAAATGAAACTACAGTTCCTTGAACACCATTCTTGATGTTGTTGTTGAGGTTGTAAATAAACGTAATCTGTGCTGCCACCTTCAGTACGTACCAGCTTTTCACTTGCAATGGCCCCTTTAGTGAGCAATTTCTTTTCACCAATGTCATGTGCATGAAACATAGTTTCCGTGCCAGGCAGCTTATCCAGGATACACAGATTTCCATAATCCACATCATCATTGAGAGGGCAAACCTTTGGTATATAAGAAATACCAAAATCTTTGGGATCGAGTGGCCTACTAAGGCTTTTAATCAGCTCCACAGATTTGTCACTGCAATACCTCTGTGAAATTTCCCTTAAGACATGCACAAGTTCTTGGTCATCCTTGGAACAGTAACTTTCTTCGAGTATAATTTGATGGGGGAAAGTTAAATCCCACAGTGAACTTTGAAATTAATATTGTCCATCGCACTGGGCACTGGAGGCAGCTGCAGAAAATCTCCAAAAGCCACAACCTGAAAGCCTCCAAATAGATACTCTGAGTTGTGGACATTCTGGGCAATATACTTAATGATATCAAAATATCTTTTACTTAACATGGAAATTTCATCAATGAAGAGAAGCTTGGTTTCTCTCCATCTTCCAACACACTCATGATTTGTTAGTATGTTTCTTAGCAATTTTTCCTTTGATCCTCTGCATTGCCCCGTTCCTGCAAAGGAGTGGATTGTTCTTGCAGGAAATTTCTCATAAAGTGTGCATGCTATTCCTGTTGTGCATGTGCAAGCAAAACTGATTTTCCTTCAGCTCAAAACTTGCAGAATCTGCCTAGCAACAAAGGTTTTACTACACCCAGCTATTCCCCCAAAGTAAACATTGTGACCCTTGTTTACTAAGTCAATGATGATTTGTTGTTGACCAGTTAGGTTTATTCCAGAGCTTCTACAAAAAAGAAAAACTAAACTAAGCTTAAATTTAAATCCGATTTTAACAGTCGCATACTATACTATGACAAGACGAAGGTCATTATTAAAAGAGGCGACCTAGCATGCTTTATGAACTGTAAAAAAAAGTCTCACTTTATGATCAGGTCGTTCTTTAATTGTTATGCAGTTTAAGTAAGATCTTCTTAAATCAATTTTTTTTAATCTTATCTGTTCCAGCTAAACTACAAAATACAAAGTCACTTATATTTACATCTCATTGAATGACAAACGTTTCTTTTGTGTTATATTCACTGTTCCTTAATGATATTCCAGAGTCTGAAGCGCATAAAGGTAGATAAAACTATTCTCACCCTTTGTCCAATATATCCTAGATCAGTAGAATTTGTAACGAATTCCAGCAGACTTCTCAAGATTTACATCTGAAAATTCTGCGAAACTGACATGTGTTCAGGCAATTGGCAATCATAACCTACGGCACAGGCACATGCGAAAACGGCTGAAAAAACTTCCGGTCATACGCACAATACCTGATGGCATCATTTCCGTAACCAGCTGTTGCAGTGCACATTGTATGAAAGAGATGCTTTCAAACTGTAAATTTTGGTCACCGCAAATGTAGGTTTAACCGACTTTTTCAGTAGATTTCTTCGATGTTTTATTAGGATAGAAATTCTAGATCAGATAATTAAAATGAGGCCTTTTATAGAATTTCATCCAAGTTACAGGGATTTGAAAATATGCTTAAATCAGTTTCTTCCCTGTTCTTATTCTGCACTGTACACCGACTTTGCATCTTCCTAGCCCGTAGTTATGTGGCCTGCGGTACATATTTTGTGTAACAATCCGTTTAACTTTCAGGACCGCAACGATTTGAAGAAAATAGCGTCTTGTACGATCAAATAGAGCTCCTCTGGACCCTGTGCAAAGTGCGTCCTTCAGCCTTCTCATAATGTTTTTGAAGAGCAGGTCATCCTAAAGTTGGAGGCGGTTTGTTTGCCAAAGGCATCCTAGCGAGTGCCCAATGGGCACAAGTAACTAGGAGGGGCCGAAGGCATGCCCCCCAGGAAAATTTTTGATGCTCAGATATGCAATTTAGTGCAATCTGGGGGGATCAAAGTGCCTAAATCATAGATTATATATATATATTGCAAAGGATCTGTATGATCAGTTTTGATTTCCTTTGCTAAAGTTGGCCCAATATTTACAAAGAAGTTATTGAATAATTCAGCAATGTCCTTTTCTTGTGTAAAAGTCTTATTATTGTGAGTGATTCTTGTGGGGAAAGTTTGACCTTTGGTTTTCCTCTTAACAATAGTACCAATAAGTTTCGAAGTTTGCTTAAGGTTGTCTTTGTACTTTGAAAATTGCATGCTGTAGTATTCTGTCTTACTTTTATTCTTAAGATGTGAACGAATAACTGCATAATGCTTATATTCCCCGATTTTTTGTAAGTCCTTGCTTAAGAAATGTGTACGTTACATTCTCCGTTTCCTTTTTACTGATTTTAGGATACCCTTAGTGAGCCATGGTTTATTAAGTTGTCTTTGCTTGCTTTGGCTAGCCAGCTTAATAGGCGCATGTTTATCTATCATTTTATTCAGGGTACTAATTGCCTCCTGTACCTTTTCATTTAGATTCTTTTCTGGGTTGAGGATTTCATGCCAATCAATCAGTTTTTTATCATCTAAATATAGATCCTTGATAAATTTAGAGTAGTCTCAAAAATGTTTTTTATTACTATTATTTCGTATAGGCTGGTTTCCAACTATGCAAAAAATTGGGAGATGATCTGTTATATCAACTGTCAGAATTCCTGCTGCAAAATTTTGTAAATAATTTGTATATATATGATCAATAAGTGTTGCTGTATGATCAATAAGCCTTGTTGGTTTAGTAATGATCGGCAAGATGTTATTAGCATAAAGCATATCTAAGAACTCTTCAGTTTGAGTGTGTTCATTAAATTTCAGGAAATTTATATTCATATCTCCAAAGATGTAAATTTCGTATATATTGGGATTAATTGTTTTGATTATAATTTATCATTTAGTTGGTTGCAAAACTGTTCTAAATTACAAGTGGGATGCTTATAGATGAAACCTATTATGATCTTCTTTTTACCTTCACCAGTATCAATTTCTGCCCAGCAGGATTCAACTAGTGCTATGTCAAATTTAATGTCCGGCCTAGGTACAGCTTTAAGATTATTAGCTATATATAAAGCAGCTCCACCTGCGTTTGTTGCTGAGTCCGTGTGAAAAAGATTATAGCCTTTGATATTTAAATTAGAAATGACCTTGTCCTCTTTTACAGTGCTGCTACTGTTACCGGGGTCACCCAGACAAAGTTAACCAATCACAAAACAGAACGAGAACAATAGATTCCAACATTTTTTTACTTTAGCCAATGAAATGTCAAGTACAGAACAATGAAATTTCAACTTGTTCGTTCGCCATGAAAACAGATCAACACAAGTTTTGGCTGTACAGCGTTGGATTTTCAATTAACTGCGATTCCATCCCGTTTGAACTTGACTTGTTTTAACAGCGTGATTTGGAATTTTATGTTGGCGATTCAAATGAAAGAGAAACTCCAAACTGTGTGAAAATATGGAATGCGACGGCTATACCGTATGTCTATACAAATAAAAGTGCTGGTAGTGGATTTAAAATAATTTGTTCGCTCATAACAGATTCAGGTTTTCTCTACGGCATCAACGGCGGGGTTGGAAAATAAATACACTTGATGCCAGCGAAAGAAGACATTCTTAACTGCATAAGTACCAGTGAAAGCGATGGTCATAGTTTAGGCAAATTAAAAATTGACCTACGGATTTGAAAACAACGAAAACACGGCTTGTCAGTCGCCTCCGTGGTTAATTAAGTTTTATGCGCTTTGAGTTCCACGTGTTGGGTTCCGGCAGTCGGATTAAGCTGAAATAAAATTAAGTAAAAGAGAAATTCAAAACTGCATAAAAAGAGTATCGGTCGTATAGAAACGGCGCATTCTTCAACATATATTTCATTGCCGGAAAATCCTTTGATATTACAGCGGTTCGCCAGTTGAGTTATTAAATTTTCCAGACGATTCAAAACAGTAAATCCCAACTCCCTCGAGATGAATTCCTGACAAAAAAACTTAACCGCCGGACTAGAATATTTGTTTTTCACAGAGTTCGACGTTTGGTTAATAATTATTTCTATTTTTCGGCATATACAACTATAGACTTTTAATACTTTCGCCAAAATGATTTCTTCAAAACCGTTATGACCACCTTGGGAGATTAAAGAAACCCATCTAGTGCTCAAACCACAAAGAAAATCTGCAACGGAAAAATATTCTGATGACAATTCAATAAAAAGAATATTGAAATAAAGGAGCTGCTCTTTTTTAAAAGGTTAGAAAATAAATGCTTATATATGCTACGCTGGCAGTGTGCCTTGTAACATTTGCAAACAGCCGGCGGTTGAGTTATGTTTTCTGAGAATTTAAATCTGCCACGCAATTTGCCCAAACATACGGCTGCTTTCATACAGTTTGAAATCAGTTCTCGCTCACTTGCATGACACTTGACATTCATTCATGTAGCATGTGAAACTACTCAAATGTCTAAATCGAAACGTCAACGCTAGCTAAAGCTTTATTCAACATAAGCTTCACGAGTGAACAAGTTAAAATTTCATTGTTCTGTACTCAACATTTTATTGGCTGAAGTTAAAAATGTTGGAATCTATTGTCCCCGTTCTGCTTTGTGATTGGTTAACTTTGTCTGGGTGACCCCGGTAACAGTAGCCGCACTGTAAACAGAGGCTTGCCAGTCTTGATTACTAGACATGACCATTGTTTTCCTTTATTGATATGTGATAAATGAAGTTTTACTGTTATTGTTGTAAGTGTAAACTTTTAACACTCGCGAAAATCTTCAGAAGTGGAGGCAAGTTTAATGGAAAAAGATTTCCATATGGGCTTTAGTTAAAAGGAAATCATTGATTGCCTTTTTTAATGAAATATGCCTAAGTCTACGACAGCTTAAAACGGTCTTTGCACAACAAAATCTTGGACGAGGACACTTCAGCCGCTTCGATGAAATAGTAGACACCATAGAAGAGGAGCTTCAAGGAAGTAGAAGGATTTTCGGCTACAGAACTATGTGGCAGAAATTTGTGGTTGACCATTTTTGGAATGTGTTAAGAATAATGGACCAGGAAGAGGTAGAAACTCAAGGCATAGACTCCAAAGGTGACAAGATCATGCAAAGGGCCCAAACTTCATTTGACACCTGGACGGATACAACAAACCGACAAATTTGTAAAGCCAAGATGCTCCCAGTCCCATGAAATGAAAACACCTACCTGGAAAATCTCACATGAACAATTGTATATGTAACATTGTTTTGCGGGGGTGTGTGTGTGTGTGCGCGTGCGTGCGTGCGTGCGTGCGTGTGTGGGGAGGGGGTGGAATATGTAATACTATTTTTAGCAGTCTCACTGGTGTGTATATAAGGAATATATTCATTTGCATATTATTATTTCATCACTTACTCCCACTTAGCTTGGAGGTCACTGCTCCAGTCCAGTGTATTCACTCTTCAGCCATGCTTGCTCCCCCCTGGCAATGCTCTATATTTTCCCGCCCTAGTTCCATCCCTTACGCCTGTTTTTTCTCACCATGAAAATCTTGGCCAGGTCTCCTCCATTCATTAATAAGTCACAATGGCGACCGGTATGAATAGAAAACTGTTAGAATAATAGCAAAAGCATTAACCAACAAACAAACTTTATTAACATTCCTTATCTCAAAAGATCCACCCTTGTTGTCTTTTTCTCAAAAGAAGAACACTGATGCGATAAGGAGAAAAACGACCAAAAATTGCCAGTCACTATTCATTGTAGAAAACAATGTGTAAACTTCAACCCTTTAATACCGAAAACAAACAAACAAATATTTATTAGAAAATATGCTACTGGAAAGTGGCATTTAAACAAACATCAACAGCTATATGACTAATGTCAAAATGAACATGAAACTTGATGTATCGTAGATATAAATGTTCACTCAATACATTCACATTTAACATAAACAGTAACTTACATAAACGCAGGGTGTGAAATTCCTATTTTTGGGAGTCATTCCTATTTTCTCCTATTGTTAAGAAAACCTCCTATTTTCGCTATTTTTTGATTCATGGTGTACAAAGAATGAAGATTTTTATGCCAGTCAGTAAAAAGATTTAAAAGATAGTCTTATCTAATCTTAATCTAATCTTAATCTTACTACACATTTTAGCTGGGCTTGATTTTTGCAGAAAAATGTACTAAGGGGTATGAGAACTAACCATCCCAGAAGTCAGTGGTACCTTTTATGTGAGCACATGGTCTGGTCCTTTTCAAAATGGCTGTCAGTGTAGGTAGATGCTTCTTCTTTTTGCCTGCTTTTGTAAAACTTTTTCCCTGTAAAATGTGGGGTAATAAGAGCATTTTTTGCACGATTTTGGTTACCTTTCTAGAGGGAAATACCTCTTGGAAAATGCTGAAAATGGCATTTCCGAGCGTCTAGATTTCAAATTTTATTGCGGGAGCATGCCCCCATACCCTCAAAGGGCCTTGCGCCTCCGGCGTTTGCTTTCACAGCCACCTACTATTTGTAAACAGCCTGCTACTCAAAAACTTAGTGAAAGCACTGCAAACTTGCAAATTCCATTTCTTCCAGTACTGTAGATCAGCAAGGGGTCAAAGTAGCATCCTTGATGATTGAAACAGCCAAAGCAAATCTGGAAAAGGCCAAGACCAAACTAGCTTCTATGAGGGATAAGCAAAGAATGTTAAGTCAGGTGATAAAAACAAACAACTTATTGAAAGGCTTTACCTGGTTTGCCTTCCAGGAAACGTAATGCTCCTATTCAGCGTAAGAAAACTCATTAGGATTTCTTGACTGATGACTGTAGTTTGCAGTATTTATTCCAGTCTGCCTGGGAGAGAGGGAATTTATTTTTTACACTTAAATACAGAGTAGTTTGTGAGCTTTCTTTTGGTCATGTTTATTTGAAGAAAACTTAAGTGGTGTCGAGGTGTTGGGGAGCTGAAATAGATAAATTAACTGTAAAATGCTGTTGCATATGAAGGAATCAGTTTTTTTGTTAATGCTGCACCTGTCGGGTGTTGTAAAGGTGAATGTTATGCTGATATGCTGTGTAAGCTACTTGTGAAATGTGCTGTTTTTCTCCTTTTTCCCCCCTATTTCTCATGTTCAAATTTCCCATTTTCCTATTTTCTCGAGCCTATGTGCTGCTTGACACCCTGTAAACGCCAACTGGATAGCCTTTTGCAGGCCATCGTTAAAAAGAAACGATGTTCCAGTCAAAACCAACTAGTTAACTGACAACTGACAGGATTATTTTATGCAGGTACAATAATTATGCTGTGCCTGGTTCCATCTAAAACTTGTAACAGGAAGAGCTACTGAATGCGTGTATTTTAAGGTCATTCATTTTTTCTAAAAGATGAAAAGTGAAAATGCATATTCAAAGTCCACTGTACATGTTGTGAACTAACTGAAAAATGAAGCATGCGGTATTCGTTTTAATGAGTCGGGCAGCATGCTAAGGCTGCCCGACTTATAAATTCAGTTTGTGTTTCTCTGTGAGAAGTCTGTTTCAAGTGGTTTGTAGTTTGCGGCTAAGTGTTTCTGTTTCAAGTTTTTTAGAGATTAAGAGTAGATGAATTGATTAAAAAGTTGACGCTTTCTTGAATGCCTTCACATTTAGAAACATATATCGTGCTGTGGCATTTATCGAAGTCTTGAAAAATCCATTTGAAGTCCACAGATCGATTTTAATTTTCCATACTGAGTTTGAAGTCAGACATTGCTTTGCGTATTCACAGATACAAATGACCACAAAGTGACATTATATCACTTGACATTGCAACTTCAAGGTCATAAGAGATCAGATAGGAACTATCTAAAAACAAGAACTCTAAAATGAAAGTTGACCTTTAGCGCATAAACGTGTCCATTTCTCTCCTATTTCAAACAATGCAAATTTGTGTCGGGTTAAGATGTGAAAGACAAATTTGGTTTATTCATTAAAGGACTCCAAATGAGAAACATCTTTAATCTTAACCCATTGACACCTGAACCGCCCGTAACCGCCCGTACAAGACTCCACTGCTTTAAAAAAGTGTAACTTTCTCAATCGTGCGAACATTGCCTTAACTAGCAGTTGTGAGCATTGACTAGAAAGTCTTTCAAATTGAGATACCCAATAAACACAAAAAAGTCGGCGATTTTTGCAGAATATCAGCGTTTGAATTTGGACAATAACAAAAATTACCGTTTTTAACGTCATAGATAAACAACAAAAATCACGTTTTTGCCTTTAGTTTTTTTTATTCAAATCATCGTGGCAAACCCAAAAGTCAACATTTACAGCAAAATTCAGTCCTAGTCCTAGCTTAGCAGTGAATTTTTTTGCTCTTATTCGTTGCTCGGGCCTAGCTACAGCTTCTTATACTAGTGCATACTCACCTTGCCTCGATTTTCAACATCACCACTGCACTGCATGCTAGGAAATCAACAGATTTTTGGACAGCGCCCATTCCGTCCTCCACAATTCTCAAATATATACTAAGTCCACAGCCACTCTGACCCACCGCCGAAATTTCGCGCTTGTTGTGTTCTCCTGTGGTCGCAACTTCCAAAATATGCCGCGGTAGGTCGAGAAATTCATCCAGAGTCGAGTCCCAAAGCTACTTCGTTTCCAGGCGGCCATTTTTCCAGTTCAACGAGCAACGAGCCAAATTCGTAAACGAAGTACAACAACTAACTTGCTTCATTGAGAAGTGTACTCTGAACTACCTCCAAGCTTAATGATGCTCACCAGGCAGCTACTAAAGATGAAAAATGGCTGTGAACTTACCAAAAATCGTAGATAATTCATATTGGACCCTTTATTGCAAATCAACCAAGCAAAATGAGATCGTCACAATGACGTTTCCAGTAAACTCGAGCCTTCAGTGTTTTAGAACAGCAGCACTTTGAATGGTAACTCCAAATATGAAGTCACGAAATCCTATGGGGCGTGTGTATGCAGAAAATCACTCAAAAACGTAAAAATCCTCAGGTGTGAATGGGTTAAGTGACTGTAAAACAAATAACAATAGATCGTTTTCTTGTGACGTCAAATCATTTCTGGTTGCCATATTGGTGTATCACTTTCGATTGCATAATAGCATTGATAGCTTGCAAATGCGAGGCACATCCACAATTTTAGCCTTTAGACATTAATAATTCAGCTACTGAAGCAGTGCGGTGGAAATCGTGATGTCCTTAGTTCTCTTCCTATTGCTGATTACGGCAAAAATTTGAAACCACAAATTAAACACTGTTATTTAGAGAAAATTTCGGCGATTGATTGAGGGTAAGAATTTTGAACGGGATTGCTTACCTCCTGTGGAATCCACAGATCTTTTGTTCTATCTGGTGTTGGAGACCAGCTGTTACACCCAGCAGTAAAAGTGAAGAACAGCTCACCTCCACCGACTGTCGGCCGACAGGTTACCGACAGGTTTCCGACAGTCGGCTAGAGAAAAAATACTTGAATGAAACCTATTACAAAAGCAACAGTCTTTCCAAAAACTTACCAAAAGTGTAGAAAGCTTACCATAAACACCGACATATAACACAGAGTTTTGAAGTTCAAATTTTGAAAAAAAGTTAAAAAATGTAAGTCAGAGAATTGCCTCTATGAAATATTAGCTAGACATTGCTTCTATCCATCGAATCATCCTGTATCGAAAAAGAAAACACTGCTGATTCAGGTACGTTGGTTGAGTCCTGGTAAGCGTGCAAATTCCTTGAGCACGTTTTTATTTAGCCTGGTTACAAAGGTTAATTAAGATGCCCTCTTGTTTACAGCCTCGATATCGTGTGATATGTCAGTTCGCTAACATCTTGGGAGAGTTAGCTAAGGTTTTTTGTTTACTATTCAGTTAAAAACATTGTTCTTATTGTAGCATTGCAATACTTGTGACTTTCTCACTTATATCAAACAAAAGTTTGTGACTAAAAAAACCAAACAGTTTAAAACCCATTGCACTCAGGCTAATTCCTTAATTTGCAAACGGCTATGTGCTTAAAAGTCGCACAGTCCCTACAACTAATGATCTATTTTACAGTATCTCGATCTAACATATCCAGAACTGTTAAGGTTTGTAGCAAGGTCAAGATTAAGATATCCAGGGAGGAGATTGCTCAAGTAGATAGAGAGACACTCTAAGCCAGGCGAAGGGGAACAAAGTTTTTAAACATACATCTGGTAGGATTGCAGCTTCCAGAGTAAGGCAGCATGCCACACAAATCCTGCATTGCCCTCTCAGTCCCTTATTCAGTCAATTTGCTACCCTGAATTAAACAGACTGAACACTGAAGCTATCTGTCACGGCTTCTTCTGACTTGCTGTGTGCACGTGACTGTTGTGGGGAGGGTTGCGGTGGAATCAAATGCCCCGTGTGTCAACAACTGTGACTTTGAGAGTTATGTTCTTCAACCATCCTCCTGTCAGGAAAAAGAACAGCATTGGGAGCTTTCACCTAAAGAAAGTTCACCAGTATTATTACCAGTGCCAACAACAGATATTTACATGCAAGAAACAGTACTGTGACTTTGTAGTCTGTGCATCGGTCATGATGGGAGAGCAGAGCTGGTGCAACGAAGGATTTACGCAGACATGGATCACTGGACATCTGTGGTACCAAAACTAACCTGTATTTGGAGGAAATGTGTTTTAACCGAGGTGCTGGGAAGGTGGTACACTGGGCGACATGGTGTGAAACCACCAGAAACTGACTCAGTTTGCCATTGTAGAACTGCAAGAAATGAAGACACTATAAGCTGCTGCAACCCAAAATGCCAAATTGGCCAGTTTCATTATTCTTGTTTTGGGTACTGTCAGTATTCCCAAATTGTGGTACTGCCCAAACTGTAGAATAGAACCAGAATTTAAGAAGGCTACTAAAGGACAGAAAAATAGAGGTCAACCAGAATATTAGGCAAATCTGAGGGAGAAAAAACTAACGCTCAAAAAGCAACATAGGTTGGTTATGCCCCCAGCCCTTCATTTAATAAGCGCCAAGTGTAATATGGGCAATTCGAAAATAGAGAATAGTCCCTTATGGAGTAATCCCAATTTAAACGTTGACAGTGTTGTGGTGCTTATAGGAAGAGAATGTCTGTGTCCTGGCAAGAAGATTAGATGGTCTACAAATAAAAACTTCACAACAATCAATAACTGTTGTTTTGTTACCAAATGAAAATTGAAAATGTTCCCCACAAGTCTTCACGCTCAGGCCAATGAATCAATGGTGATAGTCTGACATCCATAGTAACCATCCATGCTGTAAATATCTGTGACACTGTGGGCAATGAAACATTGAACGGTAATTAAGACAAATCAAAGGCATGTCCAGTTTCAGCTTCATAAACGTCATGACAAACTCCTGAAATGCAGTCACATTTTGGGATTTGTAGGTTACATGTGGACTAACTTGCAGAAAAACAGTGTTCAGTGTATGGAATGAAGGAACTTCAGTATCAAACTTTACTTTCTCATTGTCATTCTCAAATTCGCATTGATCGAATGGAGGCTTGCAGGTTGGTGGGCTAAGTAGGTAGTCAAACTCTTCTGACTGTGTGCCATAGGTACGAGATCTTTTCTATTAGTTTGTGTCCCTTTCACTGTGGGTATTTCCAAACTGTCTTCTTCACAAGGTTTGAAGTTTAAAAATAAAATTTGCTATCCTGGTTCATTAAGTTTTTGCCTCTCGTTTCCCTCTCTAAATTGAGTTCCTTCTCTCTTTCAGAAAGTGAAGGCTTCTTTACAAGTTCGTGTTCCCTAGCCCTCACTTCTTTTTGGCGTTTTTTCTCGATCTGTACGGTCAGGTTGGACCCAGTCAACGTCGAATTTATCCCACTTTCATGTCATTTCATGTATCCCTTTCTGTTCCCTCTTTGTTTGGCTCAGTCTGGCAGTATTGTGTTACTGCTATTACGTGCATCTTCAAATTCCATGAATTAAATTTCTTCATCTGACTCAGGCGGTGATAATGTATGTGGAGCAATAGCCATAACTATGGTACATCTATCCTCTAGCTCTCTACTTGACAGCAGAGGTGTGCCTAAGGGTCACAAAGTGTGTAATTCACTATGTCAGAAGTCGAAGATCCAGCCCAGTCATACACTGCTGCCATTCGACTATTTGATGGGAACCCTACAATGGGAGTATGCTCTCTATGGTGTTGGACACTTACAGTGACAAAATCTGTTTCCGGTTCTGCTAAACTCTTGCAGCTCTAGCCTCATGAACTCTCTTCTTTTGTCCAGCCTCAGCATTTGCCCATTCAAGGGAAATTCTCTTTCGCCCATCTGCTTTTAGTGAAATTCATATTCCATATCTTTCTCTCTTTGAAGTGATTCTCTTTCTTCTGTTGTACCAATCAGGTCTGTGTCCAGTTCACACAATGCATGTCTCTCCTCTGTTGATCCAATCAAGGTTGTACCCTTGACCACACTGTTGATGTCCATCTTTATCACCTTCATCGCTACCGTAGTCACACATTTTATGAAACTGCAAATAAATTCTCACATTTTTTACTTAATGTGCATCAATGTAGTTTTTGGTAGTGAATGGAAGCCCTTTTCCTTCAACATTGACAGTTACTCCAACTTTTTCAGTTTTGAAGTTAGTTAGAAAAAAGCCATTTCCTCCTCTTTTCCAAAAATGGATTTCCTATTTGATTCTTCCTCCCTTCAGCAGTGGCACAAAGACGTAAGCTTATTCCTCTTTGAAGTGTTTCCACCCCAGCTCGATTTCTAGATTTTACTTTTCTAGCTTTTCCTATCTGGGAAGGGTGACTTGTTCCACAGCAACTACTATCACTATCACACGAACTAGATCATGATCAGCTGACAGAGCCACTCCAACCTTGCGACTTTTGTCTCCAGGCTCCTTGTATTACTTCTTCCCCAGTCAAGCCGCAGGGAAGTAGTGATGTAATAGATCAACAACGAGTGCAAGGGTTTCATCAGGGTATCCAAACACCGAGAAACAGATGAAAGCACGAGGCCACTTCGGCCGAGTGCTTTTATTGTTTCAAGGTGTTTGGATACCCTGATGAAACCCTCGCAGTCGTTGTTGATCTATTACATCTAAAACTCATTAATAATTCACGAGTTATTCAGCCAATAAAAATGGCTAAATTCGTCACATGCATGAGTTTTGATACCCAATGAAAACCCAGATGAAAACTACATGTGGTTTGGATATGTGATCCAAAATACACGTAGTTTTCATCTGGGATTCCATTGGGTATCAAAACTCATGCATGTGACGAATTTAGCCATTTTTATTGGCTGAATAACTCGTGAATTATTAATGAGTTTTAGAAGCAAGGATCACAAATCACGCAAAGCGTCGCAAGGACTTTAAATGGTACTGGCGTACCCTGAAAGACTGTGGTCTTAGGGACAATGAAATGTATCTCAACAGGAAGAAAGAACTAGGGTTCCAAAAAGATGACGCGAGAGAAGTGATGGCCCATTGCATCATAAAGGATGTTTGAGGGAGGTGGCCAAACTCCCCTCATGTACTATACCAGGGGCACAGACGAGCCAAGGCCATCCCCTACTTCGTTTTTTTTTTGGTTACAATTATGACCTTTCTGATATCTGGATAAATTTTAATCAATTGACATGAATGAATACTGTCCATAATATTCAGTATTCAAAGGGGTGGACCATTTTATCTTATTATTGTTATTATTTGATTTTGGGCAAGGGGAGGGGGGTAATTAATCTAAACATAATTTTTTTTGTCTTGAAGCTGTGCAAGGATTATCTTGTTCCATACTTTTCGTTTCTTTGGCTTGCTGTGCACAAATACGTTTTTCTCCACTGTTGCTGTGCAGGTTCTTTTTTGTATTTGCCCCCTCCCCACATAAAATGGTTCATCACCAATATTGACATTATTTCAGCCTACAAATTGTTTTCATTTCCACAGCAACAATAACAAAAGAAAAAGAGAAAAGAAAGTTGGCTGATTACAATTATTTGAAGATTTTTAAATTTGTTGCAAAAATTCCTGGAGAAAAAAGAAAATGGATGTCATCCGACTCCAAACTACAAGGTTTTATGGAAGGTTGCCCAGATATCATCCTTGAAATTGTACGTTTTTCTGACCAGCACCCTGTGTGGAGCAATTTTATTGGATTGTCGGCTTGCCTGGTAGTACTGCTCGGAGGTTGCTTCTCTTTGCACATTCTCGTTCTGTAGGAGTAAATAAAAACAATTAACCAATATACTATTAGATAATGATGTGTTGAATACAGCACAATACTTTACCCAGTCAAGAATAGTCATCTGTATTCTCATCCTATAAGAGTCTGCTCGAGCAAAATGTATGCGTTTCTGTGCATAAATGAGCATTACCAAGTGCAGTGTCTCAATCCAATATGTATCACGACACTGCAAGTAAATAGGTGCTACTAAGATACAGTGATAGCTAAGAGAATAATTTTTTTTATTCTGTGGAACTACATATGCCACATTTTATTATTTTGATAACATAATACTTATTCAGATACCATGGCATAATCCTCAGCATTTCTGTAGATTGTTGTGCCTTCTAATGCTTTTCTGTATGCAGCAATAACCCTCTCGTTCACAAGAGGCTTCTTGTTGCATACATAACCTTCCTGTTGACACCTTGAATCTGCGTGACATTTGGAATAATCACTCTGTGAGTGAAAAAGTAAAGACAAAATTTAAATTTTGCGGTATATATTTTTTCTTTTGGTTCATCTGCATCACCATTGCAGTTTTTCATAGCATAATAGATATACATCTTGGTATATTTCACTAAAACGAAGAGACAAATCCTTTATATGCCAGACTCTGCTTCCACTCACTTCTTTTATAATGAGATTCTATTGTAACTGTGACTGTGATGTAAAGTTACCTTTGTCAGATAACTCAGATAACCGAGTTTTCTCCGAATCTCTAACAAGGTCACTGGCCACCTTTTTTGTGGCCTTCTTTGCACCTTTTCCACCTTTGAATGAGAAATGAAGTTAACTAATGACATAATGAAATTTAAGAGAACAGTGAGAAACAAAGCTTTCTACTAGTTAGTACAAAAGAATAAATAAAAACTAAAAAGGCCTTCAAGTGGAAGTAAAGAAAATTGGATTAGATAGCTACCATGCCAGCTGTCATGAGTTTTTGATTCCCTTCCCAGTTAACCACTGTTTCAGTGCTGGCACATAGTCATGTGCAACTTCACCAACACGATGACCTAAAAAGAAATGTGGAAATAAATAAGAAAATAATTTATGACTTTGTTTTTGTACAATACCCTATTTATTAATTTAGGTGGAGAGACAGTGTATGGAACATCTGAACCAAATGATATGTACTGTCTCAATGATGGTTGGTGATTCAACATTTGCATAATAAAAATCAAAACAATACCTCAGATTCACCATAAACTTTCCAGCGATGATACTGCTAGAAAATTATCATAGCGAATGGCCGGCAGCACAGTTCAGGCTGACACAAATCACATGGCCATGCTGCAAGAAAGCAAACGATTTCATGTCAAGAAGAAATCTGCAGAGAGGGCACTTTCCATTGAACTGTGCCATCGAACTCAAAAGTTGCCATGCAGGTCCATTGAAGCAATAAAATAATCCTCAACAGGTTTACTTCTGGTGTTCATATCAAAACTGCCTGTCGTGTTTTCCCCAAAGCACAAAAGGTAGGGTTCACATACATCACTTTGCATGGAAGCGTTGAAGGTAGAAGGCTCATGGCGAGGGAACAAGCTAGATGTAAACAAAGAGGAATGGCTTTCACTCACTGTGCCTTTTTGCTTAGACTCTTCGAATGAGTTCAAGAGCTGTTCCATCAGCATGACATTTCGCATTGGCGGTCAAACTGTTATGCGAAGACCGTTCTTTACTTGCTGAAGTTTTGACTTCAACCGTTCCACTTGCTCTTCCATTCCCAATTGGACCAAGAGCTCTAGGGTATAGCTAATTTGTGGTGCTTGCGGCATTATTTTGGCTTTCTTAGATAGAAAATTGGCCATGGCAAAATAAAAAGATAACCCTAATTGATTGTAAAAAAGACCAACGAGGGATACATGATCGCAAAATAACCAGGAAAGGTTGAGTCAAAGCAGAATACAAGCCATGGACATTCCTTGTATTCTGCCATGAATCGAGCCATCATCTAAAATTATGAATTTATTACATCATTAGATCCACGTTTTGAGCATGGCACAATATTAAAGCCCTTAAGTCAGGAATATTGAAGGCTCAAGAAGTTGTAGCAAAGCAGGGAGAGACTGTGGGCCAATGCGACTTTCTTGCGATTGGAAGAACTGTTGGGAGTGCAAAATTGAAATTTTGAAAGCTAAGGCCTGGTTCACCCGTGCGATGCAAATGCAAATGCAAGCGCAAGCGACGTTCACACGTGGAACGCAAACGCAAGGAACGTAAGATACGCAGGCGCAGTTGAAGTTATCTTCCAAGATGGTGGACAACGCTGAGTTTTTGGCAGCAGGTATGGTTTTTCTGATTCTCGCATATCGGCTGCTAAAGGAACAGCACAGGATATTTCCTCACACTCTCTGCCAGTTTCTCGTCTGCTTTAATTGTGGAGGACGCCATCTTGATTTCAACTTCAACCGCGGTGGCTTGGAACAAGTACTTTTCACCTTGCATTTGCACTTGCATTTGCGTTGAGCCCGGTTCACACGTGTGAAACGCAACCACGGTGGCTTGGAACAAGTGCTTTTTACCTTGCGTTTGCGCTTGCATTTGCGTTGAGCCCGGTTCACACGTGTGAAACGCAAACGCAAGTGCAAATGCAAATGCAAGGAAATGAAAATTTTTCCATTCCTTGCGTTTGCATTTTGCGTTGCCCCGGTTCACACGTATTTTCCTTGCGTTTGCACTTGCATTTGCATTTGCATTTGCATTTGCGTCGCACGTGTGAACCAGGCTTAAACTTCACGATTGTCACGGAAAAGTGAACAAAATTCTTTATTCATTCAATTTCTATTATCAAATATGATCATTTTAATATGAAATTCATGTGAAAACAGAATTCCTTGTCTTCTAATAATGAACGGCTTTTCCACCTTCTCCCTCGGTGAGTCCGCCATCTTTTAAGAGTCGTGGAAATGGTGATTATGTGACAAGAGGGGTCGAGGAGCTATCCCTTTTATATTCAGGGTCCGTGTTCAAATTTTCCATCATCTACAATTGACGTATGAGGAACAGGTGTGGACCTTCCATCACCGAAGCACTCATTGAGAGACCGCATCACTTTCTTCACAATATGTGACCCTCCATAGGAAAACACGTCTTATCAGCAAAAGCGTTTTTTGGGGGGTTTGAGGTCACTTAGAAACCCTTTGGAAACCCGGTTTCGGGGGGTTTGAAACCCTTTGGAAACCCGTTGGAAACCCGTTGGAAACCCGTTGGAAACCCTTTGGAAACCCGTTGGAAACCCTTTGGAAACCCGTTGGAAACCCTTTGGAAATCCGTTCGAAACCCTTTGGAAACGCTTTGTAAAAATCTTTTTTTTTTGTAGTTCGCTTTGTAACAACTCTGCATATCTCGCTTTGCTAACACTTTAACATTCCTTGCAAATACCCTCAGGTGTTTTCGTGGCTATACATGTATGAATAGTAAACTGAAACAAAAGATTTTTCAAGCTACGCGCTTTAAATCGCCGTGCGAACGCCGTCGCTACAGCATTGTTTAATTAACATCCTTTCCGCAGGTTCGAATTTCGGCGTTGGTTCTTAAATTTTTCGTCTTTTAAAATTAATTCATTTGAATGGTTTTGCTTTCTGTGAAAACACTTGCGCCATCGATGCATTTGATTATGTTACAAACGTAAACAAACCAAAACCGCGACAGTGTTCGCTACCTGTTCGATTGTGTTCAGAATGTAAATAAACCAAAATCACGGCAGCGAGACCGTTTCATGTTTCAACACGCGTGTTAAACATAAACCCGTGTCTCAGAATAATTTGTTGTGTATTGCTTTTTTTGTCATTCTGCTTTTGACAGTTTTCCTAAAGTTTTTCAATTGAAATTGAGGCAGGTCGGTTCATTTGTGGGATTAAAACTTGTGAAATTTCTCAAATGTATTCAGTTTCACCGCAACAGTATTACAAAAGATACGTACTTGAAAAGAAAACTTTGCGAAAAGGTCAAACATCAAAGGCTGTTAAAAAATATCGCTGCAATCAAAATCACAACGTTTTTATTCGAATCAGTTTGCAAGCAGCTATTTATGAACGTTGTATCTCGGTTCAGAATCGAACCACTTTTGTCGAACCCCGGGTGTCGAACATGGCGTGGTGTGTTTAGGTTTATACAGTCATGCATACCTACCAGAGAAAACGGAGCACACCAGTCCTGGGATTATTATCTTCAGATTATTATTAAATTTCGCAACTAAGAATGTAGCTGATACATTTTTTCTTTAAGCTAGCAATTTTAATTTAGGATATAAACATCAAATAGCGTGCTAAAAAATATTTTTCGGCCCACAAATTCATTCTGAAACTTGATGCGTTCACGCTCACCCGGCCGTGAATTTTTCGATTTTGCGTGAGTTGTAAACGGCGCGTGATTTTGACGAACTGTAGTTTATGATTATTACATTTTTTGGCTTGGATTCCAACTAGGGGCAATTTGTTTAGAAGTTTTCATTATAAAACATAAGGTATGCGCGGCGAAGGCGGGCCAGTTCATTTCATTGACTATTCCGGTTTACTGTAATGGTAAACAAAAGATACGGAGTTGAAAAGAAAACATTGTGAAAAGGTCAAAAATCAGACTGTAAAAAATATTGCTGCAATCAAAATCACGATTTTATTCGAACCAATTTGCAAGCAGCTATTTATAAACGTTGTATCTTGGTTCAGAATCAAACCACTTTTGTCGAACACGGCAGTGTGTTTAATAGGTTACAGTCACGCATTACCAGGGAAAACGGATTACACCAGTCCTGGGATTATTATCTACGGATTATCATTAAATTTCGCAACTAAGAATGTAGCTGATGCATTTTTCTTTAAGCTAGCAATTTTATATTGGAGTATAAACATCAAACTAGCGTGCTAAAAATATTTTTCGGCCCACAAATTAATTCTGAAACTTGATGCGTTCGCGCTCATCTGGCCGTGAACTTTTCGATTTTGCGTGAGTTTGTAAACGGCGGGTTTAGAAACAGTTTTTGACATATTTCGACGAACTGTAGGTTATGATTGTTACATTTTTTGGCTTGGATTCCCACTAGGGGCAATTTGTTTAGAAGTTTTCATTATAAACCATCAGGTACGCGCGGCGGAGTCGCGCCAGTTCATTTCATTGACTATTCCGGTTTACTGTAATAGTAAACAAAAGATACGGAGTTGAAAAGAAAACTGTGAAAAGGTCAAACATCAAAGGCTGTTAAAAAATATTGCTGCAATCAAAATGACGATTTTATTCGAACCAATTTGCAAGCAGTTATTTATTAACGTTGTATCTTGGTTCAGAATCAAACCACTTTTGTCGAACACGGCAGTGTGTTTAATAGGTTACAGTCACGCATTACCAGGGAAAACGGATTACACCAGTCCTGGGATTATTATCTACGGGTTATCATTAAATTTTGCAACTGAGAATGTAGCTGATGCATTTTTCTTTAAGCTAGCAATTTTAATTTAGAGTATAAACATCAAAATAGCGTGCTAAAAATATTTTTCGGCCCACAAATTAATTCTGAAACTTGATGCGTTAGCGCTCACCCGGCCGTGAATTTTTTTATCTTGCGTGAGTTTCATCTGTCCGAAAGTATGTTTCGTACAGCTTTCAACGAGTTTGCAAACCCTTTCAGAAGCGCTTGGACACTTTAGAAACGCTTTAGAAACCCTTTGGAAACCCGTTGGAAACCCTTTGGAAACCCTTTGGAAACCCGTTGGAAACCCTTTGGAAACCCTTTGGAAACCCGTTGGAAACCCTTTGGAAACCCTTTGGAAACCCGTTGGAAACCCTTTGGAAACCCGTTGGAAACCCGTTGGAAACCCGTTGGAAACCCTTTGGAAACCCTTTAGAAACCCTTTGGAAACCCGGTTTCAGGGGGTTTGAAACCCTTTGGAAACCCTTTTGAAACCCAGTTTCACTAAATTACAACATTTGATAAGACGTGTTTTCGTATGGAGGGTCACATATGAAATGATGAGTCACTTGGGGCATAATGAAACTAAGTAGTTGATCATTAAATATTACGCCATTCGTATCTGGGTAATTTGTTCACGTCTTGAAACACCAGGACTGGCATCAGAAGTTTGGATGTCGTGTGGTCTGTAATAAAATAAATTTCAAACAATGTGATCATGCAATATTTTCTAGTTTTATTAGTAATGTTACAACTGGAAATTGTAAGGTTGATTACAAAAAAATAACGACAAATCAAATCCGTGGTAAAAAGCCATATTTCACTAAAGAAAAACTCTGACTGATGAAGTTGGTCATTTCATTGAACCATTAACCTTGAATTAACAAGGAACTTTAACTGATTCTTGTGAGAGTGGTCATTATAAACAGCCAGGGATGTGACAAAGAAACATAGCAGTAGCAAAGCTAGAAACACTTTGAAAATAATTGGAGTCCTGCATCTCCTGTCCTGTCTTTAAACGTAAGGGTACACGTATAAAAAAGCAACAGATTACTGCTACACCCAAAATGTGCTATTCTGGCTGGACAGTCCATGTATTAAACCCCCATTAAAAAGGAGAAGTGCTTTTAATGCACTTGTCCTACATTGTAGTTTGCATTTTGTATAATATACAAAATGCAAACTACAGTGTAGGACAAGTACAAGTACAAGTATTAAAACCCTGAAAATATCCAAGGCTTTCAGTATGAAAAGACTTTATCATCATTTACACAATAACTGTACAGCAAAGAAAACTGCTGAATTGAGTTTATAGGGATCTACCTGTGCCTAGGAAGACCAATTCCTTCCATTCCTTTGCAAATGTCTTGGCAAAGTTTCTTGGCTGTCTCATAATTAACATGCAGATTATCCCACACTTTGCTGTCAATCTTTGATTCTAAAAGGCAATATTTATATCCAGGATAATACAAAAATAAAAAGTTCAAGGTGTGTGCTGTAAGAAGAAGTAATTATAACAATATATTAAACCCAAAACTCAAAATTAATGGACCAAACATTTGTATGTTTTCTTCATCTGAGCCTTAATAAATGAAGTATTATAATTTATATTAAACTGAACACAGAATATAACCTGTAATCAGAGCTGAAGAGTATAACATTTACAAAAGACAGGGCAAACCCTAATGTATTTAACCCTTTAAGCCCCATTTGTGATAAGTATCTTATTTCTCCTTACAATATCACTGCTTTAAAAACAATCAAACACAAAACTGGTCGTGAGAAGAAAAGGAAGGGATTACCAAAGATAAACAGTCTTGATATTTAGATAAATTCTCTCAACTACTACCATTAGAAATATAGAGGGAATAGTGAGAAGAACGTACTAGTTGGCACTGGCAATTAAAGGGGTAAGACTGAGGAATACAGCCATGGAATTCACTTAGGAAATAAAACATGACACTGTATGCCAGTTCCACTGTTTCAGCACATCAAATCACAGTACTCACCTATGCTTCTCTACTGTTCTACCAACAATGAGAGGTCTGCTATTTTGCCTAGAACTAGGTACTGCTTATGTTGATGTATGGAGAACAGACCAATGTCCAGCCTCTTTAGAAGAATTCACACTCTCAGCTTTTCCCTGGATAAATGATCTCCACACAATGTCACTTTTTCATAGTCCTTAGTCCAGTCATTAGCCCAGTTTGTAGCAGAGCTTGGATAGATGTGCTTTGGTTTGCACGTCACTGAGACCGTAACATCTGATGGGACAAATTTGTCATGTCCCCAGTGTTCCACCTCTTTCATGTCATTCACTGCAAGTATTACTCCGGGGAAAACATAACCAATTGGATTGGGATAATCTGCTGCAAGAGCTTAAGAGGCTATCCGCGTAAGAACGGATAAGGCAAATTTCGGACCTTCACTAATTTTCTCTAATTTTCTCAGTGAAATACAACCATTAAATGACATGAACAAATATCACATTTTATTTGGATCAACTCCTTTTTTTTCTTATTTTGCTAGACGGTTTTCGAGGTCACCTCGAAACTAACAAATTTGCCTTCGGAAATTGCCTGAATTACCTGAATATTTCACATACTGAAATTCCATCTTCTTCAATAGGTTAAGAGCCAATGTCTGTAAATATCGAGAATGCCGCGCCACTCGTGAAATTTTGAATTTCTTCATATTTTGCCCAAATAACCTCTATAGTAAGTTATTTTCGAAAATACTACTCAAAGGTTGAAAAGCGCTTTCGTTTTAATGAAATCGAGGAAAGACTAAAAAACGCTATTTTGGCGTTGAATCCATGTCGAAAATAGAGGAAAATATGCATTTTCTTCTCGCTCGTACAGACAAACGCGATAAGATCTATCAATGTACTTTGGCTGATTCATAACACATCTTTTGATCTTTCCAAAACACCTAATGAATTTGGGAAATATGTTTTTATTGTAATATTTTTGGCTTTTACAAATTCCCTACTTGTATCGCTTGAGCGAGAGAGCGAATTTCGGCAAACTTTTACACCAGCGAAAACCCACTGGTACATTGAGTTTGAAGCTCAAACTGACATGCTCTTGAAGCACAACCTTTATATTCTACTGTGTATACATTTCTAACGCGGCCCGCTAAAAGCGTCCCGTCGAGAGGCGAAAAGGTGAAGTGTATTTTAACACGTAGGAGATCCGTGACTGAAGGCGCCGGCTCTTCCTGCTCCGAACACGAACTATGTCAGGAACCAAAATTTGCCAAAGCAAAATCTTTTTCATTATCCCGGGTTTCCAAAGATTATCATAAACATACCGTAACTTTTTTCTTTTGTTTTGTTTAATATTCTGTCAGCATTTGCAGTAAACCTGAGTAAACAATAAGGAAGATAAGTGCTTCTGTGTTGAAACAGTTGAAATTTATGTTAACACGATGCCGATCATATTACATCCGCCGTGACCCTTCGAAGTGACCTTGCATCCGTCAAGTATTTCTTTCTTTCTTTCTACACCAAAAAACGTGGTATTCAATTTGACTTATATTTTGAAAGGTAATTAACTAATACCTTCGGCTACGATAACATGATTGTAATCTGTTAATAGCATTTGAATTAATTTTGGAATATTGCGTGACTGTGACTAAAGGAATATTCTGCCGCTTAATTGAAAGACTTGAAGCTATTGAACAGCTGACAATACTATATGTAAACTGTCATTAAAACGTAGCCAGGGTTACACAAAGAAATAACGACATACATGTTTTTAAAAATACATTGTCATTTCATATTTGGCTTGCATCTGCCGTGGTTCAATTCACAGTGAAACGGCCGCAATACTAACAAATTGTTTCGCACCGCGGATCAGGGTACTACTCGAATTGAAGTACCAGTAGTTTTGAACTAGTTTTAATCAGCGCAATTTTCAACTTGCAGAAGCTATTGTAGCTAGTCAACTGAAAGTTAAGGAATACACGTGAGTCGACTATAAAAACTTAAGCAATCCGATCTCTAACTTATTGTCGATATACTTACAATTCTGTGAGGCGTAATCCGTTTAAGACACACTATTTCTCTATTTTTGTGGAAAAGGCACATTAAATAGATATTAAATGTAAGGAGAAATTAAGACTCGGAAAAAAATCCGAGTCCCAGATGGGATTTGAACCCACGACCCTCCGTGGGTTCCTTACATTTAATATCTTTGTTGTTATTGTTGCTTCATCTATATACTCACTTTGGAGGTTGGTTGGCTGCATCTTGATATGCTTTAATGTGACAGCGCGATGCTGTTAGTGAGTTTCACATGTGCTAGTCTATACTTGGCTGTGTAGCCGCGCGATGCGGTTCCAGTCAAGACCCACAAATTGACCCTTGCTCACCATAGAGTCTCCAGTAGCTCAGTGGTTAGAGCATCCGACTAGATCACGGAGGGTCGTGGGTTCAAATCCCATCTGGGACTCGGATTTTTTTCCGAGTCTTAATTTCTCCTTACATTTAATATCTTTGTTGTTATTGTTGCTTCATCTATATACTCACTTTGGAGGTCGGTTGGCTGCATCTTGATATGCTTTAATGTGACAGCGCGATGCTGTTAGTGAGTTTCACATGTGCTAGTCTATACTTGGCTGTGTAGCCGCGCGATGCGGTTCCAGTCAAGACCCACAAATTGACCCTTGCTCACCATAGAGTCTCCAGTAGCTCAGTGGTTAGAGCATCCGACTAGATCACGGAGGGTCGTGGGTTCAAATCCCATCTGGGACTCGGATTTTTTTCCGAGTCTTAATTTCTCCTTACATTTAATATCTTTAATATAAATTTATAGTAAAATTTTACATAATAAAATAAAGAGCATAAGAGAATAGGGAGGCAGCGTGGTCGTGTGGTTAGGGCGCCAGACTTGAAATCCGGAGGTCCCGGGTTTAAGTCCCGTTCTGACCACTAGATGGAGTTGTTTCACGGTAGACCCGAGTTCAACTCCTCGACCACACTTGTGAAATAGTAAACTATTCCCAGTGGGCTCTCGCTTAACAAAGGCCTGGGGACCCGAGAGTTAAGTAACGGGACATGCGAGTCCGCAGCTGAGGAAGTGAAGGACTAGGCTAAGATAAGTATAAATTTTGAGTGGAGAGGGCGGGAGGGGAAAAACGTTCGAACAACAACAACCAATATACGGGTGTAAATCAACCCCCCCCCTGCCCCCCCCGCCCCCTGCCCCCCCCCGCCCCCTGCCCCCCCCCCCCCCCGCCCCCCCCCCCGCCCCCTGCCCCCCCCCCCCCCCCCCCGCCTGGAAGGGGGTTTGACTCCGCAGACCCCAATTCTTTCGCGCTTGCTGCTAAAATGGACAGATTCCACTGAACACGAAAAAAACAACGCGAATCTAGGAAAAACTTATATGAAAGCCGTTGTAAAACCAGATAGAGTGTTGCATTCACGGAAAGTGTTCCCAAGATTTTCAGCTGATGAACCATTCCTGTTGTCAACAGTACTACGAGCCAAGACATCTGAAGAAGCGGTTGTATTCATAACCTTGTCAATTTGAGTATAATAGTCGACTAGAGCGGTAGATTTCCATCCAATGTGTTTCGCTACCTCCTCTTTGGACATACCCAGAAGTCTAAGGAGGATGGAGTTTCCAGCTCTAAAACCATGAACTGATTCGCCATCGTTAATGCCAAGGGATGAAAGGTACTTAATGAGCCTGGCTTGCACAGTAGAAGCAAGGAGGGGTGCATTGAGAATACCACCTTTCCTGGACGTCGGATGGAAAAGGAAACCAGTGGAAAGGTCAACGCGCGTAGATGAACAAAGGTTGACAAAGAACTGCAGGATTAGCAGTTTGTTTAACCGCGAACATTCTTGAATGTTTCCCTCGTAACGTTTTGCCCATGCGTTGTTGAAACAGGAGGGTAGTACCATCAGGATGTCTTAAAATGTCAACTGCCTTAAATCTGCCAAGGTCAGAAGCCCTGTCGCCTGAGAAGAAATTGAGCGAAAAAAACGCTAGATCACGAGCATAAATGTAACGTTCCGAAGGAGAAATGTTTTTACTTAATAGAAGATTTCTTAAGTGGTACACAATTTTCTTGTATTTATCAAAAAGGACACGGGTAGCTTGCTTTGGAGATACTCGAGCTTGTGACTGTTCTACCTGAATAGATTTAAGATATTGTTTAACTGACAAATACGCGACAGGATTTCCAAAACCAAAGCGATCGTCCCAGTCACCAGTACAGCCCAAGGCGTTGAAAATGGATCGCAATTTCCCAATGAGAGAGTCCACTGTGCCAGCAGATAACCGAGTAGGACAGTTAACAGGTCTGCTTACCCTGTAAACCTAGGAATGGACACGAGTCTTTGTGCACTAATGTTTTGCCTTTGCCATCTTTCCAGATTTAGAAATCTAACAACATCTTTGGGAGACGCCGAAAGTAAAGTCTTCTGCGGTTGTAAAGATGCCAGGAAAACTGAAAATTCGGACTCCAGCTGTGATTTCTGGCGTGAGCCCTGGCGAGCTCTGGCGGAGTCGAGTTCCTTTAACCTAGCGTCTATCTGTACAAGGTCGATTTTAAGCTTCTTAGAAGTGTGACCTGAATAACGTAAATATCTTTGAAGTCCACACTGTTGGCAAAACTGAAAACAGTCGTCGTTTGGATACGAGCATTCACTACACTGCACGGCTGGGCGCCAGACACGGGGAACAGTGAAACTGACCTAAACGAGAATACTGGAATTAGGAGGATACTCTAAACGCCCAAATGTCCCAAGGCAAAGGAAGAGAAAGGAATACACCTTCTGATGTGGGGAAAGCACATCGTGGTTGCCCAAAACACCGAGGCGGACGGAATCTTGAGCGCGCCCTGAGATAACTGGCCACCAGTAACAACGAGGGAAAGGGTCAGGTACGACAATGGTAAAAGGACAGGGCTGTGAGGCTAGAAGCCGAAGCGGTACCCCAACCAAAGCTAAAGATGGGAACACGTAGGCGTTGTCCGAATGATGGAAGGTCTGACAAAAAACATTAACTCAAACCTTTTAGGGGTTGAAATTCGTGGTATGTTACCGCTTAGGGTTTCTGTCCGTCAATTTTATATGGGAGCCCCATATAACTCGAAGATATAACTCGTTATTTGAACGTAAGCGTGTGGTTCAGCAAGCGTAACCTTTTCACTGCCAGAGTCAATTATGAAGACATGTAGTGTAGTTGTAACTTTTGATTCTGTGGTCGAAATCCTATGGTGTGACCATTCAAATGAAACCTCGTCGGCAGTACTTTTGCATGGTACCATTTGTTTTTCAATATTTTATAAAATGAAATTTGGAATTTTTCTTGAATTTTGATGTATGGCACTCTTGGGAGTTAAAGGGTTAATAATTTTTCACTTTCAACGTGGGGAAAGTTTGGACTTGCACTTGCCTCAGCCTATGCACTGAATCTAGTAGAAGATCGTAGAAGTGCTTCAGATTGAGCAAGAAGTTTATGAAGCATAAATGTGCGTGTCTGTGAAATTGTGAAGTACTGAAGACAAAATAAATTGTAGCGCATTATCGTATCACACAAAAAGTCTGAAACCATAAAAAGCAACTGGAACTTCGTAACATTCGTTTTTAATATTCAATCGTTAGCTCTTTTAATTAAAATGATGCATGCATCATCGATATCTTTGGACAGGGACTGGCAAGGTTAGAAATCTTTCACCTGTTTTTTTTTTTTTTCGAAGAATTGTTTTTGTGAACTATCTCGTTCGCCAGTCTTTTGGTCCGGCGAAAAATTGTTTTTATGGACTATCTCAAAGTTCCTTCCAATACCGATTTTCCCAAAGTTATTTTTTTAACAAATTTCTCGACTTCTTGCTCGACTATATCAGCGAAGGTCGATTTGTGGTAAGTCTTGATAATATCCCACCTACCACGTAAAATGTATACTAGATTCACAGATTAAATTTAACAATTTTATTTAACGTGTTTGATCAAATAGATACCTTACATAAACGATGCATCAACTAGTGACTGTAGTTTGCAAGCACTGTCGCAACAAAAAACGTTCTGTCTAAAAATGAAATAACTTTTTATTTACATTAACAGTAAGATAAAAATTCATAAATAGCTACAACAATCAGGGACCGTGGAGCGGGAGGGGCTGGTAGGGCCGCGGCCCCACCACTTTTTTGCGCCCCCCCCCCCCCACTTTTTTTCGATTTTCAATATGAAAATAATATTTTCAATTGTCAGCCCTCCCACTTTTCACCTTGCTCCGCGGTCCCTGACAATGTATTATTAAACAATATGTATCTAAAGTAATTATGAAAAACCTATCCACAGAATTAAAAACAGTTAGTTAAAAAAACGTGAATAATGTCAATCAATCAATCAATCAATCAATCAATCGTATTTATTATGTAAAGAATACATAAAAGGAAACGTCAGAGGTTATCCCTATCGAGGACGCTCCCTACATCAAATATAAAATAAATTATAATGCAATTATTCTTGAAGGCTCTCTATTTTGGTTAAAAATAAGATACGCCATTAATCTTTCTTTACATTACTCGGAATGGTTTTAACACCTTCATATTTATTTCAAGTCAAGTCATCTTTATTTAAGCAGGGAGGCCCTTTCAGCAATAGGCTGGTTAATCTCGTACCCAGATCTCCCTCAGTACAAGCACGAGTGAGATCTGGGTACGAGATTATAGGCTGGTATCAATTCGGTATCAATAGGGGCCTTGCATAATTTATGACTGTTACAGGATCATGAAAAATCGTATCATAAATATGTACTACAATAAAAAGTAAAGGTAAATAAAAATAGTTGATCATCACATATGATTAAAAACAATCTCGTCAATACTAAAATATTATTTAAAAACTAGAAAATAAGTTTTCAAAAAAAGAATCCGCTAGAGTTAGACATGCAGTCAATAAAAACAGTCAAACAATGTTCCGTTCAGTGTTTGCCATTGTTTGTTTCCGCCTGCAAGCGTTTCACAACTTCAAAAATATTTTGCCACACACTGAAACGTTGCTGTGAAGAAACCCACTTAGCAAGAGTCTCCAGGGCTGATTCAACCTCCTCTCGTCTGATAATGGCATGGGGTTCTTTTAATATCTGCAGGCCCTGTTTGGCTTCTAGGACCACCCTTCTCCTTCTTATCCCAGCCAAAATTTGCCTTCTGTTGAGTTCCACGAACACGTTCTTCGAACACAATACTTTGAGATCAAGCGTTAAGAGCGTGGAGAAAAGTTTATTGGCTGAGGTCAAGCGTGCTTGTTCAAACGATATGTCGTCATAAATGACGTCATCTTGAGACATGACGTAATCTCTGTCATCTTTAGATGTTAACAGTTTAAAGATGGCGCCGAACAGCTTAGTGATAATTACCTGATTGTGTAGAGGGATGCGTTTGATGGCAGCGTATATTGCGGACTTTGCTTTCTTCACCGGTGGAGGAACACAAGCGTAGATGGCGGAGATGGCAAAACCCTTGTGAATTTTAATCTTGATTTTGCCCTTATCCGCGTCCAATGTGAGGCAGCATTTTACAAGTTCCATGAATTCACACGTTTTATTGACGCTGACTGTATAATTCTTGAGTAATAGCTTTGCCTCCAAGCTGCAAACGGACATAATCTTTTTCAGGTGCATCACGATTGTCTTCATGACTGTGTTGATGTCACTTGTTATTTCGGAGCCCTCTTGTGGAGTTGGTCTTGTTGGTGCGGTGGACAGTGGTACATCGTTTCTCTCTTCCGGCTGAAATAAAAAGGTTTGTTTATTAATACAATGGAAGGCTTTCACTGTTTACTTTGTATAATTTGTTACCTGTTTTCATGTTTCAACATTTTCCTACTGTAACAATGCTTATAATAACTTATTTGTACTAGTTGTAGCTGACATAACTCCGGCCTTTTTAGTCTTTTTAACTCTCCCACGAGTGCCAAATATCAAAATTCAAGAAAAATCCCAAATTTGTACCATGCAAAAGTACTGGACCCGGTTGTTTAAAAGGTGCGTGGATAGCACTATCCACCGGATAAATCATTATCCAGCGGATATTAAACACAAAGGATTTTGTTAATGCTTATCCACTGGATAGTGATTTATCCGGTGGATAGCGCTATCCACCTCTTAAACAACCGAGGCCTTCTAAAGAGGTTTCATTTGAATGGTCACACCATAGCATTTCGTCAACAGACTCAAACGTTAGAACAATACTACATGTCTCCGACGGGCGACAGTAAAAGGGTTAATTAACACTTTTAAAATTAAACTATACCTCTGATCTTGATCTGGTTTCTGTCGGTAGTTTTTCTCGGCAATTCTGTTCCTTGTTAACTCCGCTCACGCTAAGTATCTTCTTCGTTATTTCGCTTCCTTTACTTGTGTTTTCCAACGTTTTGTCTGTGCGCTTAATACTTTTCCTGTCGTTTTAAGGCCTACCCTTCCAATCATTTCCATTTCGTATATTGTTTGTTGTCGTTCTTCCAGCGAATCAAATTACAAAAAAAGTGATGTTGCTTGTTTGTAAAAACTGGAGAGAAACGTCGAACTTGCTCATATTTATATTAATTAGTAGAATTAAAACATTTTACATTACATCCAAATCAGTCCAACGTTAGCTCATGTGTGACTAACACGCCTTTAAGCAGTTTCCGGTCACGCTATCGCTTATGACTTCCGGTGAAAATTGACTTGACCAATTTTGGTCTGCCCGCGCGTTTAATATGGCGACATCTTTAATAACGGAACTCGATTTATCTGCCAATTTCGCAGGTGTGAAATCTCACGAACATGCACTTAAATTGACGAGTTCACAGGCCAATCCTAGAATTATCAGCCATACATGGTCAGGATTCAGTTCTAAAATAGTCCCTACTTTTGTCCTTACCGTACCGCGGATTGAGTAGTTTTAACTTCAACTTCAACAGTTTACTTCCATTTACAATGTTTGTTTCTTCTTATTATAAGCTATATAATAGATGTGATGAGGAGTCTACGGGAAGTTTTATACAAGCTTGAATTGGAAGACCCCTTTCAGTCACTGTCAATTGTTCACTATGTCAGTCCCTATGTACCTTATAAATTTTAACAGTAAAATGATGTACAGTTGTATTATATACAGTAAAAACCCGCAAGTAAGAACCTCGTTTTTAAGAACCTGTTAGGCTAAAATTTGCCAGTTAGACCCCCTCTATTATTACAAGAACCTGTTTAGCCTGAAATTTGAAACAGGTTCTTATTTTCTAAAATCTATATAAAAAAAATGTGTACAGTACACTTGGGCAAATAAGAGTACATGTATATAATGTTATGTTCTGTGATCAGTGCTTCAATTTTTCTTGTTATAGTTATTTTAACATAAATACTTACTTGGTATGCAGATTTTATATAAGGAATAGGCTAAATACCACTAAATTATATTAGCTACAATGTAATTTTTTTCTTCAGAAAATAAGAACCTATTTAAGAACCCAAATAGCCTAAAGTTGTGATAATTACCATTTATGCAAGAACCTGTTTAGGCTAACTTGAGAAAATGCAGGTTCTTACTTGTGGGTTTTTACTGTACTACACTGCTAGCTGTCCCTTTTCAGTCAATCGAGCGGGCGAGCTAATCACGAAAACAAGCTCGGCGAGACTGGAGCGAGCGAACGAGTCGAGGGGAAACTGGGGGAAAGACGGCTTTTCCCTACCTCTTCCCCAGAGTCCCCTCTGTTCGCATTACTTTCGCTCGCTCGCCGCTCGGTCGTGATTTGCCCGCTCGACTATCCAGAGGGGAGCTACTAGCAGTCTACATACAGTCAACTCTCTCTTAAGCGACCACCCTCGGTGCAGGAAAAAGTCATGGTCGCTTAAGGAAGGTGGCTTAGAGAAAAATCATTTTTTTAAAAACAGTATTTGACTGAGAAACAAAACGGTTATTTACAAAGTAATCGCTTACGAGAAGTGGTCGTTGACTAGTGTCTATAGAGGTCACCACGATGACGTCACTTTTAAGACTCCACTGACAGTAAGTAAAAAGAGGTCCACACTCGATCGTCTTTTAACTGTATCTAAATTGATGACTATACAGTATTACCAGTATTGAGACTCTGTCTATCAGTAGCGAACTTCAATCTTCATTGTACATCCCCTGAGCTACATGTACTGTATACGAGTCACAGTTTTGAAACGAAACGAACTCTGGACGCAATGCTGCAGGTAAAAAGTAATATAAAGTACAATTCTGAATACTTCTTTCGGTATTTGTTTGTAACCACAAAATGGAAATTGTATTACATACACAAACTATCATCACATGATCACCGGAGTGTCCGTAATATTAATTTTTAAAGAGATTAAGTTTATATGAATTTGCTCTCTGGGGCCGAGATTTAGTGTCCGTTGTCCGTATTTGAGATTGTCCGTATCTTATGGAGGTTTTTTTTTAAGAAAATATGTGACCATATGTGAGAATTTTGTCGAGACCGATATGAAACTGTCAGTAATATAGAGGTGTCCGTATTAGAGAGGTGTCCGTAAGGAGAGGTTCGACTGTATTAGGTCTAAATGTTCATAACCATAACATGATACATGCATTTACGATGATAGTAATAAAGCGTTATCGGTTTATTAAATGGAGAGACTTCCTGCCACCGCCAGCTGCATGCAGCATCACTGATGTCATTTTTTGTAAATATTAAGGTCAGAACTCTCAGAGCTCTCACCCTTTTTTTGCGATTGGTTTAATAGGAAAGAGGATGCTGTAAAAATAAACAGAAAACTACAGGGTCCTACAGTACCCAAACCGCCACATCACTGTCGAAGAGTGCAAAACTTTGTCAAACTTTCTGAACCTTTTTTCTTGTTCCTTGAAAGTAGAGATGACAAATAACAGATATCAAATATTAGAACTTCGATTTATTCATAAGTACACAATTTTGGGTAGAAAATGAAAACACATATGAAATCTGATTTTAAATATGCGTTTATCATTCCAATCTCTATTTACAAAAGAAAACTGAGCAAGGGAACTTTCCCAAACGAAAATTAGCGGGGCACACCCCCCCCCCCCCCTCCCCCCACGTTTCGGTGCCGAAACTACCTAAGAAGCACCATGAAGCAGGATCGTCTGAACAACTGCCAACTTATACATTGTCACAAATCGATTACGGACACACTGGACATTGTTAAGATTGGAAAGAGGTTTGCTTGTGCCAACGAACTACGCAAAGGACATTTTGGGAAATTTAAGTAGGGGTATGCATTTGGCATGGCGGTACGATAAGTTCCCCTCCCCCACCGTTTCAAAACGCTTCGCCGCCTTTGCAAAAGCAGACGCAGAAGCATAGGCATCAACATAAGCGGAAGCCGTGGGTGATAACAGCTTAGTCCGAGTGAAAACGGGCCCGGTCGAATCAATGTTCGTCACTTAGGGGCCGACAAGTTGACTTTTGGTTTAGGTAAGATTTTTTTCCCCAAACCTCTGGCGGTGGAATTTTTTTCCCCAAACCTCTGGCGGTGGAATTTTTTTCCTGACATGCAAGGGTGTCTAATTTTTTTTTCAGCGTTATACGCCATGCATGATTTTATTTTTTTTTAAATACAATTTTTTCTTAAAAATCAAGGATGTGTGGACATAAGTTTAACATGCCTATAGGAAAACCACATTTAACACTTTTAAGTGTTAAAAATGCTGGACTGCTCTGCGTAAAGTGCCATGGAAATTAACATTATTATTTTTTTTTTGGCTTTTAATACCAAGATTATAAATGTACCAATACTGACCTTTAATAAATGTCCTTAAACTTTCTCCATTTTCTATATCTCACTAAAGGTTAACTTTTTGACATTTGGCAATGTACAGAACCCGCCCCCCCTTGCTGTATGTTCAGATGGTTATTTCCCTGAGAGATTGGTGTATAAAGATCAAAGCCACGCTGTATAATTTTTTCTTGAAATAGGTTACAAAGTAGTGACAGGCCTTCGACACTCCTGCTGTTCGCCATTAATGTGATGTTCTCGCCTTTAGAGTTTCGCTATAACGAGTATGTCTTTAAGCGATTTACCCCTTTTATAGGAGAGAAGACTTAATGTACCAGAGTGTCTGGATACCCTCTCAAATGTAGGCGTGATTTCAGTTTTCTTATATTCTCTTCAAACGTTATTTTGCGTACGTCGAGGATAGACGTTTCTTCAAATCTATCACCTTTATAGACGCACGTATCCAAGAATAAAGTTTCTCTCTCTGAGATTTCAGCCTTAAATTTAATGGTTTGATGATATCTGTTAATAGCCTGTTCAATGAACCCATTTATTTCCTCTATGCTGGTGTTCCACAAAGGGAACATGTCATTGATATATCTTTTCCACACGAGTGTTTTTGTTTTGTTGTGACTTAATTCAGGGACCGCGGAGCATATTTTGGATTGGTGGGGCTAGCTCGCGCATAGCATGGGGTCAACAAGCGCCGAAGGCGCGAGCTTATCTAGGGGGGTCCGGGGGTATGCCCCCACGGAAATTTTTGAAATTTAGAGCTTCTGAAATCACCGGAAACGCGTTTATTTCTATTAATCCTAAGAAAATTTTGTCAAATTCTTATCACCATTCTGTTAGTTTTTTTTTTGCACAAAAACGTACATTTAAAACATAATTCTAATATGGTACGACGTTCATTCAAAGTGACAAAAACTTAATATGAAAGCCAGTCCTTAATTTATGTTCTTTTACCATTTAAAGTGGATTTCATTGAACAGAGAAATTATCAAGAAAAAAGAAATGTCTTAATTTTTTTCGCGTTGGACCTATTTCGGGTTCATGATATACTAGTCCAGTTAGTTGGCTATATGAAGGAGGTCAGCGTCAGTAAATGTTCCAAAGTTATGTTTGCGGTTATCATTTCAACTGACAAATTCGCTAGCCACATCAACAAGTTGCACAACGTCGCAGTTCTTGTCTTGTGCGTATTTAAGATTGCAACATTGTTTAATCATCTCTGTTGGGTCATCTTTGCTCGCATTCCGTTTGCAACTGAACGCCAATTGCCCATCCACGGATGCATGGAAACGAATCTTCGGTCGCTAACTTCTGATCGTCTAAACTGAATTGTAAAAATGCAGCATATGAGTCAAAGAACAGATATAAAAAATAACGCGAACGCTTAGAGACATGTTGAATTTGATCGAAACACTCTGAGCATAGAGATTTAGAAATGGATGCAATTTCAAAACACGTGATACTATAGAAACATGGGACAACAGAAAATTCGCATAATGCTTAATGGGTACAGTACCCATTAATCATTATGCGAATTTCCTGTTGTCCCATTTTATCAGTGTTATAAAATAATATTTGCATTATAACTGTTTACTTAAGACAGTTCTGTCATAGTCGGCATTATTGTGGTCATTGTAAATGTTGTTGAGCGAACCAAAAAAACATTGGGTTTGCTTTTAACACAAAGATTAGAAGTACTTTTCTAAATCAGCAAAAAAAAAATCCCAAAAAACCAAAAAAATTACTGAAACAATAGGATGAATAATTAAATATAAGTACCGTTTGAGGAAATGCCTAGCGTCTAAGTAAACCATACAGTTTTCTAGTTAGACACTAGTCTTGTGTAGTATCAATTCACATGTAGACATCTATTACAAACACATAAGCACACGCTGCACACATATAGCAAAAAAATAGCGAAAATTAGAAGACGATTGGGGTTGGACATTATATCTGTTTCGACAATAAATACCGTTTAACTTTTTTTTTTTGAAATCAAAATGACTAAGATCTTTCATTTCTTTTGGTAATTTTTCCCAAGAATCAACTGCTAAAGCTGATGATGTTTTTTTCCCGATATTAGTCCTGAAGCGTGCTTTAAAGCAGTTGTCCACTGTTCAATGTCTGTTATTGAAGTGGAGGCTGAGGGCTTCGATTTTCTTGTCACTTTAACCACGGAGTTTTCTAACGACAGCATGAGGTTATCCTCGTTGTCGTACAACGACAAATTCTTAGGGAGAAGCTTGGACAGGTCAAAAAACTCACCCACCAACTCTGATTGGCTTAACCTACAGTTGCACAACTCAGGCATGAGGTCATACCACCGAACTTTAGACTATGAAACCTTACCCTCTGTCTTATCGCATGTCATGCAACCAGTATGTGATGACTCATGGATGATACATTAACTTAAATTTATGTTGACATAAATTGGGCTTAACTGTATTTGCTTCGGAGCTCAGGATAGGATTTCCGAATCTGTTCGATGTAATCTTCATCCCTGAGTAATCTGTTATTGAATTCCCAGAATCCCGGTCCCGGGTAGACAATTTTTCACATTAAATAGATAAACAGACTAGCTTGTGATCTGGTGCTATTGATGGTTGATTGTCAACTTTGTGAACATATTTTGTCAGGTTTTTTGCCATTAAAAAGTAATCTCTTCTCGATTTCATTTTTAGAGCCTTTGATTTATATGAATATTTGTCAACATTTGGGTGTTTAATTCTTTGAATATCGGTAAGGTTCAACATGTCCATTGTAATTAAAATAGAGTTACAAAAGATTGTTGGTTTCCACAATAAACCACCTTTTTTGTCTTTCTTTGTTAAGGTACAATTCCAATCACCACCAATTATAAGGGCGGATTTGTCTATTAGCCAGTTATTTAGATTTTGAATGAATTGCAGTTGATCTGTATGATTTTTAGGAGCATAAATGTCACAGAGTGACAGTTCTAGACAATCAACGGTCAAGTTGATTAGAATAAATCGACCAGAGGCATCGCAATGGAAGTAAACAACTTTGAAATTTTTAACAGATGGGTTAATTAATATGCAGACTCTTCTGCTGTGCCGAGTACCATGCGAAAAGATTATTTCGCCACCCCATTCATTTTTCCAGAGTGATTCGTCACTAAGATCTGAATAAGTTTCTTGTAAAAAGTAGAAAGAGGCTTCTTGATCTTTAAGAAAAGAGAAAATACTGCTTCTTTTTGCGTAATTTCTTATTCCCCGAACATTTAACAAAACAAATTTACATAAATTTTTCCCGAACATAACACACAAAAAATAATATTACAAAGAAAATACAATTAGGGTTCTAAAGGATTTGTTTTGTAGAGCTCTGTAGTAGACTAATAGCAGTTAGCAGGATCGTTTTGCTTAAGACTTCCCTCATATGCAAAATTATCATATTTATTTCAACCTACCAACAAAAGTATTTATATCAGAGGTTATCAAGGTCGGCTTCTTCATACATTCGGATCGGTCTTCCGTCCGGTGATGTTTTTATAAAAACTTTCCCATCTACAGTCCACACTCCCAGTACTAATCCTTCTGCCTTATCGTTGCACCTGATTCGCGTATAATAGTAAAATTAAACGAAACTTACCTTAAGTTGAAGTTTGATTGAAATTCTATCACGTGATGTAGAGAGGGAGGAGATCACATGAGATAGCACAGCGCAAGCGCTAGGACATTTTTTAAAGAAGCGTGGTGTGACAAGTAAGAACATGTACAACCCATAATAAATCAAAAGGATACAGCAACTTATGTATCCCACAGGATGATGTTCCAACTGGGAGGGAACAAAGGGTGGGCATGTGATCTCCTCCCTCTCTACGTCACGTGATAGAATTTCAATCAAACTTCAACTTAAGGTAAGTTTCGTTTAATTTTACTATTCTATCACGTGACTAAGAGACAGGAGATCCCATGAGACTTTAAAGCCTTGGAACACCCACGCAAAAACAAGAGTAGTGTGGATAGGACAACCAGTGTATTTAATCAATAGTCCACCTACATCAAAACATGGTGTATGACTGGCCTAACAAAACTGTAACAACAACAAGGCTAAAATGTAACAACAACAAATACAAGGAAAAGATGCAAACTGTGTTTGCAACAACAAGTCTGCCTTCAGATACTTTAAGGTAAAGAGTTAATCACTGTGACAAAATAGCAGATGCCATAACATTGTTGGCAGGTATAACAGACTTATCATAAAATGTCCGAAAAGTCTCAGCTGAGCTCCAGCCCACATGTGCCAAAATAACATCCAGGGGAACATCCTTCTGCTTTGCTCTAGATGCAGCAGCTGCTCTTGTACTGTGGGGAGTGAACTTGTGAGAGTCAATCCCTGAGCTTTCAAGCACAGTCTTAGCCCATCGTGAAATTGTGTCCCTCGAGACTGCTCGGTGTGGTTTTACATAACTGATGAATAGGCACTGTTCACCATTTCGAAGGTCTTGAGTGCGATCCAGATACTCTTTGAGAGCAGTCAGGGGGCAGATCCTGCGATTTTGCTCAAATTCAGAGATTGTGAAACTTGTCGATGGGTGTCCTGGCTTACTCGTTTTAGTATGGTCAAGTATTTGGAATTGACATGCTGATTCTGTAAGCTTCATAGCAGAAAGGTTCATTAAATGGATCGATTGTCCCCTCTGGCCAGTGACTAGTAACAGCAACATAAGTACTTTCAGTGTCAAATCTTTCAGTGGCAAATCCTTAACAGGATGTAACATACTAAGATAGGTTAGAACTTTAGAAGCATCCCATATGTCATCATACTTTGGCTTGGCTTACGTGTCTCGAAGACCCCTTTCATAAATCGGACAACCAATGGGTGAGAGCCAAAATTTTGACACTCAGAGATACAAAGGGTGGAAAACAATGCAGAACGTGCAGTGTTCAGGGTAGAGTAGCCAAGGCCTTGAGCGTACAATCCCATTAGAAATTCTAATGCATCACTGATCTGTGGTGAACAGTAATCGACTTCCCTTTAACGACAAAACAAGAGCCATTTTTCCAGGTAAGTTTTGTATTGTTTTTGAGTTCCTGCTCGCCATGAAGCCATAAGGATGTCTGTGACCTCTGGAGAAACATTAAATTTTCGGAAGGAACTCCGGAGAGTGGACACACCATCAGGTTTAACTTGTTGCACAGTGTGTGTAGCACCTGTGTTGGATGCAATAGCAGTCGTTTGTCTGGGGGAAGTATCCAAGGTTGGTTGTAAAGCAGTTGAAGTACCATCGGAAACCATGACTGTGTTGGCCATAAGGGTACTACCAGTATTCCCTTGGCTCGATCCTGCGAGATCTTCTGCAGGTAACGTGGGATGAGGCTAAATGGAGGGAATGCATAAAAGTTGTAAGTACCCCAGTTTACTGAAAAGGCGTCAATATATGAGCACCCTGGATCTGGTTTCCAGGAGCAGTAAGTTGGCAGCTTATGATTAAGCCTGGTGGCAAACAGATCAATATTAAGTTCAGGGTACTGGGATAAGATGTCCTCAAACACACTGCTATTCAAGGTCCACTCATGTTTATCGGAGAAATGGCGGGATTGGGCATCAGCCCTAACATTTAATTTCCCAGGTAGATGAACAGCAGAAATCCAATTATCCCGCTGTATGGACCAATTCCACATTTGTTTTGCTAAGCAGTTAAGCTCTGGTGATTTTGAACCACCCATGTTGTTAATATATGCAACTGCAGTAGTGTTATC
>JAJLRJ010000002.1:40554592-40799592 GCA_024195265.1 Dendrophyllia cribrosa | reverse complement strand
TGTAAGTAGGGATAGATGAAGGCTGAAGGCTGGATTGCAACAGGGTTGAAACTATAGCTGCCAATTTATTGGCTGCAAATGGGGAGGGATTTTTGTTGGAGATTAATTCATGTGAGCTGGTGCCAGCTGTTTGAAGGTCTGAACCTGTAACCGAGACCAATTTGTTGTGCAAGCCAGGTATATGTTTAGCTTTAAAAACTATATTAACCCATTGACACCTGAACCGCCCGTAACCGCCCGTACAAGACTCCACTGCTTTAAAAAAATTGTAACTTTCTCAATCGTGCGAACATTGCCTTAACTAGCAGTTGTGAGCATTGACTAGAAAGTCTTTCAAATTGAGATACCCAATAAACACAAAAAAGTCAGCGATTTTTGCAGAATATCAGCGTTTGAATTTGGACAATAACAAAAATTACCGTTTTTAACGTCATAGAAAAACAACAAAAATCACGTTTTTGCCTTTAGTTTTTTTTATTCAAATCATCATGGCAAACCCAAAAATCAACATTCACAGCAAAATTCAGTCATAGTCCTAGCTTAGCAGTGAATTTTTTTGCTCTTATTCGTTGCTCGGGCCGAGCTCTAGCCTCTCGTTCTAATGCATACTGACCTTGCCTCAATTTTCAATATCACCACCGCACTGCATGCTGGGAAATGGCCAAGAATTTTGACAGCGTTCGTTTCTTTCCGCACACATTTCATATTTATACTAAGTCCACAGCCACTCCGACCCACCGCCGAAATTTCGCGCTTGTTGTGTTCTCCTGTGGTCGCAACTTCCAAAATATGCCGCAGTAGGTCGAGAAATTCATCCAGAGTCGAGTCCCAAAGCTGCTTCGTTTCCAGGCGGCCATTTTTCCAGTTCAACGAGCAACGAGCCAAATTCGCAAACGAAGTACAACAACTAACTCGCTTCATTGAGAAGTGGACTCTGAACTACCTCCAAGCTTAATGATGCTCACCAGGCAGCTACTAAAGATGAAAAATGGCTGTGAACTTACCAAAAATCGTAGATAATTCATATTGGACCCTTTATTGCAAATCAAGCAAGCAAAATGAGATCGTCACAATGACGTTTCCAGTAAACTCGAGCCTTCAGTGTTTTAGAACAGCAGCACTTTCAATGGTAACTCCAAATATGCAGTCACGAAATCCTATGGGGCGTGTGTATGCAGAAAATCACTCAAAAACGTAAAAATCCTCAGGTGTGAATGGGTTAAAGGACAAACAAACCAGCACCAACTTGCAAACAAAAAACATCCAGGACTTGTCTCTTCATGATTGCTTATTAATGACATAAACTAATGCCTCATTATCAGTAATAAACAAAATAGAGGAATTCCTCATCTTACTACCCCATAAGTATAAACTTAAAACTATAGGGTAAAATTCTAGAATAGCAATGATCAAATTCAACCAACCAGGGGGCCAAATATGGCACCGAAACCAAGTGCGCCAGAAGCATCGGTATACAATTTCAGCTGGTGTGAATTGCATCAAATATCAGACAGCAAAAATGAGCGGCCATTATAAGTTGATAGAAAACTGAGCCACACGCAGATCTTCCTTTACTTCTTTTGAAACCCTAATCCAAAAGTGAGGTGCTTGGACGCCAATAGTAAGATCAATGAGACGTCGCAAAAAGGCACGCCCCGAAACTATGACAGAACAGGCAAAGTTTAACAAGCCTATGAGGGTTTGGATTTCATGAAGGGTTACCTTTCTATGCTGCAAAAAAGCGGAAATCAACTGACAGCACTTCGCAAGTTTTTCAGAAGGTAAACGGGCTTCCATGTGAATTGAATCTAATTCAATTCCCGCAAACACGAGGGTCGTAGCCAGACCAATAGTTTTCTCTGGTGCCATAGGAATGCCCAAGTGGTTGCATAAATGAAGAAATAACTATAACTGTTGATGACCGAGCTGTCAAGAGGGGGCAATGATGAGGAAATCATCTAGCAAATGTAAAATATTACTGATATGGAATTTAGTCATGGCAATCCATTCAATGGCACTACTGAAGGTTTCAAATGTCCGACATGAACTAGGTAACCACATAGGCATACAACGGTCATAATAAAATGCACCTTTCCAAAATATTCCCAAAAGATGGTAATCGTCTGGGTGTATGGGTAAAATGCGAAAAGCATTCTTGATATCTGTTTTCGCCAGAAAACATCCAGGGCCTGAAGCCTGAATAAGGCGGATAAGACATGCTCGTATGCTCAGAAATGCCATCATTCAAAGAAGAACCCCGAGGGTAGGAAAGATGGTCAATAAGGTGAAATTCCCCCGGGGATTTTCTTAGGGACTAAACCCAAGGGTGAAATGTGAAAGATGGGAAAAGGAAGGGAAAAAAAGGGGCCTGCGATCCGATGGGCTTGAAACTCTTTCTTAATCTTTGAATCAACAGCAATTGGATTTTGTAAAGCTGAAAGTAAGTTAGAGGCCACAAAAGAAACTATGGGACCCATCATAATGTAAAGGAAAACCTTCAGTAAAGCCAGAGGAAAGAAAGTCAACAATTGAACAATGATATCCAGAAAGCAAAAACAAAAGGCGATCACTGTTTATGGGTGTTGGCAAGAGGGAACTTGGCAGCCCGGGGAGATTTACTGGGTGGTTTGTTGGGGGCACGAAAAGTACACTGGAAAGCTTGGTGTGCTCCTTCACATTTGAAACAGGCATGCTTAAACGAACACCCAGAGCACTCACTACCCTTGTGGAACTTAAAACAGTACCCTCTGGGTATATGAAGGGATTGCCCTGGCTTTCCAACACCCTGGCTTTCCACCACCCTGGTTCGTGGATGATACAGGTTTCCTGCTGGAGGCTTGGTGTGACCGAAGCCACAGTTCAAAATGGACCACACCCCATGGCAAGGAGGAAGACTGGGTCTGACGCAAGAAACGAAAATTTTCATCACAAAATATCCAATTATGTCCATGGGCTGCCAAGTCTTGAATGATTTCCCCATATTTCATGAGGCTCGGAGCTTCAGTGGGATACCTACTGGTGTAGACACCCACAAAAATATGGAAAGCATATGTCAATAGAGGTTATCCTCTTTGGCTTGGCTAGAGGCTCAAATGAAAGTGATGGAGAGGAAATCCGATCCGGGTTTTGAAGGGTTAGTTGAAATTTCCCTTCGGAAACAGGGTTAACTTAGAAGTGCCCAAAATCTATAAATTCTTGGTTCCATATTTTAGTTTTCGACTCAACCAGAACCCGGGCATCGACCGGCAAGCTCACAGAGGTAAATACCTCTGTGGGCAAGAGGTTAGAAACTGGTGGCTAAAGCTCACCTGTGAAGGCAGAGTTTGCCCGCTGAACTGCATCTCGCACCACAGGTGCAACCAAGGCATCTTGCTGTGCTGAATGGGCAGGAACAACTGATCCAGGAAGGGCCGCCACTGACACCTGTCAGAGTAGTGTCAAGTGGGGTGGGTGGGGTCCTCGAAGGCTGGAGAAGAGGTTGTTTATTGAGAGTGACTCTTTATCATATTTTTAATTTTTTAGATTCTAGTTTGTTAGGTATATTGTTAGTTTTTTAGTTTCTAAAGTTTCTTATGCCCCATTCACACCAACGGTTAAACATGTTTAAATGTTGTTTAGTTTAACTACGTTTTTAGCCTCTATCTTGAACGTTTTGAAATGTATGACTCAAACTTCCTGGAATGGTAATAAAGTTAATAAAGCTTCTTTTAGTAAAGATTTCACTCCAAATATTACGCGAGGTTAGGAGGTATTTTTCTAAACCTGTTTTAAACTAAACAACATTTAAACATGTTTAAGCGTTGGTGTGAATGGGGTATTAGATTTAATTTGTGGTTTTAGAGATAACTTTGTAAAGTGCCTCGAGCAAATAGTGGATGTGTGCACTACATAAATGAACTATTATTATTATTATTATTATGTTCTTAGTCACCGTCTGTACCAACTGCTCCACCAGACCTTGAGGTAAAACCAGTGACTCGTCAGGATTTCGTTGGGTTGGTGCCTCGACTAGAGCTGCATGCCTGGATCGCCGACGTGGCGAGACAACCATGGTTTCAAGGGCCTGGGAGGATGGCCGTTTGTTTCGCTGTGAACGTCTTGGGGGCATCTAAAGACAAGAATAAAAGCAGAAACCAAAGCCAACCAAAGGTTTGCTAGTGAAACAAAAAAAAAACAGTAAGCAACCTAGCCTCAAAACAAATAAAATTATAACAGTAAATCTGAGAAACATAACCCCAGAAATGTACTAAAACTGAGGAACATAGCCTCAAAACAAATGAAAACTCTAACACAGTACATAAACTGACAAACATAGCCTCAGACATGTACTAAAACTGAGGAACGAAGCCTCAAAACAAATGAAAATTATGATAGTACATATGAGAAATGAAGCCCCAAACATGTACTAAAACTGAGCAACGTAGCCTCAAAACTAAGAAAAATTATAACACAGTACATCTGAGAAACGTAGCCCCGAAACAAATGAAATTATAACACAGTACATCTGAGAAATGTAGCCCCAGACATGTACTAAAACTGAGGAACGTAACCTCGAAACAAATGAAATTATAACACAGTACATCTGAGAAACGTAGCCTCAGACATATACTAAAACTGAAAACTATACTAAGCAAATGGCTGACAAAATGTCGCCGCAGCCGCATAAAAAAGTTATGCAAAATAAAAGCAATAAAATTGTGCAACAGCTTAAATTAATACTCGGATAACAATAATTGCATTGCATAATGAAACAAAGCAAATACATAACAAAACAAAGGAGAAGTTCAACAGCGTAATTAAAAAGCAGTAAGCAAATAAAAAAAACAGTTAAACGGAAATCAAAAATAAAAGGAGGAAGACAAAGGAGAAATCACAGCATGCCGACAGCTGTCAAGATGGCGCCCCGATAGCTTTGATATAATTTATACTGACCCGAAGGATTCACATGAACACCATCTGGTCTGGTGGGGGCAGAAGAGGCAATCGGGCTTGGTTATCAAAACCTTCGTGTTGCCAACAAAAAACATTAGGAATGGCTGCTCAAACCACCTTAAGGTATTTGTTTAGTAAAGCCACAGATGAAAGCTGGCGCCTGAACACGTGGAATGACTTCGCAAACCTGACGACGTGAATGGACGGCATGGCCAGCAAAAAATGAAGAATTCCTGATAGCCGAACCAACAACTTCAGGCCTATCGTTTGCCAAGTCGTTGGTCCTGATTTCTAGGATTACAATATTGGGCGCCAAGGAAGACACAAACGAAAGGTCACGTTGAAGTAACCGAACAGGTCTGCCGCCCACATCGCAAAGACCAACACTAGCTGTGCCCTTGAGATTGAAATCTGTACTAGCACGTGAATCAAACGCCTTCCTCAAATCTGCAACCTTGTAACAAAAGAATGGCCCAGAATTAGAGCCTTAGGTGGAGAAAGAGCCATAAATCCAAGAATAAAATTGCACTTACCACGATAAGAAAAACACGTCTTACTTGAAGCTCAGCAACGAAGACTGAGCATGAGGATCACATGCTTCCATGAGTCATGTGATCACCAACTGACTAGAGGGGGAGGGCAATCAATGGCCTCCTTCCTAATACCCAGACACCCATAGAACAAATTCGCCTAAGAACTAGTCAAAGGAAAGGCATAAAAAGTCTATTTGCAAGCAAATATTTTATTTGTTTGGAAATGTTAGCCCATTTTTTCAGTTTTATTTTCAAAACGTATGCGAAAAAACCTCATCACACTGGATTGCAAATTCTCAGAGTGAATTGATTGTCCCGCTGTTGTTCAATATTCCTATCTGCAGAAATATTTCAACCAAATTCTAATTGCATTCATTCTCTTTAAACAGGCTTTTATAGTCTCGTTAAATGGAAAAAAAATTATTCTCTGTTCATGGTAGAATTTGAATTGAAGGAGGTCACTTTTGTATAATTAAGCTTGAACATCGAACAAGCAGCTCGCATTCTCGGCTAAATTGCCCATCAATCACACCTCGAAGTATGTTGTTGACTTCCGCTTATTGGAAGGATTTAGCAGATGTCATTGTGGTTATAGAGTTTTCTTCACTTGTTTTAGCCAAGTATTTTTTCCATAATGGCGGCTGAACATAGAAAATTCTTGTTTGCAAACTTTCTTAACACTTTCAGTTTATAAACGAAAAACATAGCTACATTTGTTTATTAGATGGAAATTTCCTGTTTAATAAACAAAAGTTGCGTGTCTAATAAACTGAAAATGCCACATTTTCCACTTAATAAACAGAAGATAGCATATTTTTAGTATAATAAACAAATTTGCCATGTAAAACCTGTTTAATAAACAGAAAAAACGGGCAATTTGTTTATTAACCTGTCGATTTGTTGTCCGGAAACAATTTGACACCTGTTTTAAATGTTCGTTTCATTTCAGAAAAGTTTGGGTCTAAAGTATGGCAAAAATACTTTTGGGCAATCTCGCTGTTTCAAGATAATGAGTGAATCTTTGGGTGAATCTTTGATGTAGACCAGAAGTGCGTTTCTTCCAGTAATGAATGAGCATTTAAGGCACTTGCAAAAATTAACAGTTTTCTGGTACATGTAAGGCCTGTTTCAAACGTCGTGCTACTGCCGTGCCGAACTAAATTGAAAGTGCCATTTTGATTTAAGCACGGCAGTAGCACGCCGTTTGAAACCATTAAGCTCGGCACGGCTGAATTAGGTTCGGCACGACTACTTAGCACGGCAGGCCTTGCCGTGCCGCACGGCAGTAGCACGACTTGGTTTCAAACGGCGTGCTACTGCCGTGCCGAACTCAATTCATAAATTATTTTAATGTATTTTGCATTGTTTTGCATTTTATTACATACTATAACGCATGCGCACAAACGACAAACAGAAAGGCAAAATGGCGGCGTGGCGCAAAAATTTATCCGGTCTGCCCGAAAGCTTTGAAGATGAGGTCTCCGATGTCGACAGTGGCTCCAACGACATTTCCGAAGCCTTTTCAAAGAGATATTCACCTGCCTCGTTCGACAGTTATTCTCCAGATATGACAAAGAGACTGATTCAAGCGAATCGGAAGCAGAAGTCACTAAAAACCCGGGTAAAAAGAAGCGAAAGGGAGGACGGAGGAGCGTTTGGGAAGAACGACATGTGAATGATCTAGTTGATGTTATCTGCAGCAGTGAGTACTATAAGAAAAAGTTGATTTTCACGAACACGAAAAATTCCAAAAACGCAGAAATTTATGCTAATGTGTTGAAAGAATTGGGCCAAAGATATGAGGATGGCTTCCCGTTTACATTTGCTCAGTTACGAAACAAGTTTAAGAAATGCATTTCTGAATGCAAAAAGATTGCCCTGACAGTCAAGACTGCAACTGGCATAAAAAGAGTTCAAGATGAAAAGCAGTTGGGAGCCTGGTTTGATAGACTTTTTCCACTGATCCAAACAAGGGATTCATGTAACCCTGAGAGTGCAATTGAGTCTTCAGAATCACTACAGTTATCTGGTGGGGAGGAGGTAGCAGGGAAAAAATCTTCAGGTAAGAGAACCCCAACTGATGAGCAATCAAGTGAAGATATTGACTGTGATGACTCTGCCAAACAATTTGTGCCCATCAAGAAGGGTGGAAGAAAGAAAGCCAAATCCCAAAACTCTTCTGGTGCTTTGTCCACTGCCGTAGAACTCTTTGAAAAAGTTGTTAAGAACGATCCAACAACAGAGCTGATATCTTTTTTCAAGGAAGAGAACCAGAGAGCCCGTGAGCACGAGCTGAAGCTTATGGAAATGTTCATGTCTACCCCCAGGAGCTCTGCAACATCAACAAGTTATCCTGCAACATCAGCAAGTTATCCTGCAACATCAACAAGTTATCCTGCAGCACATTCACTCCAACCTTCCAACCCATGTATGGTGCATACAGCTCAAGGCCCTTTTTATGAAGAAGCCCAGCAGTACCCTGTGTTTTCGCAAAGTGAATACCAAAGTTATCACAACCTATGAAACAATATATTTGTACAAAGGGAGTGATAGTGACATGTTTATCCTCACCCAATTACTGAGTGTATGTCAAAAAGAATGTGTTTGAGTTTTCATTCCCCAGTTGAGTTTGTGCTGTTTCAAGATTAATTCATCAAACCAGAGAAAGTCCCAAGTGTTTGTGTTTTAATAAGGATGGACATCAAGAATGCTTTGTTTCTCTTTTGGGAAAATATTCATTTTGCAAGCATTATTATAGAGACATTTATTTTTGATAAAAATATTTTGTATGCTTTATTTTGTTACAAATAAATATGTTGTGTTGTTATTGGAGTCATCTCTTATTTTGTAAACAGACAGTCGAGACATTGATAATAGGTTTCAACATTTCTTTTAATTGTCTCATTTGTGTAACTGTTGTGGTTCAATTTTATTCTTGGTTCAATTTTCATTTTCCTTTGTTTCAAGCTCACTATCATATCATTATCATTCATTACAATGCCAAAAGACAAAGGAAAATAACAATTGAACCAAGGATAACATTGCACCACAACATAACCAATTCAATTGAACAACACAACAAATAAAATTTTAAATATTTTGTTGAGAGTCATGCACAGCTTCATTTCAGATAATTCAAATACGTTTTGCTCAACAAACACTTTGTCCCTCTTTCTCTCTCCAGAACATATCAGTGAGGCAGTTGCAGATTGCAATAGCCTGGCGACAGGTATCCCGTACGGGTGGGCATTGAGTCATTTGCAAAAGTTCCCTTATAACTGCTCGGTCTCTTCTTTCTCCAGTGACAGGGTCTAGTGTCAAATCCATTTTACGAGACACAGAGTCTCCTCTATCTATACATACGTTGTGCAACATAATACAAGCTAAGGTAACAGTTCTCACACTTTTCAGACCACTCACTTTTCCGTAGCAGCACTCGCCACCGCCCTTTCAGTTGACCATAGGCCCCCTCTGTTACCATTCTAGCCCTGCTCAAGCGGTAGTTAAAGTACCTCTGTTTCTCTGTGGGAACTGCATTAGTAAAGGGTTTCAAAAGCCATGCTTGCAAGGGGAAAGCTGAGTCACCAACAATGAGAGGAGGAACATCAACCCCCTCAACATCTTTGGCGATTGCAGGAATGATTTTACCTTGCTTTATTTCTTCCCACAAACTAGTTGATTGCATAATGATCGAATCATGTGAATTACCAGGATAGCCGCAGCTTGCCCAGATAAATCTGTACCTAGAATCCACCATCCCCATTAATACTACAGAGTAAAAATTCTTGAAATTATGGTATTCTTTTGCTGACTCTAATCCCCCTGGAGGACATTTGATAGGGATGTGGCAGCCATCAATAGCCGACCAGCAACAGGGGAATTGCCACATCTCTTCCATGTCAAGCATTTTGTTTTTAAATTGCTCTTCATTCTTCGGGAAGTGACAAACAACACTGTCATTCCAAAGATTGTTAATAATGGCCTCACTCACATCTTGGGTGATAGTTGCAACCGTTGAGAGACCAATACCAGCCATTTCTGCTAAGGTGAAATAGTAATCACCGCGTCCAAGGCAATAGAGACAGATGCCTAGCCTCATTTCGGGAGAGATGGGATCTTCAGTAACTACATCACGTTCTAAATCATGTCGTATTCGCCCCAGAATAAACTGGAATGTATCTCTTGAGACACGAAAAGCCTGCTTGAATCTCTTGTCACTGTAGGTGCTCCAAACAGTATGCCACCAACCTTCGTTTCGTTGCAAACGACGGCACGATCGTACTGCCGCATGTTTCTTGTTTTCATGAATGGAAAGCAGAAGGAAAATATAAGCACATATTTTAAGTATTGATCTTCTCCTTGCAATAACATGACTTAATATGGACTGTTGCATCCGGCGTCGCTGCCTTCTGGCTTGCAAAAGGGTCTTCAGGAATGCAAAATTCCCTCGTTCAACTTTCTCGCCTCTGTTGATGTCCGCCATTTTGGATTGGGTAATACCGCTGTATGAAATGTTTGATTTTACATAATTTTAATTTGGCGCGACGTTCGGCTCGACGTTTGATACCACTGCCATGCTGTAATCGCGCCACTGCCGAACCGAATTCATTTGAGTTCGGCACGGCAGTAGCACGACGTTTGAAACAGGCCTAAGTAATAATTTGAATGTCATCATCTTAGACGGTGAATAACTTAAGCTCTTGACTATAGTCAGACGTTGTTCAATGTCATCCGAGCTGTGTGCTTCTATGTTTATGTTTAGCATGCATTTAAAACTCCCTCACGGACGAAATCAAAAACCCTTGTTATGAACACTTTTACAATCCGTGAGGGCGGCAGGATGTCTTAATTCCTTGCCTTCAGTTCCAACCCAAAGCCGTTCAGCATGCTTTTCCTGGGATGATGCTGATTCAAATGCAACTTCTTGATCATCCACCTTAATGGTTTCCAGAACATGATCTTGTTTTGTTTGAGAAACAATGTAATCGATGATTTGTGGGTTCCATCAACACAATCAAGAATTCTCTTGGCCATCAGTTGTGAGCCAAGTGACCCCACATGAAACAGGTCAACAGCTCCAGTTATGACTTTTTCCCATCATTGTTTGTCAAGCAAAGTCAACGCACACAATAGAAGACCAATGAAGCAACTTCCCACTTCAGAAAATGCAAGTTTTCTTTTGTTTCCGTTGAATGGCCGGCCCCCAGTAGGGAAGTGCAATGCTGCCAGACAATTAAGTCTATGATCCATTCAGAAACAGGAGGTGTACCAACACGTCAACTGCCACCGGGGAATCGAACCCCGCTCCTTACTGACAAAGTACAAGACAAACAAAAACAACACGGCACCAGACAATCCACAAGTTAAAAAACGCGGGCAGGCACAACAAGGCGATTCTTGGAACGGCAGGGGCCCCGGGAGAGCTAAACGTCTGTCAGCACCCACACCCAAAACCCAACCACCCACACACCCATACCCAAAAACCAACCCCAGTACAACCAATGAAGGCGACCAATGGGCTGAAAACACCAAAAACCAACCCCAGTACAACCAATGAAGGCGACCAAGGGGCTGGAAACACTCACACCCAAACCCGGCTAGCCTAAACACACACACTCGAAGGGAAGGAGAAGCAACTCAAGAGATAACAAATCACAAATGGACAAAAAGACTATCGTCGACCAAAGACGCCACTACACCATTTGCACCCCATTGACGAGAGAAGTAACGCCTGCGCCTAGGGGAATGAAAACGATGAAAAAACAACGGAAGATGGAACTGAACACGAGACTTGACAGCAGCCATGACTGGAAGAGCACCAGGACGAACATTACGAAACCGAAAATCATTTCGAGCCAACCAAATGATGTACTTGCAAACGTTGAGAAGCTACGCAAAAATCCAGGGAACACAACAAAGCTCATCCTGATAAAAACCAAAAAGCACATGACGACAAAGAATAACAGGGCACATTGGGGAAAAACTGAAACAACAAGGACTGAAGCCAGGACAAGACACTCTGAGCCAAGGGACAGGCAAAAAACAAATGCTTGAGGGACTCAAGCGACACACCACAAAAACACTCCAGAGGGACGGCAATACCAAAAGAAAACAAGCGCCGGGCCGTATACAAGACACCATGAGCAACCTTCCAAGAAAGGTCAATGACTTGATGGTCAAGGTCAAAAAAGAAAAGTTCCTGCCATGTAGTTGACCAGTAAAGGGGCCCGTACTTTAGCAGGAACTTTTCGACACAATGCGGGGGGGACAGGTGCTCAGACAAAAGATACTGGTAACAAGACCTAGCAGACATACTCACAACAGGCAATGACATATGAGGATCTGACGAAGCCACCATAAGAGCCGCCCGACGCACAGAAAAGGCACCATCAAGGGCACGCCATGCAAAAAGCAAAGAGGAATAAAAGACTGGCAAGACCCTGGGATTAAAGTCAAACAGACGCGAAAACACCTCCAAAGGAGTAGCAGCAAAATGCAAAACTAAACCAAAAAGACATAAAGAAAACCCAACAAGAAGGAGAGACAGCAAAATGCCTGATCCACTGCGCGACCAGAGACCAAACCTTAAGCTTCACATCAACCACGGAAAAACCACCACAAGAAGGGGGCTGTACAACAACAACACAAGCCACTAACTCACGCTTAGTTTTCCAAAAGAAATTGAAGACGAGGGAGGATAGCTCTTTAAGGACCCAAGCTGGCATGTGGACCAAAGATGCCACATACCAGACTCGGGAAAGGGCCAGAGCATTAATCACCAAGGCCTTGCCACGAAAAGACAACCCACGCTGACGCCAAGAATGAAGGGTATTCTCGACCGCCGTGATCCTCGGATGCCAATTTTCCTCCTCCAAATTACCAACCCCGACAAAGACACCCAAGACCTTGATTTTGATAGAGGACCAATCAAGAGCCACAGGAGGATCAGAACGCCCATTCCAAAACCCCAACCACAAACCCTTTGACTTGGCAGGGTTGAGTTCGGACCCCGAACCCTTCTCAAACAAACTATAAGTCTCAAAAGAAGCTTTGATGGCATCGTCCGACGAAAGAATCAAAGACGTGTCGTCCGCGTACTGAGAGAAGTCGAGCCAGGCAAAGACAAACCAGAGATACGAGGATTCGCTCTAATATTAACAGCGAGAACCTCAGCCACCAAAACATAAAGAAGAGGCGACAGCCAACAACCCTGCCGCACACCACGAGAAAGGTCAAAATAAGACGACACATAACCATTAACATCAACAGCACTCTGAACACGATGATAAAAAAGGGAAACCCAACGCAAAAAGGATGGACGAAAAGCCATAGCCACAAGGGTGGACTTCATAAACGACCAGTCAACCCGGTCAAAGGCTTTCTCCTGGTCGAGTGAGAGAATCACCACCGGGGAATTGGAGTAAGCTGCATAGTCAGCCACATCCCGCAACAAAGCCACATTTGAACCAATAAACCGCCCCGGTATGGCACATGTCTGATCCTCGTTCACCACCAGATGGATAACTTTCAACAGACGCCCCTGCTCTAGAAGCCAGTTTGTAATCCACATTCAGAAGGGTGATCGGCCTCTAATTACACGGATCAAGCCGGTCCCCCTTCTTAAAAGCTTAAGAAATAACACCTCTGCGTTGAGAGAGCCCCAAGAGTACCAGACGCATAACGAGTTCAAAACCATAACAAGATCAGCACCAAGAAGATTCCAAAACTTTACATAAAACTCCATGGGAAGGCCATCTGACCCAGGGGCCTTACGCTTGGCCATCCCACAGAGCGCAACAAAACATTCCTCAACAGAAAGGGACCCCTCACAGACCTCAGCCTGATCAGGGGAAAGGGACTCAGTCAAATGAGAAAGAAGTTCATCAGAAGCCACAGGGTCAGTAGGGGCAGCAGTAAACAAAGAAGAATAGAAACCAGAGAGCAGACCACACAGACCATCAATGTCCGAAACAATAGAACCGTCACTCTCTCTCAACGCAGAGATCTTCCGATCCGTGGCAAGCTTCTTCTCGAGGCGAAATAAATAAGAAGAGGTCTCCCCTTCCTCAACCCACCCCGCCCGAGCCCGTACCTGGGCACCCTTAGCTCTCTCCAAGTCCAAAGCAGCCAAGTCTGCGAGGGCAGAACGGTAGGGCTCAATACAAGATGAAAAACCCGCGTCAACCCGAGACTTCAAATGTTCAATGAGGCGGACCAGTAAATCACGTGCTTGATTAGTCCTAGAAGAGCGTGAACAGCAAAACGAATCGTAATTTGCTTAATTTGGCGTTTACCTTCTTCCCACCAACCAGCAAGAGAAAATCCGAAACCCGAAACCAAAGACACATAATCATCATCATCAAGGATGGAAACATTAAGCTTCCAGAGCCCTGGACCAGGAGGAACCACATCAGGAACAGAAAGAGACAACAAAACACCACAGTGATCAGAAAAAGGACAGGGGACAATATCGCAAGAAGAAACAGAAGGAACCCAAGCATACGGTACACCAATCAAATCGATCCGAGAAGCAACAAGCCCATTCCACCTGGTCCACGTAAAGGAGGATGAGGTGGGATGAAGGTAACGCCAAATATCCAAAACACAGCAAGAGTCAAAAAAACGCGAAAGAGCAACAGAACTTTCCCGGGAAGCGTCATCAGCAACGGAGCCCAGGCGATCAACAGAACGATCGAAGACAGCATTGAAATCCCCCACTAAAACCGTGGAAATAGAGGGGTCAATCCGTGAATGAATACCATCAAAAAACTGGTCCCGGTCAGGGTTGCGATTGGGGCCATACACACAACCAACACGAAAAAATTTATCCTGAAAGGAGAACTCACACAACAAAAACCGACCCACAGTATCATGCCACGAATTAACCAGGGAAAGAGTGGGACGGAACAAAATTATGCAACCACATGAACGAACAGAGCCAGGAGACACAGAAGAACAAAAACCAGAAGAACGAAACCAGGACTGACACTCACTATCGAATCTAAGCAAAAATGAATAAACACATCAGAATATGGCCATAATTAATCTAATAAGCGTCAACCCAACTCTCAAATTGACACAGGATGAACTTAATTCCCAAAACGAAAAACAGTGGAATATTGATTTCTCAAACCCTGTGTTTCTCGAAACTCCCAATAACTCAAACCAAACTTTGTTTCCCCTGGAGCAAATATCTCAAGTTAACTCCTTTGTGACTGATGAATTAGTTAATCTGTTGTAACCATCACAAAATGCTCAAATCTGATTGGTTATTTTTACTCACAATAGTTTGTGTCATGAATGAATAGCTGGACAGTGTGCATACTGTAATGGGTTCCCTTTCTTATAAAGAAGAAACCCAACTGTTATCTTTTTATTTACCAAATGTTTAACCAGGCTTGTTTTTCTCAAATGTTGTTAGAGTTATGATTTTAATTGGTAACAAGACTTTGTGAGATCTAATTCTGTCATCATCATGCTCATTAACAAATTGGACTCCGACTTCGAGGTCATCTGATTTTACCAGTTAATCACCGGTATAATTATAGACTGAATTAGACTCCACTCAGACCTATATTAAAATGAGTGTAGTTCTCAAGAAATATTGTAATGTATGCTTTGATACCCTTTGTAAAAAGGACCTTCTTTATTGTTTATAGAAGAAAATATATTATTTCAAAATATGCTGAATATTTCAACATTTGCCAGTACTTGTCCAAGAGACTTGTGTAACAAACAGCTACTGCACATAGGTGTTGTGTGAGAAAGTCTTTAAACAATAAAGAGTAATATAATAAAGAACAAGACTTAACTTCCTGGTGAAGGATTTTTTCTGAGAAGTTATCAAGTTTATGTAATAAAACATTAGTAAATGATGTAATATGAAAAGTTGGACAAACATCCAAACAGCAGGGATGGATCTACAGGGAGGGGATAAAGTGGATATTTTTTTAGATTAAAAAAAACATCGCTGGTTTGGTATGAATCTCCCCAAAATGGACATAAATGCAGCCATTTGCTGTTGTTGTTGTGACATTAACTTGCATATTTTGCATCTGACTCTGCTGCTCTTGCATTGCCTTGAACATGTCATTCTGTTGATGAAACAATTGAGATTGTTTGCTGGCCTCCGGGTCTTGCTTCTCTCTCTTTAATTTAAGGCTAGCTTATCCTCCCTGATTTGTATTTGCTAACTAAACTAAAGTTTAGCGTTTTGTGCAAATGTACTAGTTTTTATTTGGTGCAATTCACTCTATAATTGCATTCGTTTAAAAGTAAAATTTTGTTGCTGTGAATTAAATGACAAAACAAGCATTTTATAAGCAATTTCAGGGTGTTGATTCAAGAGCGATATTGGCACTATTTGGGACTTAATTGACAAGACAAAGAAAAACAGACAAACAGACAAACAGCTACCATTCAAGCAAATGTTAATAGTCCCAGCATGCCTTGCTAATGACGTAATAACAGCATACCTTGTGTGTCACGCAATACGTGACATAAACATTACACTTCTCCTTTCCTTTAGTTAGAAATATAATAACCAAAAAAAACAAATCCTACTTATTGAATACGAAATGAAAAACATGCAGCAAAACGAATACCGATAAATCCTTTAAAACTGATGGTACTGCCAGAAAGTATTGTTCTTCTAGTAAGTCTAACTAGTGAGTCATTTGAACATTGTAGTCCAATCATAGTCCACTTAATCTAAATGTTTATGAACGTTCTTTTCAACATTAGTAACTGAGTTCAAAAACAATCTAACACAAACGAACAATGTCGTAAGTCAAATTTCTTGAATAAGTCTCTTGGGAGGTTTTGACATGCGTAGACCTCCTTGGCGGGGATTCAGCTCGGGTACTAGCACTTGCATTAGGGTCCACTGACACTGGGTTGTTGTGGTCCTGACTTACTGGTGGTGGAGATGGGAGGGAGTCTGGCGTGTCCTCAGTTGAGGTTTCTCCCAAAGCATCACTGATGGTGGTAACCAAGGTATCTGAAAGAAACTTCTTAAAGTAGGAAGAGTTGCGCGTCACCTTCCGGTCACCTCCTTCAGCTGTCAGCATGCTGTGGTTCTTGCTTGTGACTGTCAACGGAACCGGGTGGTATGGTGTGGAGAATTTTCCAAGCTTTGGTTGCTTTACCAACACAGTATCTCCAACTTGTATGTCAGAATCCTTGACAGGTCTCCTACTTTTAGCGTGATTCTTCATCTTGAGTTTCTGACATGCATCACGCTCACGCATTAGTGCTGGATTAGGACTTGTTTTGCATGGCACAGCGACAGGGCAGGGCAGCTTGATCCTAATTGGTCTTCCAAACAGGGCAGTGGCAGGGGCAACACCGGTAGTACAATGAGGAGTTGCTTGATAATTCGGAAGAAACTGGTACATGTTGCTTCCAGTTAGTAGTGGTGCGGAGTACATTTCCAAATGTTTTCATGGAACGTTCCACTTCACCATTCGCTTCTGGCCATAGAGGAGTCACTTTACGGTGTTTGAAACCAAGATACTCTGCAAATTGGGCAAATTCATGTCCATTAAAAGGAGGACCGTTACCAGACTTGACAACTTGGGGCACACCATATGCGGCAAATATGTGATCTAATTTAGGGAGGACTGCTTTCACAGATGTAGAATGCACGATCTCAACTTCAGGAAACCTTGAGTAATCGTCGATCACTACCAGAACATAATGTCCTGCAACCTCACAAAAATCAACGCTAACATGTTGCCATGGGCCATCAGGCAGAGGAGTCATCTTCATTGATTCACGGGAAGGTTTTAGTGTCGCAACCTGACATGGAAAGCATTTCTTTACAACTTCGTCGACGGCAGCATCCATCTTTGGAAACCATACCTTTGATTGTAACAAACTGCGGGTCTTAACTAACCCTTGGTGACCCTCATGAGCCAGTTCTACCACACGTTTCTGAATAGCCTCAGGAATGACGATACGAATTCCATGAAGGACAATTTTTCCGTCCACTGAGGTCAGCTCATTCCTGACACTGGCGAAGATTCTGAGGGTACTTGGATCAGCTCCATTCACTGACTTCAGATTGTCCCACTGGTCATTTGAGATGAGATACATCACTTCTTGTAGAGTTGCATCCTGTGATGTAGCACTAATGATGTCATCTCTGCTTAGTGCCTTGGGTGTGGCTTGTGTAAACAAAATTGACGTACTGCTCTGCAGACTCAGCAATGAGGTCACATTGAGTGGTACCTTGAAGATGTCGTGATGTGTAATCAGCTGGATTCAAATCACTTCTTGAGTACAGCGCTTTGAAATCAAATGATTGCAACTTCAGATGCCAATTGTCAATTCTTGCTGAAGCTTGAGAAGTCGGATTGTTGAACATAGGGCAACAGGGGCTTCTGATCCGTTATCACATTGAAATGGCTTCCCAGCAGGTACATCCAAAAGTGATGACATCCCCACGTAATAGCTAATTCTTTGCGCTCAATTTGGGAGTAGCGACTTTCTACACTTAAGAGAGCTTTACTGGCATAGATCACTTTGCCATCTTGTGTCAGCACAGCACCTAAACCAACTGAACTGGCATCCACTAGCAGAATGGTTTCCTTACAAGGATCAAAATAAGCCATGACTTTATCAGAAGTGAGACTGCACTTGAGCCGGTCTAGTGCACGTTGGTGGACCTCTTGCCACTTCAACAACATTAGGTCACGTAGGAAGCAACAATATCTGCATAGTTGCGGATGAAACAAGAAACATAGTTTGCCATACCCAGCAGACTTCGAACATCACTCACAGAGGCTGGTGCATCTGCTTGCTTGATTGCTTCTATCTTGGCAGGGTCAGCTGACATTCCTTAACCACTGAAGACCATTCCAAAGAACTCAATTTGAGGCATGTTAAATTGGCACTTGTCTTTGCGAAGAGTAAGGTTTAGCTCTTGGAAGCGAGTCAGCACCGCATGGAGAGCCTTGTCGTGTTCCTGTGCGTTCACTCCATATATTATGACACCATTACTAATGTTTTTAACATTTGGAATGTCACTAATGGCAGAGGCATTCACATTCTAAAAATTTTTCAGCAGCAGCATTGATGCCAAAACTGAGACGTTTGTACCTGAACAAACCAATATGGGTGGAGAAAGTAGTGATATGCCTTGAGTCAGGGTGCAGCAACAACTGATGATAGCCTTGATTAAGATCTAATTTGCTAAATACAGTAGCACCATTTAGGTCGTGAATCACCTCGTCAAGGGTGGGCAGCAGGTGTCGTTCTCTGGAAATGGCGTTATTAGCCTCACACATATCTACACACAGTCTAACACTGCCAGGTTGCTTTGGCTTTGGGACTAGGACAACTGGAGAGACCGAGGGTGTTGGTCCAATGGCAGGTTTAATGATGTCCTCTTGAAGCAGGGACTCTACGCAGGCTTCTAGGCTTTTGCATTGGTGAAAAGGAATTCTTCAATGTGGTTGATGAACAGGGTTCACACTTTCATCAATGTGCAACTTAACTTCGACATGCTTCATTTTTCCAAGACCAGAAAACAAACTAGGGTACCTTTGAAAAATGTTTTTCTCCACTGAAACAGCATTTGTAATCTTAAGTATTCCTAACTCAGAAGCCGTGGTGTATCCCAGAAGAGAAGTTTTACTCTCCACCACAAGAAACTCAGCATTTACTGCACTACACTTTGATTCTACAAGAGCTGTGAATTTGCCAATCACAGGAAGCGGGCCACATGAGTTGAAAGCATACTCTTGTGTCACAAGGTTGCAAACTGACATCGAACTTGCACAAGACACCATTCACTTTCAACAAGACAAAAGGAGCACTGACCTTTGAGGCTGGAGTTTCTACCCTGACACGGTTTCGTGTTGCCCGTTCTCTGGTTCCACTTGGTTGACACGTTGTCCTGGCTTTCCCTTCAGATTAGGACATCCACGGGACCTGACGACTTTTTGGCTGAGCAGAATTTTGCATAATGGCCATATTTGTAACACGAGTTGCATTTACGATTTTGTGCAGGACATCCAACTTTCGGATCGTGAGGCCAACTTTCACCGCAATTATAGCAATTTCTCTCTGCTTGTGATGAGACGGCTAAGGAATGTTGGCATTGGCATTTCCCAACGATTCAATGTCCTTCGCTTACACTTCTGAGATTTCTAGGACTCTTGCCTCATTCAACAAAGCCTCAAGTGTCATGGTCGTATCTTTCAAAGCCTTACGACGAAGACGTTGTGATGAACAGGATAAAATAATTTGCGATTTAACTTCCTTGTCGACGTCCGCAAATTCACATGTAGCTGCTAACTGAGGCAAACGAGAGTGATATGAATTCATGGATTCACCTGGGTTCTGTTTGGCTTGCTGAAACGTGTAAATTTCATACTCGATATTCTTCTTAGGGTCGAAGTATTTGCCGTTGCAAAATCGTCACCTGTATCCGCTAGAGTTTCGAAGATTTCACACACCTCTTCTCCCGCATAATAGAGAAGCAAAGCTCGCTGTCGTTTCTTGTCTGCAATGGCAGCAGTGATGAACAGATTTTCAATACGTTTTATCCACTTTTGCCAGCATTGAGCGAGTGCACCATCAGCATGAACGTCAAACGGATCGAAGTTTGGAAGAGCGGAGGCCATCACAAAGACAATAAATGCGTCACAGACTGCCCGAGTTTGCAACGACGAACCAACCTCGTCGCCAATGTAATGTGCTGTTATCGAACACGAAAGTAAACTAAACAGGACACAAAGTCAAAGACAAACAGCCACCATTCAAGCACATGTTAACTCTGTTTAATAATCCCAGCATGCCTTACTAATGACGTAATAACCACATAACTTGTGTGTCACGCAATTTGTGACGTAAACATTACACTTCTCCTTGGAGTGCTCAATGTAGCTTTATTAGCAAAAAATATGTTGAAATTTATTATTTCGTAAAATAAGATAATGAATTGTTTATCATGGCTGCTTTTGATGCCTTAGGTGCCATAAATTCAGTTTCACAACTAAAATGTAGGTTGTCTGAATTAATTAGAATTACTGTTGATGTTGGAGGAGATGGAGATTGTTTTTTCGTGCTGTATCACATCAGTTGTATGGCAATGCTAACAACCATTTTCATAATATACGTAGTCTTGGCATTCAGTATTAACTGCGTAACCCCTGCCAACAGTTTATAGAAAGTAATTCCTCGTGAAGTGATGGCCGAAGACCCGAACGTAGCGAGGTCAATAAATTTGTCGTCCCTCGGGAGCTGAGCCGCGTGAATTCAAGCGAAAAATATATTTTTATATATATATATATATATATATATATATATATTTATATATATATATTTATATACTTCATGGTGTCCTGCAGTTGCCTGGCAACAAAAATCGCGACCGCTGACAATGGCGCACTCTCATGTTTATTCATGGTGGCCGTGCCGGCGGCCGTTTACCCAGTGTAAAAATGTTTACTTTCGGTGAAACACAACCAATTTCTGATGCAAATGAGAAAGAACAGCAAACACAACAACGCTGAATTCAACAAGTGGCTGGAAATCCTTGTCCGAAAAAATTAACCACCGAAACTCCGCTTAACGGTGACTTAAAAATTCAGCGCGATCGAGCAACGAAGAGACAACGAGAGCATAGATTACAAAGACTTCGAACAGCCTAGGCACACTGTTTGACTAGGTTCAAATGCCTTGACAAAATGCCGCCATTAGAATTCTGAACGAAACCGATCAGGAGAGGCGACGCAAATTTCCCTTTCGTAAACGGTCGTTGCCATTTGAAACGGTCGATGCCATTTCTCAGAACGGTCGTTGCCATTGAAAACGGTTGATGCCATTTCTCAGAACGGTCGATGCCATCGTAAAGGTCGATGCCAGGAAGGAACCGATATTTCCGACTCTCTCCGACGACATGCGTGACAATCAGAGCTTCCATGTATAGTTTGCGTGACTAGTTTTTCCACAAACCATCGCGATTTTTATCAAATCAAAATGGCGGACAAACCCGACAATTTCCTTAAAGATCTAATATCTTCAGCTATAAAAGAAGTCGATTCAAAAAGTAAATCATTTGAATCGACCGAAATTACAAAGGAGAGTTTTCTGGCTTCGCTTCCAGATGATTCATTTTACTATCTGAAGGCAATTTCAGGAAATGGAGAAAAGTTCAAAGTGCACTTTTTGACCGAAGATATAACAAAAGAAAACCTGGAGCAATGGATATCCGAATACGACGTGATAAACAGCATCTCAGTGAAGTTAAAGACAAAGAAGGCACCAACAAGCGGCTATATGTTGCAAAACTATTATAGATGCCAACACAACACTCGTAACTGGAGTCCAAGTAAAGATCCACAGCAGAAATTGTACTTGAATCCATCTGCCAGAGTAAAGAACACCAATTGCCCCTTTGAGATGATAGTCAAAATAGACAGCGAGGGATGTTGTTCTGTGGACATAGAGTGGGACCACAACCATTCACTTGAAACTCTGGAGGCCTCTAATTTCCGTGACCTTTCTCCTGAGTGCACAGAAAGTGTTTTGAAACTGTTTGGAAGTGGGCATACACCAGCAACCGCAAGGCAACAGTACTTGAAAGAATTCAAAGAATCATGTCAGGATGAATTGGAATTTCACAGGAAAAAGGCTAATCGGGCAGTTATGCCGAGGAAAAGGGACTTTAGTTACCTCTACACGCAATTTGGTAAGGATAGGTATGGCGGACAGGGGGTTATGATGTTTGAAAGACTTGCCGAAAGGCTTGAACAATACAAGAAAGACAACCCTGAAGCTACTACTTGTTACCAGATATATGAAGGTGATGATACGCCTCTTATAATTGCTATTGTAACGCCTCTCATGAACCGTGTACACAAGGAAGTGAAGCAGTCTGGTGAGATGGTTTTTGTCGATGCTACTTCTAATACAGAAGAGCACAATCTTAAAGTGTTTTTAATGTGCACAAACAATGTATCTGGAGCACTTCCACTTGGCATCTTGATCACCAGTGATGAGCAGGAGCGTACACTTAAACAGGGCTTTGAAATGCTTCGGTCCTGTTTACCAGAGTATGCATTCAATGATCGTGGTCGGGAACAAGGCCCCCAAGTCATCCTTACAGACAACTGTAAAGAGGAAAGAAATGCTCTGAAGTCTGTTTGGCCAACATCTGTTTTACTTCTTTGTATCTTCCACATGCTCCAACAACTTTGGAGATGGCTTCACGAGAGCAAGAACAGTATCAGCCAAGCAGATAGACCCTATTTTCTCACCCTTTTCAAGAAGTCCTTATATGCCGAGACAAAACAAGATTTTGAGAACTGCTTCAGTGAACTTTTGAATGATGGCCATTGCAAGAAATACCCAAATCTAGTCAGCTATTTGCAAAATCTATACAATGACAAAGAATCTTTTGCTCTATGCTTTAGAACCGAACTGCCTGTTAGAGGGAACCACACCAACAATTTTGCTGAGGCTCAGTTTTTGGTTCTTAAGGATGTAATTCTGCAGCGCACCAAAGAGTACAATGTTGTTGGGCTTCTAGACAAGCTGACTATTGATCTGGAAGATCACTACAAGAATAAGCTCCTTAGTATTGCTGATGGGAGTTTTGATGGCGTGTACAGACATCGATTCTTTGGGAAAGGGAAAGATGGAAGCACAGGGTTTAAAGTCCCAGATAAAAAAGATCTTGATGCCTACCTCTCAACTGTAGAGAACTTTGGCAATAATGTATTCAAAGTTGGAAGCTCTTCAGATAGCAGTCACAGGTCAGTAGTGTTTTTTCTTAGCCGTCACAATAGCATATCGCTCTGATGGTACAAGAGGGCATGTGTGGGTGGGCATTATTTTCCTATCTTTTCCCATTTTCTGATTTCTAATTATCTTGATAGGGGAAGCAGTGCAGGGGGGTGGGGGCAGTGTTTCTAGGCTCCTCCCTTTTGGAGCGAAAATACATAAAACATGGGACATAACATGCATAACATATGAGATAATTCCTGCAGTTCATCCATATGCTGCATTTCAAGGATGTTGATTTAGCATAAGGAAGACCAAAACATGAGTAATATATTGTCCAGGGGGTGGGGTACCTTTAGTAAATTCCCTTCATGGCAGGGTATTGAGTTTTTTATAGCAGAGTAAGAGCAAGCCCTTACTCTGCTGTTAGGAAAATTTCCATTAATATCTTAGTGGGTCAACCAGTTGAAGGTCTAGAATGTATCTATTACAGATTGAAAAAACAAAAATTCCAGTTGTATTGAGATCTTTATGATGTGTCTCATTGGTTCTTTGTCAGTTATACAGTGGACATGACTCTTGGGATATGTAGCTGCACGGTCGGTCAAGACAGGAGCCCATACAAACACCAGTATGTCCTGTGGGTGGCAAATCTAGCACACTGCATAAACTTCATTCCAGTCAGTAATCCACATGAGAGACAGAAATTGGCCTGGCTAGCAATAGGAAAGACACTTCCTGTTGCTTGTTATAAGCCATTACGCTCTAGTGATGCTGGACAAACATCACAAACTGATGGTTCTAATGGTTTTGTAACAGAGGCATCCACTAGTATGGAAACAGCACAACAAGGGCCAAACTGCTCAACTGCTGAACCAATACAGAGCCAATACAGAGCAATGATGATGATGAGGATGACTCCATTGCAAATGCTGAACAATTGTTGAGTAACTCTTGTGAACAAATAATTCAAAAGCTCCAAAGCTCAAGAGACCTTAATTTGGCTAAAGGTGTAATCAGGTTCGCAAAAAGGGTAACATCCTTAACCGCTGCTAGATCTATGCATTCTAATTTGGCAAGCGCTCTTTTTTCTTTTGGGTACTGTGAGGTGAAGAAAACCGGAAATGGAAAAAAGATCCGAGTCCAGCCCAACAGAAAACGAAAGTGTGGTAGTGGAAGCCGTCAGGTTGTATCAAAAGGGCGACCAGTACAACTACAAGAACCCACCTCCAAGAGGAAGCGCATCCATGACTTGGCTAAAGCAGTACAAACAAACACTAAAAGTAGCAAGAAGTCTGGGTCTCATACTATGAAATCCAAGACAAAGCACATGCAAAGGAAAAATACTGAGAAAAACAGAGAAATCTTAGTGAATAAACAATGAATGTTCGCATAATGTTTAACATGGAGGGACGAAGTTTTCTTAAGGCAAATTGCCTAGATTAACAACCTCTCTCCTTGGATCTGCCCCTGACTTGGAAGAACAAGGTTATTAAAAAGATTGAGGTTTTGACATTGTAAATAAGTTTCAATTCATTCTTTCCTGTTAAAGTTTAACACAACATTGTAATGATTTAAAATTTGGTTTGAACAGTAACATGATGTACATGTGCCAGAACTTATGGATCCTTCCATGAGTTCAGATAATTGGTACGATGCCATACAACCGTATAGTACTCTAGCCAATTTCAAACACTTATAATTTGATTATATTTTTGTTCAAGTGAAACCTTGTGGGTATGAAGTTTTGTTTGCTGATGTCCTGATTAAGGAAAATTATAAACAAAGTTAAGCCATTGATTCACATGGGGCGCTAACTAATATGCAATGTGTGATTCCAGAGAAGAACCATACCTCCCACCAGAAGGGTGTTGATTTGACACCCCCCCCCCCCCCCCCCCAAACACACACACACACCTCCCTGTAATTTTGGCATAGTTCATATGAAAAATCCTGGCTGCATCGACCCCCTCCCGTCTGAGGGGTATGGTTACTTTTGTATCACACAATGACCAAAATTAATTTCAAAAATCGATAATAATAATTTAAAAACAAAAACAATTATGTATTATAGATTGATCCAATAGTCATTTCAAATCATCTCCAGTTAAAATCACTTGATGCAGGATAGGTTAATTAAACATGTGACTTTTGGTGTCTTATAAGATTTCGTTTCTCTGCAAAAGTCTTTTGACAATGATCACACTTGTAGCTGTCTTTATGTTTCTTGTCTTTATGCCTCTTTAGCTTTTGCTCATGGTCAAACGGTTCATTGCATTCCTCGCAAATGCACTCATGACAACCTTTCTGGTGGTATTTGAAGTCCTTCTCCCTCGTGAACTGGGTGCTGCAGGTTGGACATTTTTTTATCTCTGCTATTCCCATATCAAGGTCTTCCCTCAAGCTCTGTGCTTTATCTTTCCAGTCCTATGAAGATACATAGCATGATATTTTAAAAGGGGGTAAATATATTAGGGAACAATCGTGTATTTTTGTCAAACAGTCTTTTTTTGTCTATGATTGTAGCATCCTATATCCCAAATCCCACAATCTAAACCCTCTATCTATTCGGTAATAATAGTGAGTTGCAAAACTATTGGCGATTTGATAATGATGGCTTAGCCTTTATAAGCCTATGTAGGCAAGGGCAGATTTAGGGGGGCACAGGGTGGCCCGGGTCCCCCCCTATTTTTTATATAAACTAGATTGCAAAAACATTTTTTTTTCACCCTTTATCATAATTTTTTGAGGATAATACCCCCTCGCCCCCCCTCCCCCCCCCTCACCCCCCCTCGCCCCCCCCCTCCCCCCCTCACCCCCCCTCGCCCCCCCCCTCCCCCCCCTCCCCCCCCCTCCCCCCATGTCAATAATGATTAATGGGGAACAAATTGAGCAAGTTAAGTTTACAAAATTTTTAGGGTTGTACATTGATGAAGAATTGTCTTGGAAATATCATATAAACCAAATAACAATGAAAATATCAAAACTGGCAGGAATAATGGCCAAAGCAAGACATTACCACTTAAAACTTTACAGAATATATACTATACTATGATATATCCATATCTCATATACTGTAATACCATATGGACAAGTACTTATCCAACTAGACTTCAATCAATACACATGATACAAAAGAAAATAGTTAGGATTATGACCTTTTCTAAATACAGAGAAGAAACTAGACCTATTTTTTTTCATTAAATTTATTAAATATATACGAACTAAACATGTATCTCACAGCACTTTTTATGTACCCTTATTTCCACAATAGACTACCTATGTTTTATAAAAACTATCTGACAACAAATGATAAAATACATACCTACAATACACGATCAGCAACAAGTATACACATTACTTATAAGCGGACAAATTATGGTAAATTTTTTCTTAAATATAGAGGAGCAATCGTTTGGAACAACTTACCGAACGATTTAAAGGAATTAAAATCCTACAAAGCGTTTAAAAAATCATTGAAATTACATATTCAGAATCAATTATATTTTTATTAGACAAACCTTGGACAAATAATGTAGTAGTTTTGACTATAACATAATACATCCTTATCTTAACGCCTACTATACTGTAATACACTAGCTTTATAATTGCGGGGGTCTTTACAAAAAGCTCAATGGAGCTTGCTTAAGATCTCCCAGCCTTATGCATTCTACCTTACTGTCAATTCTGTGTAATCTGATGTTAATGTAATAAAACATGTTTTTGGGAGACTATTCGAACAAGCGCTTTGCAGAGGCGACACCAACTGGAATTGTTGGACAAAATGATTCTGTTTGTGGACGCAACGAGAGACGGCAAGAACTACACAAGCAGCTAAATACTCGTGACGAATATCTTTCATACCTGATACGGTAGGGAAAAGCAAACACTGATTACAGGAAAGACTCGGAGAAGAAGAGCGATTAAGAAATGTAGCTCAAATCACCGGCTTTTGCAAAAAAAAAAAGATTTTAAGTGGCTAAACTACTGAGAGGATAATCAAACACTGAAAAATAATTCTCTTAGTACACACTGTAATTTGATGTTTTTTTTATATTTTCACTAAGGTCACTAAGGAGCTTTTTAAATGATCAAAACTACAGATAAATGATCAAAACTACAGATCACACAGGTAGAAATTATTTCCCAAATATACAACATTTACATGATGTAGCATTGTTTGTGAATGAACTGATTGAAATTTGCTTTGTATACATATACGGTATCTTGAGTTTACAACATTCTTCATAAAATAGTTCAATAAGACACATCGACATCACTGCTTCACATTTATTATTGGAACAGTAATCAGTATTTTAAATCTCCTCACAATATCAGTGTACTAGCAAGTACATAGATTATGCAAATTGAGAACCTCATCACCTTCAACATGAGTTGTCTGTGGAAATTGAATACAAATTCACTATAGTTATATGGCTATGTGAACTGTATTGAACCAGTAAGGAGAATGTACATCAACATAGTAACCTCCTGTGATCTCAACCATTCAAGCAAATAGAGAATTCGGTTACTAATTATTTGATACCCAGTATATAGAACAAAAACTATAGCAGTACATGTATCTAAAGGGAACAGGTTAATTTGGGAGATAGCACTCACAAGCTTCAAAAATGGAATTTAATTGAGACAATCAAAATAAACAGAATACCACTGCATATTGTACTGGACCCATGTCCACAACAGTACTTATACATCCACTTTCAGACCAATTTTCCTTTTGACAAAAAATAGTGAAGATAGATGCGGGGGGGGGGGGGGGGGGGGAGAGGAAGGGCCTGAGGATCGTTTGGTACCCAGTCCCATAGCAGTTACAGCGACCCACAGCTCAAAACCCAAAACTGACCAGCACCAGCTCCCATTTATTTTATTTTAGGAAGACAGGGCACAAAGTACAAGTTAAGTGGAAGAGACTGGGAACGAAAATGTCTCAACTATAAATTTTGGGGCCATTGCCTGCAAGCAACCCAACCCCTCCATTTAAATCAGAAATTCCATCTCTCCCTCCCACATCACTAAAATTTTGCAGTGCATCCTCCCCCGAGTTTCGCGAGGTTCTGCGAGACACATTTCTAGTATTGACCACTCTTGGCAAGGATATTTGAGTAATATGTCATGTCAGGGAATATGGGCTGATGCGATTATCATTCCAGCACTTGCCAAACTGTCTCAATTTATCAATTCATTTATTGCTGAATTAAATGAAACTTTTGCTCCTGTCACTCTTGTTCAACCAGTGAATGGTACAAGAGCGTGCACAAACATATATATTGGGCACAGGTGAAACTCTTTCTACAGTAGAAAAAAGAAGTCAATTAGAAAACAAGAAAATAGCAGTTATACTTTAGTTGAAGAGAAAGTAACTGATAGAACTGAAAAACAGATAGCTTAAATGAGAGATTACATGACAACGAAAATAAGTGCATTTTAAAATTGTTCTCAACATTTATGGAGCGGTTTCCGGTTTTCAATTCAGTGAGTGTCAAAAATCTCGTGCCACTTTTCTAGTCCTTTCTAACCTATGAGAAGCAAAACTAAAACCAACCGAATTTGCTTGCACGCATTTTCCTGTACGAAAATTCTCAGACCAGACAAGCCAGATTCAGGCCATCAAAAAATATTCTAATCAGTGAGAATCAAACATGACAAGTCATGGCGATAATTTGGCTGACACAAGCAACAAACAAATGAGAATAGAGCGAGACATGAATCACCGTGACATTTAGATGGCTTGACTGAGGGAGAATTGAGCGAGATTCAAGCCAGACAACAGTCCCTGGCTTTTAACGAGCAAGAATCAAGCGACGAACGTGTTTCTTACTTGAAGGAGAACAATCAACGTATAATAAAAATTGATTTTCAAAAAATATAAAAAAATATCTTTATTCATATCGATGAAACAGCTCTTGCATAATTGCAGCAAAGTTCCATGTACAATCTAATTGCTCACCTCAAATTCTCTCTTCTCACTCTTCTGGGCGTGATGTTATCAAATAAAGCATGAGTCCTAAAGAACCAAAAATTGAGGGAGTACTTTCAAGTTCTCCATGTATTAACAAGTGGAAAGCTTTCCACTAATTTATGCTCTATTTCGTGTTGCCTCGTTGAGTGCAGAAACATAAATTATGTTACAGAGATCAATAACAATGGAACTGATAACGTGAAACCACAGACCAACCGGTAAGTCGGAAAAGCAGGAATGGCGGAATTTGGAATACGGAATTCGCCCAAGCCTAACATCACCAAGGCAATGCAAGAAGCGCTAAATTACTTAAAACAAGACGACTCTATCATGATTCTACCAGCAGATAAAGGTCATGCTAGCGTAGTCTTAAATACTGACACCTACCATGATAAAATAAAAACAATTATTGAGACTGGTCCATATCAGCTCCTTAACAAAGACCCAATGGAGCGGTTGTGCCGAAAACTTATGTAATGGATAAGGTCATTGAAATTTTCAAATTTAAGTACCACTGAAGACCCTTTGTCATCTACCATTCCGCATGATTTTCTGGCATGCGAATCTATCTCGTACCATGTGGTGTGGTGTGTTTGTAAGTAATCTTTGTCCCTTTTTACTATGGCTACTATGGTAATTTAATATTTTTTTCCTCCCCAAGCACTGTATTACCAATGTAGTTGTAGTAGTTTTTTCCCTGTCATTTTTGTTTCTGTATTTGTAAGCTGCATTAAACAAATAAGTTAAAAAACATACCATGTGGTATAACTTTGCACAAGCAATAGCTGTCACAGCATTTTCGAATTGCAAGCTTTGAAACAGTTTTATAGTGACGACTTTTCGTTTGTTTCTTTGGTAATAAAACATCTTTCTGCATTCTTCGATCACTCTCTGTCTTGGCAGTATTGGCTGTTCTAACATTTGACTGCTTCAGCCTTTTGCATTGCTGGATCTCAACTTCACCTTCATCTTTGGTTATGTTTCGTACTCACCCTCTCTTTGAAACAGTTTGAAATTAAACTGGTTCTCCGAAAAAAGAACTTGGAATCCATATGTCATCTTCAGAGCCATATCCTTTGAAACGAACTTTGTACTCCTCGGAGTGGTACTGTTTATTTAGATGAACATCAGTTATTTTCTCAACCTCATAAAATTTGTTTTCATCAGCACATTCAGCAATGTCATCAATGCCTGCCTCACTACAGTTGTCATTTGCAAGTACAGTCTTTAGGTCGAGTTGGCTTTGTTCAGATAACGTTGCTGTTTCATCACTGTCGCTCTCAAGCACCTCTTCCATTAGTACTTTACTGACAACAACAACAACAACAACAATTTTATTTAATTAATAAAACAATATTTTAAAACATTGGCAACCCGAAGTTAGCATAGCTAATCGAGGCGGGTTGTCAAAAATAAGAACAAAAATTAACATTAGCTCTTAGTAATATGACTGAAATTAACATTAGCTCCTAATAATATGACTGAAAAGGAAAAAAAAAACTTATATATATTATGGTTTACTTGATATTGACTGACTGGTAACCACCAGGAGACAAAAACAGTACTCCCAAAACCACACTGGTTGCTTTTTACATCTCTGTAAATTATGTCTCTAATTGTGTGTCTGCATTTATAACTGGTGCTGACTTGCTCTTTTCCATCTTCAGATATGATAGACAAAATTAATATGAAGTATGAAGGAGTTGTCTTTGTCTGCAACTGCCACGTCCCAGAACTGAATTACGTCATGAGATGGGTCTATGGATGCCAGAGAAGTGTGGAGATAATTAGTAACCAATGTTTGCGGCTTCTTTCGTTTGAGATAAACTTTCTTGGAATCAACAACTTCAAAGCTTTCTTTATATTAATTAGAGAACCATTCCTCACAATGTACCATTTCGATTTCCCTTGACTAGATGTTTCTAGAACCTGGCCCTCTCATCATCATCTCACTCCAGTTTATCCATTGTGGCTGCAGTCATTTCCTGGTCATCGTTGACATAATCAAGTTGGGAGGGTTGTCTCACAAATTCTTCCTCCTCATTTTCTGCCAGTAGGTTCTCCATTGCTTCTTCATTTTTACATTGTTCGGGGTATTCAAATCAATAGAAACAATTTATCATAAGATGACAGTTGTTCTGATACTATAACTGTCTCAACAGGCTTGGTAAATCTGTAAGGCAGCTCTCAACAACCATTTACTGTTAGGGTAGTCTCGAACTCATCTGGCAGATATTTTATAAAATCCTGTGCCTGTTCTACACCAGCTCTATGCATAGAACGCTGTCTTTCGAAGAATTCCTTGTAGATACATGGGTACTTGTATGTAGTATCATTCCCTTTGTGGACTTGGAAGTGGGACAATTTCATATTCCTTGTTGCAGGGATTCTGATTCCTTCATATGATAATAACTCGGACAGAGCTTCAGTGATAAATGCCAGATCTTTCATCTCACTGATACCAGCATATGTTGGCGAGGTGTCTAGGTACTGGAGTTGGTTGGTTTTGCCCTGTAGTTGTCCAATGATTTTCTGTTGTAATTGTTCCGGATCGGTGTGGCGCACATACTTCAGGTCCAAGATGCTTAAAGTGTAAGAACATTGTCTGGGAGTGTTGTGAGCCAGCAGAGAAGAGTAGTTTCGATGTAGTGTAAGCTCCATATGTAATGAAGTTTCCTCGCCTTTCTTTGATTTTAGCTGCATTTGTTTGGGAGTGGAGCTTCATTTTCTTGAGTTCAAGGTATATTTTCCAGTCGTACCATGGTTATTCCTGTTGAGAGAGCCTTTTGCATTTCTTCTGGCGAACCATAGTTTGCATTGAAGAAAGGTTCAGTTAAAAAGTGCACAGCAGTAACAAAGAGGCAAGTTCCTTCCGAGCCCTTGACATATTAATGTGGCATATCTGCAACCTTTAGTGTGAAGATTCTATTGGCCATGTCAATTCTATTGGTCATTGATCAAAAACACTTATTATTGCTGAAAATCGGAAACTTTGATCTTTTTCTTTAAATAATTATATGCATCAGCTCATGAAGGTGATTGATTGTGGCTACTGCACTTCCATGTGAATCTTTATAGAACGTGAGATTTCTATTGTTATACTTCAGTACACGCATAAATGTTCTCCTTAAAGTGCCCCTATGATCAAATTTTTGATTTTGATTTTTTTACATTTTCGTGTACTATTAGACTTTCTTACTCATCTTGCCAAATTTCAATCTATTACAAACATAAGAAGTCATTTATTTTAACATTTCTGAGAATTTACGACCGCCATTAATCGACCTTGTTCCAAGGCTTGGTTGCGAATGGGAGAAAGTGACGTCAAAGACTCAAACATACCTCACGGGTTGATTATGGCGGCCACATGTGTCTTCTTGCCTCTCTCACTTTTTTCATTTTTTCTGGTGTCCGTATCCTTTACTGCCTCGGATAAATCAACTAATAACGTACGTTTGGCCGAAAAGTACTGTCAGTACATTACTTTCCTCGCCTAATCATTATCATATTTCTTGTCGACTTCGCCGCCAACAATCGAACTGGACCAAGCACGGCTACATCTGCTACTCACCACCGGACTTTCATCCTGCTGTTGACCTGACTATCTACATGGATATCTCTTCCAATCCCGGACCTGATCGTATAAGTGATCGTTTGCAAGCTCTGTACCTAAATGCTCAAAGCCTGAAAGCTATGGTACACCTTGCTGGATGTTCAACTAAAATATGCAATATCACTGTATTACAACAACTCGTATACAGCGGAGATTTTGACATTGTCTGCATCTCTGAAACTTGGTTTAATCACTTGGTCTTTGACAGAGAAATAATTCCGGGTTATTTCATTTTTCGAAACGATAGGAAGGACCGTACTGGAGGCGGAGTGCTCGTAGCTGTAAAATCTGATATAAAAGCTTCAAGACGAAAAGATCTGGAGAGAGATGGGGTTGAACTTGTCGTTTTGGAGCTCAACAAAGACAACGGGAAAACAGTCTTTTTGTGCTGTTTTTACCATCCAGATAAATCACCTGAACCACTCCTAGAGCTGAATTCTTTGCTCCTCGAGATTAACGAGTCGAGTTGTGTTTTAGTAATCGGCAATTTCAACCTCCCGGAATTGGACTGGCCGTTTGACTGTTGTGCTCCCATCAACAAGGGTTCAAGAGAAGACCACAATATTTTCTGCAATCTCATGGGTGACAACTTCTTTCAGCAGTTCATAGATGGTCCTACACACATTGCGGGTAATAAGCTCGACTTATTACTTTGCAATTGTCCTGAGGCAATTGTAAACGTATCAACACTCCAACCAAGGGAGCTAAAGTTTCCCTCTGATCATTTTGTGGTCAATTTTAAAATTCGGCACAAGTTCAAACGTGCTAAGGGGGCGAAGCGCCTTGTTAACGACTATAAAAATGGGGATTTCGACGCCTTGAGGGAAGCTCTTACAACAGTTCCTTTTAATCTAGCGGCTTCACCAGACATCGACGAGTACTGGACAAACTGGAAGGACTTGTTTATGTCTGCAGTCAAAGATTACATCCTGGTTAAGTTTGTGCGTGACAAGAACTCTCCGCTATGGATAGATGTTGAAGTACGTTGTCTTATCCGGAAAAAGTATGCTGCGCTAAGGCAATACAGAAAGAACAAAACCACCGAGCGCAAGCAAAAGCTGCGTAAGATTAGTCAGCAACTTAAAGATCTAATCCGTAGTAAACATCGACAACACTTGGCAAAAGTTGAATCCGGTTTTAAAGACAACCCAAAGCTGTTTTGGAGCTATCATAAAGCCGTCTTAGGAAATAAGATCGGTGCGGAATCTGTTATCTCCTACAAGGGAAACACCGCAGAGAAACCAGGGGACAAAGCCGAACTTCTCAATCAGTATTTTTCCTCTGTTTTTTGTCCAGCCACCGATGTAAACACTGACTTAATCTGCATTTCTAATGTTAATCCAGAGATTGAGGTGTCTGTTAATGAAGTGTGTGATTATTTGAAAAGCCTCGACACTTCAAAAACTAGTGGTCCCGATGGAATTCCCGCCCGACTACTTAAGGAATGCTGTGACCAGATTGCACCATGCCTATGCGAAATTTTCAATCAATCCCTTGCCAGCGCTAGTCTCCCTAGTGAGTGGAAATCAGCTGACATTGCACCGATACATAAAAAGGACTCCAAAGAACCTGCCGAACACTATCGCCCGATATCCCTACTATCAATTGTTAGTAAAGTTCTTGAACGCTGTGTTTTCACTCGCCTTTACGACCACTTAAAATATCTTATAACAGATCTCCAGCACGGATTTTTAAAAAACCGATCATGTGTAACACAGTTACTTTCAGTTCTACACGACATCGGTAGAAACTTGGATAAGAACACACAAAGTGATGTAATATACCTGGACTTTGCAAAAGCTTTTGATAGCGTAGATCATAAAATCCTTCTTGCTAAAATGCGTGCACACGGGGTTTCCGGCCGTCTCCTTTCATGGTTGGAGGACTACTTAACAGATCGAGTCCAACGGGTCACTCTTCAAGGCGCTTCTTCACAATGGGCTCCCGTCACATCTGGGGTGCCCCAAGGGAGTCTTTTAGGACCTCTATTGTTCGTCATTTTTATTAATGACTTACTGGACGTTGTGAAGCCTGGAGTACAATCCGCACTTTATGCTGACGACACAAAAATCTTCTCAGCTGTTCAACATGATGGTGATTGCGTGGCTGTACAGGAAAGTCTGTCCAGCCTGGACGAATGGACGCGCTGTAATAACATTAACACCTCCAAGTGCAAAGTCTTATCAGTTACACGCAAGAAGCAACCTGTCAATTACGTGTACACTCTCAACGATGCTCCGCTTGAACGTGTAACTGAAGAGAAAGATCTGGGTGTAATAGTTTATTACAAACTTTCATGGGAAAAGCACGTTAATTCTGTTGTTGCGAAAGCAAATAAATTGCTTGGTCTCCTAAAGCGTACCTGCCCGATGTTAACGGACCTGTCAGTTAGATGAACTCTATACCTATTGCTAGTGAAATCACAATTGTGTTTTGGAACTCAGGCTTAATCGCCTAGCCAGTATTACCTGACGGCTAAAATTGAGCGTGTGCAAAGGAGGGCCACGCGCTGGATTCTAAGAACCCGCATTGGTGAAATGTCCTACAAAGACTATAAAGCTCAATCTTTTACCCTTAGCCTAGGATAGAGAACTGAAAGACCTTGTATTTTTTTATAAGTGTTTATATGGATATATCGACCTAAATATGAATGATTTTGTAAGTTTCGTTTCACATGGCCGAACAAGGCAGAGCAATTCACTCAATTTAAAAACTCCTTTTTGTAAGACATCCACTTTCCAGGCCTCCTACTTTAACAGAATTGTTAAGCTTTGGAACACTTTTTGCAACTCTGCACCCAAAACTAGTTTCTGCAATCTGGCCTCCTTCCAATTGTTTGTTAAAGAGACACTATGGAACCTTCTTCTAAATACATTTGACATAGACAGACCATGTACTTGGTCGCTAGTGAGATCGTGCTCATGCCACCAGAAACACTGACTGTATTCAGAGGAAGAGTGACAGCTATCCCACAATGCATTGCAATTGAAAGTATATTATCGAAGTTTTCGTAATGTCATCATTATGTTCAGAGGCTCGATCAAGCAATGTAAACATGGCGTCTTTTGTGGCGGTACATGGCAAATGCGCTACTGCTTTCCAAAATTCACCGCTGTTATGTCTACTGTGTTTCCAATGAGGATTTCCCTGTTCGTTCACTTGGTTTGCCTTGCGTTGACCCTGTTTGCCGTGAAGTACATGTAAGTTTCGTTAATAAAATAGCGCAAAGAAGGATTTAACTGTTTACTGTAATGGGCAACCCTGTAAAGAATCGAATGGTCGCATTTGAATGGAAGATGTATTTTCCCACGCAATCCTGTGTTGATTTCTCTGCGAACTTGTTGTGACTTAAAGTATAGTTAAGAAATAAAGCTATTATTTCGGTGGAAATGGATAAAGCTATTATTTCGGTGGAAATGTTTTCGAATTTTAGGTTTTTGTTTGTCTTCTCATCGATGTGCAATGTGTGATATACATGTAGCGAAGGTATTCATAGTGAAAGCTCTGTTATCCTGAAGCTTATCTCTCCATTTTTCATTTTATCTATTTCACAGATCCGAGAGAGCAAGATAACCCGCAATATGAATGCGCTCTTATTTGGGATTTCGATATCGTCCCAGCTCCAGCAGCAGCAGTAATCCATCCAAGAGAAATCACGAGCGATGAAGAACGTTTCGAGACTCTGCCGCTTGTAGACCTAAAAGAGCAATTGGCAAGATTTCCGTATAACCCCATACATTGATTATGCAAACGCACTATTATACATTTACATTTATAAAAGAGAACAATAGAGAAAACAATAGATACAATTCTTACATTGCCATGTACATGTAACGAGATAAAAACGACGAGTATGAAGTTATTAAATGACCATGCAAGAATAATCTATTGCCAGTGGCCTTCTAAGTTCCCATTGGAGCACCAAAAATACTTTTTTACATTCACTCGTTGCTTAGAGTGATCTAGGAGGGGGTTCTTCTCTAAAAAATCTATACGGTTATGTGCCGCCCAAATGGATCAGGATTTTGATGATGGGGTATCCATATTTGAGACGTTTCCTAGAACAGAGTATAATATTTTGACTGCATGAATAATTCGAATTATCAGAAGAGATTTTAAATTAGTCATAGAGAATTTAATTTTACAGCAAGGAGCCCAAAAGTGTGACCACTTTTATCTAATTTGCATTGTTTCGTGCATTCACTCTATCAAATGAGAAGCTGAGGATAGCATATCCCCGGCTTCTGATTGGATGGTCGGCTTACATGAAAGAATGCAAATTAATTAAATGTGATTACTCTTTTGGGCTGCAAAACAAAAATATGTTTGTTACATGCAGGTCACAATTCACAAACTGTTGTAAACCCATGCTGTGCACAACAGGCTATCTTTAATTAATTACCAGTTGCATAGTTCTATGTTATTTCATCACAATGTATTGCATTGTGTGGTCTGCATGGGAAAAATGATCGAAATGAAAAGATATCAGGTCTTGGAAGTGAATAGAAGTGAATATTGACAGAGACACAAAGCACCAATGTTAATGCACCAATGGTTAGAGGGCAAAAAGCTTGTACACTGGACATATTTTGTTTGGAGTTGAACAGCAAAAGACACATACAGTATACACGCCATGTCTGAGTAGCCAATCAGAGTCAGTGTAAAGGACTATTTGTTGCTTCGCAATTCGGGCAATTTCTACAGCTTCTGAAAACATGCATAGTAATAATAATTTATTATTCAATAAAAAAATATCACAGAGGGCTGCTTTCACTGTGGTGTTTTGTTTTAAAAAAATATATATTTTTAAAAGATATTGAAATGTTCACTTTTGAAAGCTTCAGATGTACATGTATAGCTGACATGTATTATCCCAAAACTAATACCCAGGGGATACTTTTGAAACATAAGGTAATATTGGTAAACAAATTCTGTCCAGTGTTGTCACTGGACATATGGTCTTACTATTGTCCTGTATTTGTGAATAAAAGCCTCAAGTTTGAACTTTGTAAAATGGAGTTTATTTGACTATTACATTTGATTGCAGATTGCAATTTAATCACAATTTCATCTGTACTTTTACACCGGTGTTACAGTGCAACTATTCCAAGGCCACTGAAGGAAAAAATGTTTTTTTGGGTTTGCCTTTATTAAAATAGTTACTCTGTAAAGAATCAAAACACAGTGATGCTCTGGGCCGAGTTGTTCGAAGGACATTTAGTCCTAATCTTGGATTAATTACCATGACAACTTGTATGTTCTGTTGATAGTTAATCCAAGATTAGTGCTAATCAGGCTTTGAACAACTCAACTCTGGTGATGCTTGAAATAATTTATCAGTTTCTATATGACAGTCGTGCAAGAATAAAATTAATATAATTAAGTTAAAGGGATGGTTTCACGCTTTTCGGCGCATGTGGACAGATTAAAATGCTTTTTTCACTTTCTTACCAATTTTATTGGTTAAAAAACCACTCACATTTACTTCAATAATCACATATTATAATTAGATCGAACAAAGCGAAGGATGACCAAAATTCACAGAAAATTTTAACGGATTACCCCGACAAGGTCAACACTGAATAAAACCCTCGACCCGAAGGATTTATTCTATGCTCTGGTACTAGCTTTCATGGTGCACATGGGTATGTATAACCATGAGCTGACTGTCCGCAACATTTTCGACGGGAAATTTCCCACCAGAGTTATCTACTCGCTTCCGATTGGTCTAAACAATGAAATTAAATGGGTTATGTCATAGCTTGCACATGTGCTGCCCAGCCACTCAGCCCAATTAGCTTTTGCTATTTCTGAGTGACTGGCTCTCTTCCTTTCACAATTATTTCCTTTTAATGATTTTACACTTTTGTATTAAGAGCACAATAAAGATTGTTGTTGTTGTTGTTGTGAAACCCTCCCTTAAAGTCCACTTTTCTGTTTTGGCAAATTTGTTCTATATACTCAAGACAAACTGTATATCATGGTGATGAGAAATGATCAAAAGACTGAATTCTGTTTGAAGTTTATGGTTTGTAATAATCCCTCTCTTACAATTCCCCTTTTTAACAAACGTCCTGAGAGTGACCAGCATCAAATTTCTTCTCAGGCAAAAATGAAGGTTGCAAGAATGTAGAAAATGCCCATCAAAGACCAAATTAATAGTGTTGGTCTATAACAAATTCTCCCAACTAGGAAAATTCTAAGTTGAACCTTAGCTTTTATGGTAATCACAACACCAAGTGAAATAACATTTACTGTCATGGTTACCTATTGGGCAGATCAAAGCTAGCAAATCATGTCTGAAAACAAGAAGGAACACACAATTGATGTATAAACATCAGAAAAATAACCTTGTAACTTGGGCAAGTTGAACTGCCCACAGAAGCATTTAAGTTTATCACAGAGAAATCTTGATCGCTTTTCTGCTAGTTTATGCGGGATTGAGCCGCATAAACAACGTGACATCGCTTGGAAGAAGACGCCTCCTCCATTATTAGTCAGAGAAACAAATTTTGAAACCACAATGAGATATTAAAAATACCCATCCTAAACAAGTAGCTGGTGTGTATAAAGCAATCCAGAAGTTTTTAAAAACCATGTAGATTGAACATATAAAAAAATATCCTTAATGAAAACCGCCTTTCCCTACGTTTTAACAGGCCAAACATAAACCAAAAGTCGCAACCAAGTGTGAGAAATCATACAAAAAGTCAAGTTTTTGGTCAACTTCAAGCTAAGAAAAATCGAAAAAAATCTGGGTCCTTTTGGGTCCTTTTTGGAAAAAACAACCCTTCGGCCCTTTATCTATTCTAAAATAGTCAATATTCTAAAAAAACACAATTTTTTATTTTCCAATATAAGCAAATTCAAGAACAAGGAATGGGTCATCGATAACATTGTGACTCGAAGGTCATTTACAACAACCAAAATAAGTGTATTAAACTAACGGAGTGGGTCGTTAACCACATCAATATCATCAAATAAACAATAAACAGCTAGGAAATATAGACTCCTTACCTTTTACATCAACAAAAAGCGACAATTATCCGTAGAGAACATCTACAAATTGACGAAGAAAACCCGCCATCTTGCGATCCCGTGTTGAGAATGAACGACGCTTTACATTGTGGGATATCAGTCACTCTTCCTCTGGACTTTATTAGCATTACTTTATCTGTCTAATATTTAACACTCATTTATCTATTTCTTATTCATGTAATTCTCACTTTTATTCGTTTTATCAAGTAGGCGGTACCTCGCATGGGTACCCTTGCGGTCCCGTTCGTGCCGACCCACTTGGGTAGTTATCTTTTTTGGTATATATGTATTATCTTTTTCAATATCTGATGTACGTTACTTGTTATTTAATATTTGATGTTTGTTATATGCTATTTATTTTCTAAGAGTACCCAACAAAGCAATTAATTAAAACAAAACAAAAAACAATCCACATAGAAAATTGCATGAAGAACAAGTCCAAAGGTTTTGTTGCTTTTCGCGTTTCACAGGGGCACTTTGAATGGTCATAGTCCCCATATGCAATGCTTGGCAGCTTCCAAAAGTATGGGGCAACCAATTTTTCATCTGGAACACCAAGGTCTTAATACTAAAACTATAGACAAACTTGCAAAGTGAATTTACATACAAGCAAAAACTAACGATAAAAGAGTAACTAAGAGTCCAGAGTCATTAATTTGCATAAGTTAGACAAAGACCTTAGCGCGAATTGAGTCTGATTGTACATTGAAACATGTTCGTAATTGTTTAATGAGTAACATCTCATTAACGAGACAATCAAACTTGTTCCGCCATTTTTTCAACACATTAAAACAATTGTGAAGGTGATCCTGAATCCTGCCTTCCTCAACAAACTTCACTGAAACTTGCAAAGCGAATTTAACATAGCGAGGTCAAAACCATCGCTATAAACTATAGAGAAACTTGCAAAATGAATTTACATAGCGAGGTCAACCCTGTCGCTAAAACTATTGAGAAACTTGTAAAGTGAATTTACATAGCGAGGGCAACCTTGTCGCTAAAACTATGGAGAAACTTGTAAAGTGAATTTACATAGTGAGGTCGACCCTGTCGCTAAAACTATAGAGAAACTTGCAAAATGAATTTACATAGCGAGGTCAACCCTGTCGCTAAAACTATAGACAAACTTGCAAAATGAATTTACATAGCGAGGTGAACACTGTTGCTAAAACTATAGAGAAACTTGCAAAATGAATTTACATACATGTAGCGAGGTCAACCCTGTCGCTGAAACTATAGAGAAACTTGTAAAGTGAATTTACATAGCGAGGTCAACCCTGTCGCTAAAACTATAGAGAAACTTGTAAAGTGAATTTACATAGCGAGGTCAACCCTGACGCTAAAACTATTGAGAAACTTGCAAAATGAATTTACATAGCGAGGGCAACCCTGTCGCTAAAACTATAAACAAACTTACCAAAACTTGCAAAGTGAATTTAACATAGCGAGGTCAATCCCACCTTGCAACCCTGTCGCAAAACTTTAAACAAACTTGCGAGGTCAACCTTGTCACTAAAACTATAAACAAAACTTGCAAAGTGAATTTTAACATAGAGAGGTCAACCCTGTCGCAAAACTATAAACAAACTTGCAAAGTGAATTTAACATAGCGAGGTCAACCCTGTCGCTAAACTATAGACAAAAAACTTGCAAAGTGAATAGACAACAACAACAACAACAACAACATACACTTTATTTTACAACGCTAGCCACTACAACTATATACAATAGCTGATTTCCAAGCGGGGCGTTTAACAAATATGTATATTACAAAATAAAATAAAAACAATTTACAATTAAGAGAAAATATTCAGACATAGCGAGGTCAACCCTGCCGCTGTCTAAACTGTAGACAAGTTTGTAAAGTGAGTTTAACATAGCAAGGTAAAACCCCAGCTGTAGCTAAACTTTAGACAAAACTAGCAAAGTGAATTTAACATAGCAAGGTCAACCCTGTTGCTAAACTATAGACAAAAGTGGCAAAGTGAATTTTAAGATAGCGAGGTCATTGAACACTGTCGCTAAACTATAGACAAATTTTGCCAACTGAATTGAAAATAGCGAGGTAAACCCTGTCGCGAAAACTGTAGCTAGACAAACTTGCAAAGCAAATTTAGATAGCGAGGACAACCTTGTCGCTAAACTATAACACGCTAGCCAAGTGAATTTTAACATAGCGAGGTCAACCCTGTCGCTAAACTAGAAACAAATTGAGCATAGTAGCTAAAGTAACTGACAAACCGAATAAACACCAACTGGCGGATAAAGCGAACGCAGAAAACAGCACATAAAATCAAATAAGATTGACACTACATATAACCTGCCACTTCAACAGAAGCTTCTACTGCCTGTTCCACTTGCGGCAAATCAGCTTGTGGTTCTCTTGGAGGAAGAACGGCCTGAACTTCAACATTAGGAGGATTAACGGGAACTTGGGCCATACTTGTGACTGGTAACAGGTAGGGGCGCAGCGATAAAGGCAAAAAACAATCGTAGAGCAAGACCGCCCAGATTGCATGATCTTTGTACTGTGATACCCTGATTACGCTGTCACATTAATAAATTGTACATTCTTGGAAGGAAGACAGTCCTGGATTATTTTTCCCCTTTTATATAAAGTCCTTACCACAGAAAGAGAGGAATTATCACTGCCATCAGGTTCCTCTTCACTTGAGACAACGTTTTCAGTTTTCTGTTAAGAAAAATATGTGTTAATTTTCTTAAATTAGGGAACACAACATAAAATGGCAATCAATGGAATTAGACTTAACCTTTCTCCGAGAACCACTGCTTTTCTCAGCTGTTTTTCCTTTCTTTTTATTCTACAAGAAAAGACGGGGAAGAGGAAAAATATAATTATTGAACTTTGCGTATAGCATTTCAAAAATGGAACAATTGTATAACAAGGGTGTGCGTTTTTCTCCACGTCAAACATCAGTTACAAAGCCGAGGACGTATGTAAATATGTTTGTTCCTATTTGCGTTCATGATAGACTTAACAGTAAGTTGCGATATAACTGAACTACGAGAAAATGTTAGCTCAAAATTTTCCAGAATCTTTGTGATAGGCTTGCAGGAAAGACAGTTTGTGACTTATGTATAAGGTAACAGCTAAACTCCTTACCACAGAAAGAAAGGAATTATCAAGTGAGCCAGTGAGTATCAAAACCATTATTACATAAAGATAGTCTAATACTATGAAGTAAGGACAAATGCTGCCCATTATAGGAATGCCGCTGTCTTATTGGGGGTCTTACTACCCGTACCAGTGTAATAAGAACATTTACGGTAATTTTTTCCGCTCAACCCTCGTAGCAGCATAAAAGCATACCAGAGCGAGTGCAAAATAATCTACGGAAGTCAATCCTTGTAATAACACGCAAAAAACCGCCGGTTCTTAAAGTCAACCCCTGTCGTAATAGCTCACAAGCAGAAGTGCAAAATCATCTTCTGAAGTCAATCCTTGTAAACAACGTACTAGCATACCAGCGCAGGTGCAAAATCATCTTCGGAAGTCAATCAGTTCTATCCTTGTAAACAATGTACTAGCATACCAGCGACAAAAAAAATCTCTAAGTTAACTCTTGTAACAACATAATAGCATACCAGCGCGAGTGCAAAATCATCTTCGGAATTAAGTCAATCCTCGTAAACAACGTAATAGCGTACCGGCGCAAAAAAAAACTCTCAAGTTAACTCCCGTAACAACGTAATAGCGTGCTAGCGCAAAAAAAAAACCTCAAGTTAACTCCTGTAACAACGTAATAGCGGAGCAGCGCAAAAAAAACCCCTCAAATTAACTCCCGTAATAGCGTACCAGCGCAAGTGCAAAATCATCTTCTGGAGTCAATCCTCAGAAACAACGTTATAGTGTTCCAGCGCGAAAAAAACTCTCTAAGGTAAACCCCGTAACAACGTAATAGCGTACCAGCGCAAAAATACTCTCAAAGTTAACTCCCGTAACAACGTAATAGCGTACCAGTGCAAAAAAAAACTCTGTAAGTTAACTCCCGTAACAACGTAATAGCGTACCAGCGCGAGTGCAAAATCATCTTCTTCAACATAATAGCGTATCAGCGAAACTATAACATTTTAAAGTAAACCCCTGTAACAACGTAATAGCGTACCAGTACTTCTATCCATGAACTCTCGCAAAAACAATGAAAACCCTTGAGAAATTAAATATAAGAAACCTTACGACGTTATTGGTATTGGGTTTGGAATTAATAACTGCCTCTTGCCTTCGTTTTGATTGCTTGTCAAACGTACAACCCTTGCTCAAAAATTTGATCCTCTGTTGTTGTTGTTTGCGTCGCCACTGTTGCGCCAGCGTTGTGGTTACATGATAATGCATCAAAGGAAGCGTTTTAACGTCTCACTGATCAAGAATAATGTAGAGGGATAACCTTATCAAGTATTTTAATTTTTATATTGTTTCTATAGTATTACAAACAGTATTTATTCAAAGAATTTTTCTCCATACAATGTGAACTGTTACCCTTTCGAGACTTTCAAGAGACATCCTCTGTCATATCAATTAATCGATAGCCTGTGTAAACCTGCACCTCCCACCAAGAAAAAATCGGATTGTACACAGGCTAGTAACAAATTAATTGCAAATTTTGTTTAACTTTCTAACAGTTGGACAAACAAACAGTGTGGCTGGCTTAAGGAAAATTTGTCACAGACATTTTTACAATAGTTGGAAAAATTAAACTTGTCTTGTAAAACATTTAAAGTAGCTTTCATTTGAAATTAAGCCATTCACAATCAAGAGAGGATGAAGTTAAGAAAGGTACTGTCTCCCCTACACAATGGCCAATTTTAGTGATATTTATAATCTAAATTTCTGGTCTAATTTCTGATAAGCGTATAACCAGGGAGGGCTTTTAGCGGGAGTGCGTGTGGTGATCTTATAACCTGTATCTTATGGCATACTTTTTGCATTTGATCACTTTGCATTGAAACTTCAGGTCTTTAAGTTCCAGAAGTTTTATAACCCTTTTCACGGTTAACATTTCTCATTTGCATTACAATGGAATTACATTTGCCATTATATTTGTAAAATGGTGACACATAATCCCTTTTTTTTTCACTTGTTGTTGTCATAGTATATCTTGGAAAATGGATATGGATTTTCTCAAAAATTGGTAATTTGAAATAAAACGGAGAAAACAAATGTTTTCAGTGATGCGTGACACTCTGGTTAAATCCTAAAGTAAAAAGGTTTAAATCTTTTAAAAAGTGTCAATGTCATTTACAACACAAACGTTTCGGGCTGAGCCCTTCGTCAGTGTGTCAAATTCTTCACTGAAGAAGGGCTCAGCCCGAAACGTTTGTGTTGTAAATGACATTGACACTTTTTAAAAGATTTAAACCTTTTTACTTTATAATTTGAAATAAGCCCACTATTAACACCCGCAATTATACAAGCCCCTCCCACTAGGGGTTTAAAAGAGCTTTTACACTTCTTTTCATTCGTCATATACACATGTAGGTGATATCCGGAATAATGCTTTACATGTACAGAAGAGAGACTTTGCAAAATATTGAAAGCTTTGTGTCTGTTTTGACTTTTCCAAAACTAATACGTATTTAAACAAATTGGAAGGCTAAGAGTGCCTAATAACAATAATAGAGCAGTTTTCAATTGTGTGAAAAGTAATTACACAATTGCTTTGATTTTTCATTGCTACGCTTTGTGATTGGCTAAAAAATCTCGCACCACTTTCTCGACCAATTAGAAGTAAAACCAAAACCAATCGTGACTTGCTCACACGCATTTTCCCGCGCTTGGTGCCGCCGACATGTAATTGCTTTGAGCTCTGATTCGTTCATTGGATTGTTTACGACTGCTGTGATTGGTCAGAGTAATTACTTTGGTTTTGGTTTTACCACACACAATTGAAAACTGCTCAAATAATAATAATTAAAATAATATATTATAATTATAATAAGTACCTTCCCATCACCCTTTGCACCAGAAAAATTTTCGATGCCAAATAACTCTGTCAATTTTGAGTATATGAGGATACTACACCACATGCTATTTACACCTACCATAAAATACCTATTTAAATTGACTGAGTGCGGTGACGTCATCAGTCACGTGACTATGCCCCCAAGTGCCTTTAAACGTTTTTTAGAAACATGGTTTGATAAATGCAAATATAGTCAACGTGGCAAGGAAGGCATTCGCTTACAACATTTCGTCATGCCCGGTATACTTCTGGATTTTCAAAATTAAGGGGGCTATACACATGAGCAAATAGGGGTCTGGGGACTAGTATCTTTGTATACATGTATCTTTGAAAGGGTGAAATGCAGAGTTAAAAAATTTGGTATGTTGGTAGATATAAGAATAAAATTAAATTATTTATCAACGTCATTAGTATGACGTCTTGGATCACGTGACCAGAACGCACGGAAGTTGACTGATTTTTGGCTCGGTTCCGGTTGCAGTTCTGTTTTTATTAACTTAAATAAATCCCCGTTTTTCCACCCAGTTAAAATTTATGCTATTTTTGTGTATAAAAAAGGCCATTATTACTCCTCCAGTAAAATTGTGTAAAAATGAAGGTGACGAAAAAAGTTTTACACGTTGAAAATCCATCCTTTCCTGATCCTGTTCAGCGACTTTTCAGTTTAAAACTATAAAAAAATCTGCATAAGTGGTTTTTATCTTACCTCTTACCAATGGCGTTGTCAGTTTTTCTGTAACATTTTTCTTTCATACCGATCAGGGGTTAGCTTTTTTTTTATTCCCCCACCCTCCCCTCCCCTCCCCCTTCGGTCCACTTCCCTCCCCTCCCCTGCTCTGGTTTGCACGACATGGTCAGCGGGAGGACTGGTTCGAGTTTTCACACCAACCGTCCAGCATCCGCCATTTTTCCAGCTCGTAGCGTCAGCACAGAAAATTTATTTTATTTCGTCGATTCAGAGTCCTGTTTAGTGAAAAAAAGGCTGGCGAAATTGCTTTGCAAACTGTTCTTTTCGTGGCTAACTTACGATATAGCGCAAACAAGTCAGCTTTAGTTCGCGCCGGTCGCGAAAATTGATAAAGGACAACTGAGGTAGGTGACTTGAGTTTTAAATTACTGTACATGTAGTAAGACGTAAGTTTAACTTTCAACCTAATGTCCAACTAGACAGGGTTCAGGGTTATTTTAGACTGTTTGGGGCGATTGATTATTAGTTTCTATTTGATATTGTGCACGTCTGACTAGTTTACAATTATTATTAAAGCGATTTTGTTTACAAACAGATTGGCAATTTAAAGTCTGCGACTCTGAGCGCTAAAAAAATTAATATCACAGGGCGTAAGGGGCGTACAAATCGATCAAAATCGATCATCGAAAACATAGTCGATACAGTTTAAGTCGATAGTACTCGATATTTGTCGATAATTGTCAATCGACAGGTTTAATTTGTCGATAAAAGTCGATAATCACAAGATTTTCATGGCTACGAAATTAACTAAACTAATAAGACTTAATAGCTCGAACGACTTTTCAGGTTGAAATATAAACCGCTCTGTTGTGGTAAACTTACATAAAAAAAACTGAGCAACCAAGTGGTTTGTTATTCAATGTACTGTAGAATCGAATAATTACCTTGAGAAATGATAAACCAAGATAAACAGTGGTTCGTTCAGTGCTTGATGGACCCCAAAAAGTCGTTTAATTCTGTTAAAATTGATAAGCGCTGGAGTTTAATCAGGTTTAATGAGAACAGGACAGAAGCAGCATGAGACAGCATGACAGAAGGCGGCGATCAAGAAATAGCATAAAAATGAGATGCATAAATCACTGATGAGACATAAAATGATACATGACATGAAAATGAATCACTTTTACTGGAAGAAAAGAGTAGTTTCTGATTTCAGCTTGTGTTTATTTGAGCTTCCAATTACAGTGTAAAATCGGTAAAATAAAGTCTTGACATAGCCGATCCTGCTTTGTTTATCCGCGTTTGCCAACTTCATTTTTTATATTTCGATACTTGTTGATCGAAATCGATCAAAATCAAACTGTAAAAAAAAATCGATAATCACAAGAAATCGTGTGATTGGCTTTTATCAAATTCCGATATTTGTCGATTGATTAGTATTGAATTCAATCTACAACGATCGATTTTTATAGACTATTGAAATTATTGACATGTTACACCCTGATATCAGCTTGATAGTACATGTACAGTGTAGCTTTCGCGGTTATTTTCAAAGTTAATACATATGCTATACGGTAAGGTTTTAAGCTTGCTCTTGACATGTTTTGTCCACATTTGAACTTATAAGAGGTTTTAAATATGACGTGTACAAGTGGCTAGAAAGATGTTTCGTTGCCTTTCGTTTCACCTGTTTCACTCATTCTCGTCCCCAGAGCCGCTTGACCCTCTTAACCGCCGGAGCCTGAGTACGAGGGTCAAGGGGCTCTGGGGACGCAGGATTTGATTGGCTAGTTTCAAAACAATAAAATCGAAAACGGAAGTAAAATTTCTGGCATGGTGCAGCTGATTTGTTTTCGCGCGGACGGCGCGAAAAATAAAACCTGGGGAAAACAGCAAAGAAAATAATTTTCGCAATGGAGATGTTCAGCGAAGATTCTCCGCGGAAACCGACTGTTAGCTTTGACAACCTTTGTAGGACATGTAATCGAACTGTTTTAAAAAGAAATCACCCTGTTAATTTATTTGGGGAGAAAATGAACTCCGAGGTAATGCAAGTCCTAGAATTTTTTTCCGGGAGAAAAGTTTCGATTGAGGATAACTTTCCAAAAAAACTTTGTCAGCCATGCTTTCGCAAGGTGATCAGTTTCGTAGAATTCAAGTCAATGACTCAAGCAAGTCTTTCTTTACAAGAGCAAACTCTAGCGACAGCAAAAGTTAAAAGACTTCGCAGTTGTCAGCAAGTGGGCGATTCCCCTTCGTCCAGCCAAAAAAGTAAAAAAAGTGTCCCCGCGAGAAATGTTCGAACAAGCCTCTTCTCTACAGACGGCACGACCGACAAAACATCTTCTCAGTTGACCCAGTTCAGACCTATTGCGCCTAAGCATACCTCCAATACTCAACGGCTCCTTCCTGCGTTTTTACGTACTAGTATCACGGATGAAGCAGAGAAATCAGAGGAGAAGACTGAAGAGAACGCGAAGCAATTGAAACTATCTGTGCAGGAAAATATTATGAAGCAAAGTGGTCTGCGAAAATATCAGGTGTGTATACAACATGTTTTTGTTTCATTAAGTTTCTTGTTGTTGTATTGGTAATTTTTCGCTCAACTGCGTATTTTTTCTTTCCAGAGCTCTGCTTTTGTTAAGATTGATTGTACTGATGCACAGAAGATCTATTCCAGTGTAAGCAACGGAAAGGTAAAGTTAATTGCCGAAGCAGTAATGAGTGTTGAACCTTTGAAGGAGGCAGTTAAAGAGCACTTCTTAAAAGACATCGACAAGCAGTGCCAGAACTTATGCGTACAGAAAAGAGGAACTCCTTCAGTGCTAAATGTGAATGAAAGTTCTTGTGTTGACGCCCTTAAGAGTTTTACTTGGGAAAAAGTAATGATTGAATTGAGAGACCGGGCTCCAGATGTGTTAGATGTTATGACAACAATTTGCAAACAACCATCGGTGACTCACGTTCCCGCAGTTTGCATGGGCTATGCAATTTTGATGTACCAGAGGAATTCCAAGCTAGGATTGCTTCAGAAGCTACTGACAGTCATGATGGGTTCTGGTGGATGCAGTCGTAGGGTAAGTACAATAAAAACACCAAAGAATAGGAGTTATTAATTAAAACAATAACCTGATGTTAAGGACTGACACAAGGAAAGGGGTGGGGGGGGGGGGGGGGGTAGGGGGTAGGGGGGAGAAGAAGGAGATTTGCGGAGAGAGGGGGTTCAGAAAATAAATTAATAATGTGATTTACAGTTGTATATAAAAAATATCCACTTTCTCCTTTTCAGTCCTACTGTCAAACCTGGAATAAACCTGGAATAAACCTGGAATGAAGCCAATTTGTGTCTTTAAAATGGCTAAAAACAGATTATAAAAGGATGGAATGAATAAACTTTGTTAATGACAAAATATAAATAAAAATAAACTATTTAACAATAGTATTCACCAAAGTGGAGGTGAAAAGTGATTTTAATTTTATTGAGTTGAAAAGTGGCAAGGCAAAAATCCACCACTCCTCATGATACTGAGGTAAATAATTGTTTTAATATAATTTATATATACCAAACCAGACGGAGTGAAATATTAGCCAGCCAAAAATATTATAGTTAGATAACATTATAAATTTCTCATAAAATGAGGGAAATTAAAGCTTGAGTGTGAAATACATAACAAAGCCTGCAGGCAGTGAATATATTAGTCCAAGTTTGAATAGCCAATAATCAGTGTGCAAAAAAAAAACAATATCCACTACTTTAATATATATATATATATATATATATATATATACTAATACTCATACTCATTAATGTTTCTCTACAAACACCTTTTTTTCAGACCTTTACTTGCTTGAATGCCATAGGGATCACCCAATCTCAGAAAACATGGGTCAGGACCATGGACACCATTAGTAATGCTTTGGTACCAAAGATCCAGAAGTTGGTAAAGGAAGGTCAAGAGCCCCGCATAAATTTTGACAACCTTGACTTCCGTATCCTTGCAAATCATGTTCTCACAAATCACCGTAACACAGATGTGCACTGGATTAATCAGTATATCACATTTGACAGGGTCCCATCAGCACATCTTGATGGAATAAAACCACTGGGAGACTTGAAAGAGCTTCCCTTGACAGAATACCTACTGAGTCCAGATGAGAAAAAAGAGCTAAGGAGTGTGATGATTGTATTGGTAGCAAGGGTACTGACAAAGATGGTGCCATGTTTAAGATACATTAAGGATGTTGTCACTAAACACATTCCACACCCCTACAGTAAGGAGATGGCCACGCAATCAGTTATAATTGGTTTACCTGTACAGCCATTCAACCAGGCCAAGCATGCTGATGTCATCCAGTACCTTGATTACATGGAAGGCCTCCTTGCTAAAATCTATACACCAGAAGACCATGAAGTCCCAGCAAATGAATCCGCAGAAGAAAAGCAGGCAAGAATGGACAGAATCTTGAATGGTGTTAAGGTACCCCTTGGTGGAGATCAGCTAGGAAGAGAGAGGGTAACTGGAGCCAAGAAATTACGTCTGGGGTGTGACAGTGCTACTGCAAGGCTAGAACATATTGAAGAAATGCCAGAACTTTGGCATGTAAAGCAGTCCTTCCTTGGTGTAAGTGAAACAGTCTAGCTAATAGAAGTTATAATTCTGTATCAGAATTAATACAAATAGTATTTAATTATAACAATAAAATGTATGATACACAAATGATAATAATATCATCATTATCAGGGGCGGATCCAGGATTTTTTTTAGGAGGGGGTGCACCACTAAGGAATGTTTTTTTTTTACATATTTTTTTTTTTTGCAGAATACCAGTTGTATTAGAAAACCGCAGGTCATCTCAGGGGGGGGGGGGGGGGGTGCGCACCCCCTGCACCCTCCCCCTAGATCCGCCCCTGATTATTCTGACTATTATTATTAAAACAACAACAATAGGAAATGAAGCTAGCAATAAATGTGAACAGTCAGAAACATTAATGCAGCTTGGGGCTTTGATTCAATTATGCAAAGAAACAATCAGCATGCATAATGAAAACTATTGCACACCATAGAATTGGAATTTACAATACATGTATTACTAGATTGCACTATTTTTTGTCTCAGTTACAATAAGTCATAGAATATAATATATAAAAAAACTGTGTATATAATTTAATTGAGTTGAGACCTATGATAACATTTAAGCTTTCATTTGCTAAATGTCAGTCCACATATAATCCATTAAATTTCTATAATTTTCCATCTTCCAGTATACTGTAAACTAGCTGTACTGTTAGTTCCATATACTGTTATAATACTGCAGTTAGCCTCATGTTTTGTATCAATACTGTTTTGCAGGAGGAATCCCCTTGAACCTGTCTGTTTTTAAGAAATAGTTTAATTTCTGGGTTTAGAAAACAGTACCACATTTGTTTATTATTAATTCACATATTGAACCCTTTTTAACTTTCCAGTTCATCTGGGAAAAGTTGTTCAACACAAAGTCCTCACGTGACATTGGTACCCTCTACTACTTCAGACAAAAGTTTGGTAGAACGAATGTTCCTACCCAAGTGAAGAAAAACTACAGTGGTACAGAAGCCCTTCTCCTTCAAGTGACTCGAGCTTATATTTGTGAAGCCTTCGTGACTTGGGCAGGAATGGAAGACATTGACTCAGAACCATCCTGTCTAAGTCTTCCGGAAAAGTCAGCATCCCACCAGGAGAAGATTGCTTTTGTTGAAGAAAATATTGGCAGTTTTGTAGACAAGTACTGCATGCACCATGCAGATATCCAGGAAGCATGGGCTTTAGATGAAGCACAGAGGCAGTCTCAAAGAGAAGATGGAAATAGGATACATGCCAACCAGACAGCTGCAGGTGTACCAAGAGATCTGTATACACCAGGTATGTTTAACACAATACCCTGGCTTTAATTAATTAATTCAATTCAATCAGACTCCCTAAATTGTTTTAGTGCCCCTTCTTAAATGTGCCCCTTTGTGTCATGAATTGGGACTGGTAAAGTATACAGTGTAACTAATTTGACAATGTGTTATAATTAAGCCTTCTATACACACTAGTACGATGCTTGTAACCAACTGAGCTATGAGAGGTTCATTTACAAGGTACATGTAAGTCATAATACCAGGTCCATCATTGGGATAATAATATTGGTAAAACCAGTAATAATATCACTATTATAGACTGAGGCAATATTATACAGCTGTATACTTTCATCACTGAGTTCCAAATCAATTTAACACATTGTTGTAACACATAAAACATCATACTGATACTTACATTTATATATGGTAGGTACCACAGTTCTGCTAATGAAAGCAATGCCTGCAGTTCAATTACCAATGCGGTGTTCGTTAAACTTTGTGGCTACAGGACTGATTGTTGAGCCTGGTCCAACTGCTATGCCTGGTACAACAGAAGTTGCAGTTCGAGTCACAGCATCATTAAATACTAATAACCTTCCTGCAGAAGCTCAAAATAATTTGCAGATAGGGCAATTGGTAGTCTGGCCAAAGACCAGCATGGCGATTTTTCAAAGGAATCCAGTATATGTGAATATTCATAACCAGTCAGGATGTAAGTTTTTATTGCAAGTCAACAAAATCACTCATGGCCTGAATACTATAATAAATAAGTGAAACTATATAAAATAAATGTTCTTATAAGGAAGATGTGTAGCATCATGTGGGTGTCCCAATGCCACTTGGCATTTTGCAGGTAGTTTTTTCTTATTTAATTGGTCAGCAGCAGAGAAAAATTCCTCTCTCAAAGACTATGTTGTTTAGGTAAAAATGTTGTTTAATTTGCATGGGTTCCAGGAAAATCCATACCAACCCACTGAGGAAAGTGGTTGTAACTTCTGAGGGAAGGGTGGTTTCGAATGCCAAACAATTTTTAATAAAAAAAATATTTGAAGATAACAAAAAGGCCTCGAAGGAGGTGTGTGTGTGTGTGCACGCGCGTGTGTGTGTGTGGAGGGGGAGACTGGTGGAGGGGGGAGAGATGGAGGGGGGAGAGGTGGGAGGGGGGGAGGTGGAGAACCAAAATATTCTCAAATTATCCATTCAAGTACATCATTTTCTACTTCATTTATTCCACTCACATGCATGATAAATGGGTGAATATTAAAAACATCAATTTGGTTCAAATACGCATCATCATTTACAAATGAAACAATAATTTAAAGTCACAGTGAACTGATAAAGGCAATAACAATTCCAATAATTATTTTATTTAACTCTGTGAACTATATAACAAAGACTCACTGGTGACGATGCATCACAAAATAAAATAAAGAAAATCCTAAAAAAATACATTATATTGAAATTTTCATAATTAAATTATAGTTTTTGAATTTACATTTTTTCACATAGCACAAACAGAACCTTCCATGGCATGTGTGCCCAATGAACAGAACAAAAACACACCAACTGCAACGACAGATGACAGTGGAGAAAAAGGTATTTAAATGGTACATTTATTTGCCTAGTATATATATATATATTTACATGCATGCACCAATCTTGATGCTCATATAAGATAAATATTGTTTAGGCTAGTTGAAATAATTTCTGTACTAACAACATGCCGATGATCACGTATTTAATCAATAAAACGAGTGTGAAAAATTTATTCCGAAATAAAGACAAGCTGTCAGTCATGAATGATGTTACTTTTTCATTCCTAGAAGACAAAGAGGCAAGTGACCATGTCACCAACTATGCCAGACAGGTCATACAAATGGGCCTGATGCTGATGAATTTAAATGACACAGAAAGAGAAGGTGATGGTGCAAGGAGTGTATTAAACTTGAAGATACTTCTTCTTTATTTTCGGTCACGCAAGAGGGGGCAGAAATATGCATTTGAGGCAATGAGGTTTCTGTCAAACGTTAAGGCACTATATAGTGCAAAAATGGCACATCGTGCTATACATGGACGATTTGTGAACCAGTTTGGTGGTGAGGGAAGAAATGTGGCAAATGACCTGAAGCAAGAGCATCATGTCAAAAAGAATAAGAAGTTCATTACTAAGACAGGGGCTCAAAAAACTCTCAAGGCGGTCACTCGAGCTACAGGTGCTTCAAATGGTGTTGATGACATAAATACTAATCTTGAGGAACAAACAAAGATCCACAGACCCTCAAGCAAACACACCACCGCTAGTGCAGAGGAAGATGAGAAACAAATGGTCAAAATCTTGAGAGGTTTAAAACCATTTGTCTCAATTCCAGACAGGAAGCACACCCATTTCCCTCACATCTCAAAAAGCCCGATGGATGAACTTGATGTAATACTTTTCAAGACCTGGCTCACAAGACACAAGAATCGCCTTGCAAGCAATGCTGCATATCAGGCTGAAGATGAGGATGGAGTTGAAAGTGATGATAATGAAACAAGTACAGAAGGCGATATTCTAGATGGAGATCAAGAATCCAGTGATACAAGTGACGATGAATTAAACTGATAATATTGAGATTAGCCAAAAACACTTGCCATAAATCAACTAATCAGTAATCAATTCAAACATACTCTGCCCCCCCCCCCCCACCCCCTCAGCTCTCCCACAGCTAAGCCTTGGAAAAGCTTTTAAATGTCTAATGGTGTGGACAATTGAACTGCTTAAATGCCTGGGGTGTGGGATCACATCCAGGGGAAGAATCTAGTGACACCCCTCAAAGGTGCTAAGGAGCACAGAAGACTAGTGATAAAGATAATGATAACAGTACCAAAAAAATTAAGCATTTTGCAAGGTCAGAAACATGAGGATATATGAACTGTCCTGGGGTAGGCTAATTAAAACTTTGACTCTGGACTACAGATGTGAGTAATTTTACTGCTTGACTAGCTCGTGCTGCATTGGGGTTGGGGATTGGCACTGTTGAAAATGAGTGTTTATTACTTACCATAAAACATGTTTTAAATACAATGTGTTCTTTTTAAAGTACAGTAGTAAATTAAACTAGTACCAAATATACAGCCAAACCTCATTTACAGACAGTAACATAGACAGTTAATTGGAAATACTAAACAGAAAAAAAAGCATGATTGTGTTTGTGCCACACATTTAATATGTGTAAGTGAGTAGTTTGGCTGTATACAGTTCATGTTCATTTCAAAACATTACTATAATGCAAAGAAATGAAGCCACGCAACAAGTCTACTTAACTATGCAAATCCTTCAAAGCTTTCTGAATGCAGATGGCTATAATTATGGCAAAAGGCAAGACCCACCTTTTAAGGACATCTATTACAGTTCACAGTAATCAGTTCTAGCTTTATAGTAATATAATAAGTGTGAGAGAAGAGCATTCATGAAATAACTGCAAGTTGATTCATGGTAGTATCCAACCCTGCCTTGCTTTGACAATCATCACAGCAACAGGTTGCAGCACAGTTGTCACAGCACAGGTGCAATGTACATTCCCCTTCACTGACAGGGATACTAAATCCAAAGTATTGAAGAATAATTTTTCTCCTACAGCCACTTGTGATAACAAAATTCCTCATTGTTTGCTGTAAATGTTCCTTGCCTTTGCTGATGTCATAAGAGTTGAAAAAAACTCTAGATATGGCTGGTTTCCCATCTCGACCCACTCTGCCACTCTCCTGGAAAAATTCTTCCATGGTGCTGGGAACACCAATGTGCATGACTTCTCGGATGTGAGGGCAATCAACACCAATACCAAATGCCACAGTCACAAAGAGTACTCTGATTTTCCCTGGGCCTTTGATCAAGTCATCAAGAATGTCATTCTTTTCCTTTTCAGGGTATGTAGCATGAAACTGGGCAAAAAGTCTGTTTTTGGCTAATTTCAAGGAGCCCTTTGGTGTGTATTGCTCATCACCAAAATGGTGATCGAAAATGCTGAAACATTCTCCACAAATTTGCAAGTTTGAATAAAAGACAGTAAGGGGCATTTGCTCTCTCATATCCTTAAGTTTGGCAATGTAAGGCAACAAGAGAACCTCAATTTTATCATCACCTGAATGTTGTCGTCTTGCCGCTGTGTAAAAAATGTTACTCCTGTTTGGGTTAACTGCAATTGTCACTGGATCTGTCATGCCTAAGGAACTTGAAATGGCACATCTTGTCCGCTCAGTTGCGGTTGCAGTTAGGGCAACTATTGGCACTTTTGGAAACAAGGCACTCAGCATACTTAGTTGAGCATAAGCAGGTCTGAAATTCTTCCTGAAGATAACATCGATTAAACATAAGTGAATGGTCAAAATGTACAGTACTATTGTTTAATTTGTCAATTTATTAATAGTATTTATCCCAGTAAGTCAGAATGTATAATCCCTACAGAGTAGTCAAAAAATGTAATGATGTAGTGCATGAAGTCCAATAGTTTAAAAATGCTCCAAGTCACATGTGTTCTTGGCAGTATGACAAGTATACATTTTTGACAATTTCCCAATGCCAAATCAACCCTTTATGAAAGACAAAGGAATTACACCTGTACCTGTAAACATATCTGTGGGTAAGGTAAAGATGGGAGGTAACCTCTTTTCTTAGCATATATCCATTCAATGGTCTTCCTTATTTCATATACAGAGTAGACAGGAAAACATACCATTTTTCTAATTCTTCACCCATTTTCAGTTGGAGAAGACCCATACAAATGTACTCTATGTAGCTTAAATGGGGGAGAATCCCCCCCCCCCACACACACACACACACACACACACACACACATGCACCACTCAGGCTTTTGCCTTAGTTAGAAAAGAAGAAGCAGACTGAGGTTGATATAACTTATGTACAAAAATTGAACATAGCAGTAAGTCAAATAGCCTGTGTACAGCTACCTCCTCAATACCCTTAAGAAAAATTGGAGAATTAGCAGGTTATAATATAATGTAAACAGTTTCAGATACAGTATATATAATTAGTAGATAACATTGGCGTCCTGCATTTAAAATTTCCACTGTAATCAACAAGAAGTATACATTTTGTCAGGGTAGAGTTAAACAATCTGCTTTAATATTGTAATGATGGTTCAAGATGGAAAAAGAGCCTGTACGTTTCTAGTAATAAATTAAGCCTCCTAGTAATGACAATAAATTAAACGAGAAATTTACTTGCCATTCTTCTACAAGATGGGCTTCATCTACTACAATAGCTCTCATCTTCTCCCTGACCTGATCGCTGTCCAGCACTTTTCTTAGTTTTCCTAGAAATGCCTCAGGGTGGCCGTAAATAATTCTAAACTTCGCTTGCGTGATCCCTTCAATATCCGACACAGCCTCACCACAACGAATTATCCATGTTTCAACTTTCAAACTTTCAAGCTTTATTATCTGATCTCTCATAAGAGCGTTCAATGGTGAAACAACCAAAATAAAAGAGTCATTCGTAATCAGCCAAGAGTCAAATACAAACGGTAACATCTGAAAAATTAAAGATTTACCAAATCCCGTTGGCAAAACAACTAAAACGTCTCTCTTTCTCACGACGTTTCTTATCGCGTTTTCCTGCTCTTCCCGAAGTGTTAATGTCTCCAGATTTAAGCACTGTAGAGCTTTCAACAAGGATTCCTTAAACCTAATGTCTCCCTCTGAAGCCGCCATTTTACCAATCTCGCGCGATCTCCCGCGTGGTTCGCTGAGCTTGCGCAGAACGACCGGAAGTCCTAGAATCTAGGACTTCCCATCGTGCGTCCCCAGAGCCCCTTGACCCTCGTACTCAGGCTCCGGCGGTTAAGAGGGTCAAGCGGCTCTGGGGACGAGAATGCTGTTTCACTGTATTTCAAGCACGAAGATGTACAGTAGATCTTTGACAGTGGAAATTAGAGGTGGAAGTAAAACAAAAACCTGAGGGTCTGCATCTTGCATCATGCTCTAGAATTAAATTTGTTATCAACTACAAGATCTGTACAGTTGTATTGCTATTTTGAAGTTTTGTTTATTTGTTCTCCTAAGGTAATCAGACTTTCAAAAACTACAGTCACATGTACATGTTGTGGTTTACATTTCAAAGAAGGAACAGGTCGGATAAAGGTAATGGCTCTGTCAATTCCAAGCCCGCTCATTCCCCCCCCCAATGGCTCCGTCAATTCCAATATGACTGCGTTCACTCTGTTGCTTGTTGCTCCGGTTCTCTTGAAAAGTGTGGGACCCAAACAATGTTTATCAACTCAGTTTTTGTATTTTTGAGGGCAATCAGGAAATTTAAAATAAAAAACTAAGGATTGTATGAGTCAACTTTTAAAATCTGAAAGATAAGGTTGTTTTGACAATGCCCCACCCCCAGGCTGACCTGTTTTGGTAAATGCCCCACCCTTGGGAAGGAAAAGTTATAAAATGCCTGACAAATGCCCATAATCTGTTCTTCAATTTATTTATTTAATAATGCCCAATCTTGCAGCATGTGTTATAAGTCAGAGTTCTTTCTACAGTATTTTTAGAAGCAGCTGGTAGAAATAATTAGATTTCTAAAGAGACACAAATGAATGTAAGGCACGTGAGTTTAATATAGCAGAGTGTACATGTGAGCGGATGTTATATAACTTATGTTACATGTGAGTTTGTATGATTTGGTGCATGTTTATTTCATGCAAAAATGTTTAAAATATTTTAAAATCTGTTTGTTCTTCAATTCTTGGACTTCCAACTTAGTATTAAATGGAAAATTATAACCAATTTGTGGATTTCAAATGGATTTGGAGCATTTAGGGGAAATGTCACTGTATTGCTGTCATTGCTTGCTTACTCGGCTCATCCAGCTGTCTCGTTTCACACAATGGATATTTCTGTCATCCTAAGATGTGTTAATTATCACAGTGACGCTGCTAAATTACAAAACATCAAGAACAACTAAAATAATCCTTACGCTGTTTCGTATTTATGAGATGCATGGCTCTTAGAGCCCTTTCATTGGACTGTGCATTAGGGGATTTCCTCTGTCTTCCCATGTAATATCAATAGTATGAAAGCTGTGACAATGAAACTTGGTATAATTAAACAAGAAGCTGTACACAGCTTGAACTTGTGGTGTCTTTAACCCATTGCAGTATTAATTTGTTTCCCAAATGTTTTAAGTGCTTTTCTAGAGAAACATGAAATTGTGTCTAAAAAGTAAAACTACATTCAGTAGCTGACACTGGAAACCGCCATCGCTGACTGAAATGCAAAGTTATATAAAACACAAAACTTGCTGGAACAAAAATCCCATGTGGCAATAAGCGGTGAACACAATATCAAACAGTCCTATCCATCCATGAATGCCCTGCATTGTCTTGCGTAAAGTTTAAATATATATAATAAACATGTCTTGAATGAGTTGAATCGCCATTCAATAAGCTTCTTGGTAGTTTGCCTGGGGAGGCAGCGGATTTTTGTTTTATCTTCACAAGGAGTTCTGAATTCTATGGCGGGTTTGCGATCAGAGTTAACGTGCAGTGCATGTCCTGGAGTCCCAGAAATGCCAGCTGAACGACCAGCTGAATGACCAATTCGTTCGTGACTAATGAAACGTTCATGAATTATTTTTCGTTGCTAACGGCTTTTGAATTATTTTAGCAGACGGTTTTATTTGTTTTACACCTTCTGAAGGATTTTTTTTTAACTACGACCGACCGCTGAAATTGTGTGTGTAAACAAACACGGCGAAGCGAAGTGACAAGAACTATAAATAACTCGGAGATGGTTTTCGGCTAACTGTAACAAAACAACGTACTCTTATTTATAATGATTTTATCCGCTTTAAGGTATTGAATTGCAGAGGCTGAAAGTATGGTAATTTTGGGAGTTTATCTGTGAGACATGGCGCTCGCGAGCGACCGGGCGCCTAGATTTCATGTGTATCATCATTTGTTTACCTTGATTTTGAATTTTGACTTCCGGGGCGTGCTGATTGGTTAAAATTTGACAGTTGACAAGCTAAAGCAATCCGCGGGTTCTTGTGGGCGGCAGCTGCGATTTTGAAGGATGCGTGCAGGCTTCCCTTCTTCGCATGACCCCGCCGTCCGACTGGAAGCCTGTCCGCAGGCTAGTTATTCTTCTTTCTGCTTCTCAAGTTAACACACGAGGCCACGAGATCACAAGGCCTCAATAATTTGTCAATTAATCAGATCAGTGAGACAAAAATCAATTATAACTTCTTCCTCGGCTATGCCATGAGTAATAAAGATTTAATATATACTTTAAGATAGGTCATATGATTGTGATGGTATCAAATCAGCCAAGAGTTCACAATCTTGGATCTCCATACAGGATTAACCAAATTTGACTCAAAATTAATTTAAACCAATACAAGGATGCTACATGAAGAAAGATCTAAAATTGTAACTGGTACTTTGTAATAAGAGAACCACAGTTTCAATTCTGCAAGACATGTTTCATCAGCCTTGCTCTTCTGTCATTGTCAGTTACATGTACATGTACAATTTGGAATCTAAAGATGCTTTTTTTTTCTCACCCTTGTGTTCTGCAGTAAGGAACTTGTCTACTCCACTCCTTGGAAAAAATGAAATGCTTAAATGTAAAGTGCTTAAGTATATACATGTACTCAAACAATTAGTTCTTTGTTTACCCTTAGAAAGGCAATCAAATTGCAGACTGTTTTTACAAGCCCCAGTGCCTTACTTAATGTTACTATTAATAATAATTACAATATTCAGCTAGCAGAGCTGTCACTAAGATTCAAGTTGTTGGGTAAATGCAATTAGTAGGCAGGCAATCAAACAGCTGGGGAGTTCTTTTGGTTCTATTTTCCCTCTATTTTCCTATGAAAGTATGGGGTCATGCTCATAGTAGCCAGGGGAAATCCCTGGCACCCAGCCCTTAGTGACAGCCCTGAACTACAGTAGGTACATGTATACCAGCAGTTAATCCTTTTTTATGTCTGAAAAATTCATCAATCAATTCAAGATGCTCACTTCCTATATTAATCAAATTGTTTCTCCCAGGAAACATCACATACTTTACATGTACTGTCATGGGTTATGGACATAAAAGTCTACCACATTGTAAACTCATTGCAAATGTGTGATCTTTCTAAGGTACATGTATGTTAATTTAAAATTGTTAATATATTAGTTTCCATGTAAATAAGAATAATTGGTTGTGGGTTTATATTACATGCATGTTTATGTAATGTTTAAAACACGAACAGCAGTGTTTTATCAAGTTTAAAAATTCGAGCGCGAAGCGCGAGAATTTTTAGACTTGATAAAACACGTGCTGTGAGTGTTTTGAACGGCTTCAAACACGAACCACCAAAAGCATGTCCCTACGGAGATCAAACAAATGTGCTTTTTGTGCAAAGAGGATATTAGCATACAAGAAAAACAAGTAGACTGATTAGCATACAGCGCATGTGCCACACTGGCTTCGATGAGGTGACCATGGCTTCCCGGCAACTGTCGAAAGTTTTGGTATTTTAAAGTTCTGAGGAAAAAAATAATCCATGAAAAATGCTACACCAAAGTTGACAGGTACAGTGGTTAAAATGTCTAACAATTTTTATTCAGTGGCAGTGAATGAGTAGAAATGAGCAGCTTGCATCTCTGAACCACTCGCTTTCCTACCAATTTACACGTGGGCGCTGGTGTCATTCAAATAACGGCTTACTTGCTAAACTGTTGGTTGCTAATTTTGTTGGAGAAGATTCCATATACATAGATATTGTAAAACAGTAGTACAGTATTTGTTGTACTAAGAATCCTGAATAATTACTACCAACATTAGTATTCTTTATACAAAGAATACTAATAAGGAAAAGAAACCCATTGTCTTTTACCTATTATATTATCATTGTCTATTATATGGACTACACATGCTCAGAACATAACTTGCAAGAAATTGTCTCTTTCATTACATATCGACAATAATTGCATTGCCAATTTCATTCAGCCAAAACGTTTTGATCCATGAGTTCTTAGGAAGATGGTTCTTAATGAAGAAAAGTAAGAAAACTGAATACAATTGTATTTAGAATACATGTATTTATGGCCCTTGGGGGGGGGGGGGGGGGGGGGGTTAACTCATGTGAGGGGGGCAGGGTAGTGTTTAAACTAGCCACAGTGTGTATTTATGCTAATCAAATGTCCCCGGATAAATAAATGAGTTAAAAAAAATGGAGGTGACACCAACTTTTATTTAGCAAAGTTAATGCATGGCTACCAACCGTTCATGTGGTTAGTTTTCTTCCTCTGTGCACAGGCTGAGTTGCATGATGTAGGATGGCATTGTGACAAACTGTATGTGCAGTAAGGATGCACATAAACAATAAGTGCAAACATGCTTAAATTAAAAGTTTTCTATTTCTAATCAACAGACTGTTGAAGAGGCATCCCTTGGTATATTCAGTATAAGCATACGGTGGATTTTCTACGACTGAAACAGTGAAGGAAATTTTTTACAATTAATAATGATACTGTCTGTTTGTAAAAAGCGTTGTAGTGTAATTATCTGACCTTCCCTTTAAATCATTAAGGGTTGTTCTCAACCAGGGTACATTGGTTTCTGAGGTTCTGTCTGTGGCCATTTTTGGGTGCTGCAAAAATGGCCACCCAGTGATTATTGCAAAAATTTAAGGTTGTATTGAGGTACATGTACATTGAAACTTTCTTTCTTTCTTAAAAAACATGAAAACAAATAGCAAATTAAAGTAATAAACAAAAAAACTGAGGAGCTGTCAAAGTGATTTAGATCACTTGATGGATAGGACATTCTTCTTAGTGAATTGGTTTTATTACATGTACATGTACGGTTTGATCATCCCCAGATCATACAGAATAGAGAGTTTAAGCATCATGACAATGATCTTACTTTTTTCTAAAGCTTTGTCATCTTCCAAGTGAATGTACGCTGATATAGGGAAGATATGGAAAATGACAATAGTTTAATAATAATGACCAGTAGATTTTGTCGAATCAATTACCTTTTATGTGTGTCAGAAAGTCTTTTTAATGTATTATCATTGAAATTTAAATAAATATATATTTTTTCAAATACTGCTGTATTATAAATCAATGTATATGGCGTTATTATGCAACATACATGTAGCATTTGACATTGCAAATACTGTATGCACCAAAACAAGTGCAAATGTACAATGTATGATACATTATTATTCGACATACATTGTAGCATTCTAGAGTGCAAATATGCATCAAAACGAGTGCAAATATGACACGTTATTACACTCTTCTGACCGTGCACTAGGAAAAACAGCTTCAAAAACGTAGCCTTTAGGAGAATATTTCTGTCGTAAAATAAACATTTATTCAGTGAAAAGTTGTGTAATACGGCTGGGCATTTTTACTCGTCAGTAAATACTCAGCTGTATTACACAACTTTAAGCTGAATAACCTCTATTTACTATTAAGGGTCAGCGCATTTTTTTTTCTGCCCCCTCAAATTCTATATATTTAGTATGAACCCAACACCACAATTAGCACCTTTGAAAAGCAGGCCATGTGGTGTACACATATGTTTATTTACAGGATTTACTTGAATGGCGCAGATTTTTCTTCAACGTTTTTGAAGTTCTTTTTTGGACTATAGGCTATGGAATATTATGTTAAATTAATTATAATATATTATTTACGGTTTCACTTGTAATAATAATAATAATAATAATAATAATAAAAACTGGGAACTGCACACAGTCTGAGAAAGGTCCTCTCAATCAAGTAAATTGAACACTCCTCTAGTGCCTTAGAACTATGGTTTGGTTCTGGCCCTAGAAGGCAAAATTTAATAATAAGAATAATAATTCATTACTTATATTGCGCAAATTAAATAAAGGCATGAAATGCGAAATCACTCTTTGATGAGCTTGAGAAGATTCACTGTACATGTGCACGGTCCGAAACTTTTTACCAGGCCAAAAATTGGGTCACTAATTTCTTTAGAAATAAATACAAAAGCTGAGAGTACTTAAAGAGCATATGACACGAAATTTTTTTCTTCGGTTTCTTGTAGTTCAATATGTATAAAAAACGATTTCACGCTTTTACAGTGCTTGAATTTTCTAAAAAGCCTTTTTTTCGCCTTCAAAATACGCGCTTTTCAGCCTAAAAAGTGTCCCGGAGACTGGGATCTAGTTTAGCCCACGCGACGAAATTATGACGTCAGTACGTGTACATCGGCCATGTGAGTTCTATAACAAATGTTGACCTCAAATCCTCAATGTTGAGCGATTTGAAGGATTCGTCGACGTAGGAATTGACTGAAGGCTACATGGAAGAAGAAAAGAAACCAGGAGAAGAAGTGTAGGTTGTTATTGGCGAGATCGAACGAATAAACGAAGAAGAACCGGTCGCTTACTCTGGGTGTTCATGTAAACAGTGCTGGAAAACCTTTGCAGGCACCCTCGAGGTTTTTGTTTTCAAAAGAATACCACTACTACTCGCTTTCGATGGCTCAGTCGAAACAATATGCTAAATTCCGTACTGAGAAACACAACAGTCTTGTTTTCGTGGCTCAGGGATAAAAATGGAAAGCCACACCGGCAATGAGGAGCGAGTGAATATGGGTGAGTAACACTAACAACAAAAATGAATACAGATCTCTAAAACACTGTTACATTTCAACCATTAGCTAGAAATACATTTGTATTTTATGAAATAAATTAACCCATTACTCTGTACTAAAATATAAGCTTTGTCTCAAATTTGCATTTCACATGGTTTTCCTTTTCTTATTTTCGTTGTTTTCGGTACTTGGGGATAGTTTAAAAAAAAATGTGCTATAAAGCTGGATCTCTCTCTCTCTCTCTTATATCACTATTTTCCCTAAGTAAATTCCCTGTTGTTGTTGAAAAGAATAATTATTATTTTAGCCGTGTTCCACATAATATTCCCTGCATAAGGCCTGGGGCTTATATGCCACCAACAATAATTTGAACATGTAGACACAAAGGTGGCAAATGATAGTTATATATATAGTAAAAATAATACCAATTATTATTTATTGTGCTAACCCTATCCAGCTTATTAAATGTTGAAACAAAGAGTTGTTTTAATTGAGGAAAGTTGTATGATTGAAACTCTGACTTATTTGTGCTATTAGCCTTATTTTCATCTTGTCTGTTGGAAATGAAGATTTCTCAGAGCAGCTTGTAACATGGTTGTTTTCGAACACTTGGGCTGGGACAAAACTAGACCCATACCATCTTGTATACAGTGTACATGTATATGCCACTGACCATTATAATAATTCAATTTTAAGATTGAAAGCCACCCATCGCATGGCCTGGGTATTCCACTGCACAAGCAAGAGAACAGCATGGCCCTTACACCAGGCTGAAGTGAAAGTTTTGCTTGATATGTACATGTAAATGACAATAAATAAATAAAATCATCTTTTTATCACCCAGATACTTCTTATTTCATCAGAAAAAAACACTCGACCTTTGGGGGACAGGGGAGTAAACCATTATGATATGAGAACATTTCACAAAACAGATGAGAAATACAGATTAGTGTTTTCTTCTATGGGACACTGCTCGAAGACAAGCATGATATCTAAGGTTTATTTCCTGGGGATAAGGGTTTGGTACTACCAAGGGCGTTTGAATAAAAAATGACCCGTCAGGAGTTATTCTGATACCTTTTAGGGTTTTAAGCCAGAAAATATGCTGACAGGAAATATGCTTAGGGGTAAAACATGATGTGAGCCAAACTCATAAAACAGCTCTCTAGTACCTTTTAGGGGTTCCCTTCAAAATTTCTAATGATCACTACTGTCCATTTTATGTGGGAGCCCCCCACCCTATAGGGTATATGTCTGGCCAATTCTTAGTTAGAATCCATGGGTACTCCTGACCATCATGCATAAGGTTACGGTAAGTGTGGCCCCAGCGGTTATGGAGTTTGAGCATCATCTTTAGCTTTGCAATGTGGTGTCATGAGTATTGTGAGAATGCGTGGAGTAATTGGCATGAAAAATGGCAACCTTTTAGGGTTAATGGTCCCCAAGTAAGTATAAGACAAACTCATATAGCTATTTGTCCATTTAAAGCACCTTGTAATCTTTTCTAAATATCCCTTTGTGCTATTGGTGTACTTGCAACACTGTGACTGCTGTTGTGGACACAAAACCATTAACCAAAATACTCTGAAAACCATTTTGAAGGATAAAGATACACACTCAAGATTTATACTTGTTAGTACTTTTAACACTATAAAGATTAGGACCTACAGTGTACTCCTTTGCAGCTGTAGACAACTAAATTGGACACGACTATTATAAAAAATATACAGATTTAGGCAAGGTACAATAATTTTAATAGGAAAGAGAATTGTTTGAAATCCCTATACTAATGGAAGTATCTTCTGAACCAGAATATTTTCTGCAGACAAATGAAGGAAATAATTCTGAAAAGCACCTTGTTTAGTCTAATGAAATATGGCAGTGTATACTGTTTTGTCATACTATATTTAAGAAGGTTTTCGATTTATATAATGAGTATAAACAAGATGCATGCATGCTCTTTGGGTTTTTTATTATTTTTTTAGTCTGAACCAGACCCAACATGATTAAACCAGATCTAGAAAGAATCCTCATAATTCAACACTGCACCTTCGCTAAAATTATCTCATTTCCAAGCGGGCTTCTTCGTTTGTGGATCCTACGTGAGATAGCGATCAAAGTGTACATGCCAAGTCGCCGCGAGTCGAGCTATAAAGAAGCAGTGTGGCATGTGGTTGCTCTCGGATTCGAAGAAGTCTGTACGGTTTTGTTGGAGAAATCGAACTCAGTTTACTATACCCGTCGGATAGGAAGAAAAGTAATGCACTGTTTGTTCCGAAGTTATGAATTGCTAGAGCAAATTGTCTTTTTAGGCGCTCAAACCAAGCATTTTTTTCAGTCTTTCGGTCTTTCCTCTCTTTCCGCCATGTTTGTTTTCAATGTGGTGTACACGTTTTTACGTCACAGGGCATGTCACGTGACCTTTTGGCAGCGCGATGGCGGGGACACTTTTTAGGCTAAAAGCGCGTATTTTGAAGGCGAAAAAAAAAGGCTTTTCCGAAATTTCGAACACTTTAAAAGCTTGTAGTCGTTTTTTATACATATTAAACTACAAGAAACCGAAGAAAAAAATTTCGTGTCATATGCTCTTTAACGATGTGCTGATACCGAAGAATTTTACTCTGGTTCCGAAATCTGGTTAAAATTCTACTTGCGAAATCTGCCGATCCGTAGACCTACCGCTGCTCGTCTCCCTCGACAAATTGTCTACACGTTTTGTCACCTTTCATGTTTGCAATAAGCTAACGCAAGAATTGCCTTATTCTTATGATCTGAGTAAGAAAGTAAGAATGGAGAAATACTCACATGGTGATATTGTCAATTCTTCAGACTTCCAACAGATATCCATTATAACGCTGGAACGCAGGTCGAAATTCCACGAAACCATCCACTGAAAAATGAAAATTTGCAATACTTCTGTATTTCTTTTTTTCTGCTTCAAATGCATGGCTCTCTTTCCATCTTTGTCCTTGCGTACGGAAATCAACTTCACCAGTGAATGATTCGTGTATTTAGCATTGCGCACTTATATACAAATAGAAAGACCTCCTACGTGACTCAGACAAAGTTTTTCTGTCAGCTTAAAGGCTTCGTATGAGCCGGATGTGTTTTGGACATGAGAAATAGGTGAATACAGCGGTAAACGTTATCTGAACGTTTACTGAGCTATAAATACATTGTTAGTAACTTTACAATGCGTTACGGTATAAATAGAATCAGCGCAACAATATATATGGTTAGTACTGTTAGTTTCACGCCAAACGAATAAGCGGGAGTTTGAACTCTCATCAACTCCCAGGGGCGGATTTAGGGGATGGTTCGAGGGGGGCCGCCACCCCCTCTTTTGTCCCCTTCTGTCTTTGTGAATAATGTTTATGTAGAACCATGAGAGAAGATGGCTCAACGCACTGTTGCTACTCTTTATTTACAAGGACACAACTTTGGATTATGGTTCAATTGTTGAAGACTGTGCCAAGCGCAACCAGAGAAGGATCATAGAGCGGTTTTCAATTGAGTGTCAAAAGTTATTTTACAACTGCCTGGTTTTGCATTGCTACGACTTGTGATTGCCTAAAAAATCTCGCGCCACTTTTTCAACCAATCAGCAATAAAACCAAAACCAATCGTGACTTGGTCGCACGCGTCTCTCGCGCTTGGCACCAGCGACATTTATTTGCTTTGTGTTCTGATTGGTTCATTGGATTGTCTGCCTCTGTTGTGGTTGGTCAGAGTAATAACTTTGGTTTTGGTTTTACTACACTCAATTGAAAACCGCTCACTTAAAGCCATTTCTATAAGGACAATCCCATAGCATTTTCTTAAGTGTCCCAAGCTATTTCGTCCACGGTTGTAGATTTAACCTTAAAAAGTGTGTAACTTGGGCGTCCAAGTCAATGTTCACTCTGTTTGGATAACCCGCAGTAATAGCAAATAAAGCTATCTTGGGATTTTTATTCTCTCTGGTTCAAATCTTTCCCAAGCCATTATGAAACTTAATTAGCTGGTTCACGATAAAAAGGAGCACTGTTATTGGTTCATTTAGTGGTCCGAATTTTGCTATATAAACCGCCAATTTAACAAAGGAGACCTTTTCCTTAATGCCTATCATACAATTTTGGATCAACTTCTTCGTAAGTCATGGTAAAAAATTGACGTCCTTGTAGCGCATGCGATGAAAGAGAAAAATAATCAAACATTCATCGAACTAGCTTATTTTGTCCATATTAGGCAATATTAGTAACACGACTGAGGCTAGAACTGAATTAAGAAAAATTGTTCACTTAGGGATTGAAATAAACCAAACAACGTCACTCCAGATCCATAAGATGTTTGACTTGTGCTGTGCTCACTTGTTTTTTAAATTACTGGCAATGGCAAAGCAGGTATCTTTAATCATCCTAGACGTCCCTAGACATGTCTCAAACAATCAAACACCCACAGCATTTTTTTTTCACATAAACGTACTGTAACAACTCTGTTGTTATGCACAGGTGAGCACTTCAGTATGAAACCTGCGCACTATAAATGTTAATTATTATATTATATAAACTCTTGTCTTTCCAAGTTACACATATCCAATCGAAAAGTACTCCAGGTGCATGAGAAAAAAGGCTTTCTTCATTATGCATATATATATAGAAAATATCAGGATATATCAATATGGATTGTCCCTTCTTACACTATTACGTTGGTACGGCCCTTGTTACCTCTGCATAAAAAATTGGATCATCCTTGGTATGTTATTACGTTGGTATGATCCTTTTTACCTCTGCATAAAAAATTGGATTGTCCTTGGTATGTTGTTACGTTGGTATGATCCTCTTAACCTCTGCATATAAAATTGGATCGTCCTTGGTACGCTTTTGCTTTGGTACGTTCCTTGTTACTTCTGTATGTAAAATTACCTCTGTATACAAAATTGGATTGCCCTCGGAACTGTTGGAACTGTTTTGCTAAAGGGATCAGTTTCTTTCCACTTGATATGTAATTTTAGCATCATGACATCAACTTTGCCACTGTCTGGTGGAAATAGCATTGTTGAACATCAGGAAGACTTCGAAGTAAATCTAGGAGTGTTGTCCCCGACACTTTTACTACAGCCAGTCCCTTTCTCAAGTCATCCAAGGCAGAGATCCGCTTGGTGATGACTTTGTACAACAAAATACACTCATGCTAAGTGTCGTCTCTCCTCTGCTATGCTTACATGAGGGTAACCAGCAGATGTCAGCAGCTCTGAGATATTCATGGGGCTAAATGGATTGGTGAAATATGCCTAAAATGTTTCCTTGCATTTAGGAAGCTGTTTACAGAGAAACATTTACTTGTACAAAAAATATAACCGTAGAGTCTTCTTTTTAAAAAATACTTAAGTACAAAATCACACACTTTTACTGTGTGCCCATCATGTCCACCAAGAACTGGTTGTATACAACTGATAGGGTTCTCTCAATGAGAAATAGCTTGCTTATTCCAATAGCTGAAACACTATACACCATACCCTGTGCACTCCTTTTAAAATTAATCAACTCACTGGAGACAATTTGTTTTACATGCTCAACATGGCCTTGCTATCTATTTTAAGATTTACATCTGAATGTTCTTGCCACTACCGGTATTTAAAAGCGAAAGAAACCTGGATGAGCAATTCTTTCAAATCTGGATCTGGAATGTCTTCCAAGGTAATATACTCTACTGCTGAATCTCGACTTCCATTGATTAAATATGAGACTACAGCTGGAGAAATTCCTGGGACACCACTGCACTCATTCAAGATGGCATGAAGAATCATTTTACCAGCCAGGATGAACAAACCACCGGATAAAACATCATAATTATGGATTGGTACTAGGTGCCCCGGGACACCCTGCTTCAACCGTTCCATCAACAGATAGAAATATTCACTTTTTGCACTACCTGCATCAATTTTAGAGCTCGTCTACAAATTCAACACAAGCGTTTAGTTATGTCGAAACTGGTGTTTTTATATCTTCTCAGCATCTGCCTCAAAATATATACGTTCCTGTCCGCATGTACATCAATATCAGAAGCAAATGGCTTCACAGCTTTCTCAGTAAATGCTTTGAGAGAGTTTGCTGGATCCTTTAACTTCTCTATTGCTGCTAAAGGTGTATCCCACAGCCACTCTTCATCCTCTTTAGCACTTTTAGTAGCAACAGGATCAATGCCTATAAAATAGTAAAAAAAGGTTTTGATGACTGTTTTTACCATCATAACTAAAGTCTCGTATTGGGAAATAACTCGCTTCGCAAAATGCTGGGCGTAGTGTTGCACATGGATGCTGAGTCGATTTGTGCTTTTACCACTTTCGTTTTCCCTCCATGTATGAGGTGTAAATGAGCAAAGAATTTTCTTGCAGGCTGTGGTGTTGCCTCACAATCTGCCGCCAATGCTTCTTCACTTGTATTGTCATCTACAAAATTTGATTGCTGCTGGCATCCTTGTCGTCTTGTGCCACCTCTACAGGCACAATTAGCAACCTCGACAACTTCTTGTAACGTGATCTTTGCTTGCGCAGTGGTTCTGTCTGTGTCCTTTTCTGATAAATTTCACATGCAGAGCTTTAGATATCAAACCGCGATAAATTGATCCCTCATAGGCTCGTCCGTGAGAGCTTTGTATTCACACTGTGCTGCTTGATTGCTTACCCCCATCTCCTAAGAAGTGATGGATTCGTTTTCATTCTGTAGCAAGCGAAGAAACTTTTGTCATTCCCCGACACTCCGATGCTAGCTCGTAATATTCTCTCATTTTCTTTCAATGGATCGAATGGATGGATCCAATTTTGCATGATACAATAATCCGTCAAATTTCTGACGTAAACTTCCATGTCATGTTTCTTATCTCCTGTCGTTTTAAACTCATTTTAAATGTGTGAAATCCAATTAAATTATGCCATCGTTTAGGCCAATAGTTTAATTTTAAGAAATTGGATCTTGTTTGTCGTTTTCAGCATTCTTGGTTTGCATTTTGGTTTGATTTAAAACAGACACTAAGCCGAAAATAAATGACCTCTGTTGTGCCAGATTCTGGTTACCAAAACTAAAATTGTTTCAATTGTGGCAAGGAATAGATGAAAAAAGTAGTTGGTGCCAGCTAGTGTTTAAACGAGTCTTTCATCGGTTTTAGAAAAAATAGTACCGCAGAAAAGACCATTACCTTAAAGAATCTGTTTTAATATTCCAGCAGAACAAGCAACTCAGAGATAACAAGTTTGTCTCATTTGTGTAAAATTTATCAGTTTATTCCATGACCACTTGGTGAGTATCTTTCCAAAATTTATTTCTTTTTAATCTTCTACTGCTCTCAGTCTTGACTTTAAAGACTAGCCTAGCTTCACCTCATAAGGTGAACAAAAAAGACACAGATAACATCTTGCAAACTATATACAATATGGATTAAAACACTGGTGAGCAACCAGCAGACAAGTTATACGCTCTACTATTTTTCGCGAAAAACAGAATAAATAATAGTTCACTTTTAAAAATCAGATAAAAACGTACCATGTTGAAATTTTAATTTAGAAGAGCACATAGTCACTAGAGCGTCACTTGATCCTTTAGTTGAAGTGAAATTTCTTGTACAGTTTTGAATATAGTTTATTTGTAGTGTTTATATACTGAAACAGTCATGCTGCAATTAAATCACACTTTTAAGGTCACTTAAGGTTAAGGAAAGCTTACTAGTGAAACGCCTGAGTGAAGCAGTCGAAAAATTCGTTTCCGATATTATTGTAAAAAACAATGTGCAGATACTTTGGCCAGCAACTGCATTTTCAAGCATTTTCCCAAACGATTAAACTCATCACCCACAGATGAGCTTGGGGATAGGTGCCGCATGGTGTGGGGCATGCTGCTAGCAAACTTTCCTGGCACCGGGAGGTATCCATGGCAACCCTGACACAGCCCACCACCAGGCACCCGTAACACTGAGAAATTCGGTGGAAACCAGATACTTGCCTGTGACCCATACTTTCTGGGAGGGAGGGTAGGGAGCGAAGCTTGAGAGCGAATTTACAATGCAAATGCAGGAAAACACGAGAGTAACAGCAAGCAAGCAAGCTGAACAAGTGAAGGCTGAAGTCACTCCCGCAAAGGCACCTGGACCGCACCATGTGACTTGGTGGCAGACAACCGCTGACAAGCTAAGAAACTTAAGATAAGTGCCACTGCAATGGTTTCGAGTTTAACTTTGCCTAAACTGCTTTTAGCCACAAGTAAACAATGCTGGCAGGGCTTTCTTTTTGGCTCAGTTTAACTTCCGGCCTATTGTATTCTGAATCACTTCTCCTGCGATATCCTTGAACTTCCACGATCTCTTTGCTCTTGCCAAAGTCAATGATTATCAAACGAAATTTTCTGCCCCTTCGATCAATTAAGACATTTTTGGCTTGTAATTCATTATGAAGAAATCCTTTCGTGTGAATGTGTTCCAGAGTTTTGACAATCTCTTGAAACACCATGCCTGTTGATTTCTTTTCTAACACTCTCCCCTTCACAGATCATGCAAGGTTTCACATAAAACATAAAACGGTGCCATAAAAGAGAATGGTTTTTCTTCTGTGCAGACGCCAAAGAGATAAGTGAGGTTAGGATGATCTCCAAGACTATTTATTACTGTAGCCACGCGAAGTACTTTGTGCTTACAACGTTAAGTTTCTTCAACATCTTAGCAACTTCAGGATGTCCATGAGGTAAGATTATTTTTTTATTATTGAAGGGAGAGTTCGTTAAACTGTAGTTGCCTTCCAACTTTTATTACCTGATTCTCTCTGTCATAATAAGGGAGGCAGCTGTTGCTGGGAAGTACTCCTCCGGCTTTCAGCAGCTCGTAGTCTTCTTTATAGACCTCTTCTTGCACCCACATACAACAGTTAATAGTTGCCTGCTTCACTTCAGCTGACAGTTCAGTTGCAGAAGACCTAGATTTGGTATTGAACAAGTAGACTGCTCTCTCAATACATGAGCAGTGACTCGAATCAATTTTAACCATGTCCTGTAGTGTGACAAATCAATCAATGGCTCTGTAACAACTGCTGTACAACCATGAATAACTCTTCTTTCCTGGTCCCAAGCTTCAGTGAAAACAGCTTTATTTTGGGGCTGAGTGGGTTGTGACTTGCAACGTGAAGACAGCCATTGAGGTCCATTCCACCACAAAGCGCTTGAATGATATCACGACAACTTAACCCACATGTTAACAAGTCTGCAGGATTTTCCTTACTAGTACAGTACATGTTGACTGTATTTCTGTCACTCGATTCGCCACAAATGGCTTCCAGCAAGAACTCTTCCCTTTCACCCAATGACAAAGTCTCCACAACAAATTTTAGCAACCTGGCATTTACAACTGTTGCTAGAAGTTCCAGCCTTGGAAGTAATAGTGATAATAATAATAATAATAATAATAATAAAATCAATTTATATTGCGTGTGTTACATGTGAATATGTTCACACACGCATTACATTAATTTTGTTTAAGCAACTTAAAATCTATTTTGACAAGATTAAAATTTACAAGATAAAAATTACAAACCGTCAGCAGATTACTATCAAATAAGTGAATTTTTAAAAGCTAGCCTGAAAACGTGCGTCTTTAATGCTTCTTTAAATGCTAAAATGGATGTTGGCAGGTTATTCCAAATTTTTGGCGCGGCCGACTAAAATGCTCTATCACCAAGCGTAGGATAGGATTTTCCACTTGGTGGCAAGAGAGAATTCTAAGATATTCTGGAGCTATACCATTGAGACATTTAAAAGTCAATTATGAAATTTTAAAATAAATGCGATACTTAATCGGAAGCCAATGAAGAGAATTCAGCAGCAGTGTTGCATGGCAAAATCTAGCCAGTCACAAGTTGAGCCACAGTGTTTTGAACACATTAAATTTTAACAATAATTATGTGAGGTTGGAAGACCATATAGTAAACTATTACAGTAATTAATATTTCTGGTAATAAACACATTTACTAAACACTCAGTATCTTGGTGCGTTAAGTACTTCCTGGTTATACAAGTGAAAAAACGCGAGCTGCCTGTTTTATTTATGTGATACAGCATGCTTAGTTTAGAATGGAACCACGATCCCAAGTTCCTAACCATTGAAGATGGATTAATGGGAGAGTCACTGACACACAAGTAATCGATCTTGACTTTCTCAAGCCGTTGTCTCGTGCCAATTAGAATGAATTTAAGCTTGTCTGACAGCATCCATCAATGAACATCAGCGATGCAGTATTCCATAGCTTGTACAGCAACAGTTTCGTCAGAGGTATTTCCAGACTTAAAGGCCAGATAAAGTTGGGTGTGATCAGCATAACAGTGGACACAGGGAAGATAAGTTTCGATAATCTCGAAAAGCTCACAAGCATAAATAGTAAAAGGGAGAGGACCAAGACATGACCCTTGAGGAACACCAAAATCAAGGTTTTACTTCTTGGAAAGAACACCATTTATAGAGACTCGTTGCAATCGGTCAGAAAGATACCAAGAGAACCAGGTCAAAACAGTTCCAGATAATCTAAATTCTTTATGCAAACGGTTAAGAAGAATGGCATGATCAACGGCATCAAAGGCCACACATAGGTCAAGCAGCACTAGGAGCGTCACTTGTTGGTTGTTCATACTCATCAATATGTGATTTTCAACTTTTAGCAGTGCTGTTTCTGTGCTATGGTGTTGGCAATATGCTGATTGAAGCAATAGAAAAAGTCGATTTGTGACCTAGTGTAAGTAGGTTTGATCGGCCACTGCTTTTTCAATCAGCCTACTACCAAATGAAACATTGCTGACAGGCCGAAAAATCTTGTATAATAAATCCACTTGTCAGGAAAAACTCCAGATGATAAAGACCTGTTAATTATGGCAGTAAAGACTGGCAATAGTTCAAGGGACATCACTTATATGGTGCAGAGTCAGCATCAAATGGCTTAAAGTCTGCAAACAATGATGGATGACAGTCAGCAACAGGTGACAAAAATATGTCCACACACCTACCATTGTGACACTTAATAGCTCTGAAGGACCTTGCAGGCCAAGGGAATCTGCAATGTTCTTTGATGTATGAGTGTTGACTCCTAGAATCTAGTAGAACGAGGACTGTCATTTGTTGATCTTTAACAGTTAGCCTGGCCAATGCTGTTCGGAAAAGTGCTTGTGGTTGCTACACATGTAAGCTTTACACATTTGAAATACAGTTTGCTCTCTTGGACTGGTTTCCACCTGTCATCCAGTGATTTCTCATTAGACACTGGACAGTTTGGTGCCCAGGGGGGTACTTGGGTATAAACGTGACTGGGGGTCTGACATATTATTTTGAGTATAAAATTTTCAACTCCTGTATTTTTTTGGGTGTGAATTTCCACCAGGCTAATAGTTGTTACACAGTTCAAGCCAAAGTTCACGCAAGATCCAAAAGCATGATTCGAATAATCTGCATCTAGCCAGAGTGCAATTTCCAGGCAGCTGTGTATTTTTTTTTTTACTATGTGTATTTTCTAAGCAACATGGGGCCCGGGGGCCACCGGCAAACACCAATGAGAATGAAGACAATGACACTTTGTAACCTGAGACGTCATTTACTTCTCTCCATGACTCATCTATTACATAAGCTTATCAACAGCCCGATCACGGTATCTTTGCGGACACAAGAACTTTCATCGCTGGTCACAACTTGCACTTGTAAGCCCTTCTGTTTCAGTGCGTGCTTGATCTCAGTAGCTCTGGTCCTGCTGGTTCCAAGCGTGACCTCCACAGGAACATTTATACCTCCTCTAATGCACCAGCAACCTTTAGGATCAGGGAACAGTTCTCCAGTGACTTTGCTGTAATATGTAAGCAAACATCGAATTTAACCAATATTCAGCATCTTACTACTAACTAGCGCATGGTGCATGTAGCTTAAATTCTATCTATATCCGTTGAATAATTGAGATACTTACCAGGTGGCCAGAGTACAGGTACGACTTCTCTTTGAATATGCCTTAGTTGACCTCTCGCATGATCAATCAGCTTAAACGCTCGCCCTTTATACCAGAGTTTCTTTACAGCAGAGAACACTTCACCATTCACCACTTCAAATGGACATTTTTGATAGCCCTTGGATACGCATTTTATCAAAATGTTCACTTCATTGGATTTTGGAAAGCCTGAATTGCAGCTAGAATCCATCTTATCGACGACCAGATCCCACATGCATCAGATTCTCTCGGTACTGGTGTCTGGTTTCAATACGCACCAAATCAACAATAGATCGATTTCAGTCACGCCATTGAAACTTTTATCTACCCTAATTAGGCGTAAAACAAAATATAGCATGCATTTCTGTGGGTTTTAGCACGATGGGGTTTCAGCACAAAGAAAGATCAAGGAACGATATTTTTTTACGTTTTGCCTGCGACTATAAAAAATGTCGTTGTGGACCCATTTTTCGCACGGTAGAATGTGTACGTTTGACAGTTTTAATGGATAAACCATTTCTTTGCCTTTAGGGAGGCCACTTACACTTCACTGCTGCTATGGCAGCTGTATCGGGGGCGGTATGCAAAGTCAATATTTATAAGGTGATCGTTAGCAAATACAAAGAACTGATGGACTATATTTTCTGAAACATACTCAAAGAGACTGTTGGCGTAAACTTCAAGCTTAGATATGTCGATTCAGACGTAATTATCATTAAGTGTAAAAAATATTTCCAAGAAGCAGTTTAAGAATTTGCAGGTTCATTATTGAAGTTATCTTTTGATGAATTATCGAAGTCTTCCTCTGGCACTGTTAAAGCTGCTACTGTAGTTGTTGATGATGTTAACCCATTTGCAGTTAGTACTGCGGTTATCAAGGGGCCCCCAGAGGCAAAATGACAAAAACTTGAGTGCCAGAAGTTCAATGAAATATGTAAAATTTGTTATGCCCCAAATCTGGTTAGGCAGGAAGGTAGAGTCAGTGTTGCACAGTTTGGCATCCTATCAGCACTTTTTATAAATTCTGTAAACCATTCCAAGGCTATAACGTAAGTGCCCCCCCCCCCCCCCCCCCCCCCCCCCCGATGTTTATTTTCTTCTTCTTCCAAATCCTGACTGCACTGTCTTGCCCTTTCGTAGTACCTGAAAGAATAATTCAAAATGGTATCAAACCAGCATAGTACAATGGATGATATCAATAATTAATTGCCAGCCACATAATAATTTTATAATGAAAAATTTAACAAGTCTTTAGGTATCGAGAAGGCCTATTACTAGTTATATAATGTACAATATCGTAGTTCTTGGAGCCTTGCTGAGAACATTTCATAGCAACATGACAGAGTTTGACGATGTTGTGTTTCGGGTCAATTGAAGCCTTTCCAGGTAGATGTTTTGAAGCCCAGTGCCTCTTTTGTCAACATCTTGAAATGTATTCTCTGGCATCCTTTTGCTGATTTACTTCATGAGTTAAGGTTTCGGGACAATTCTCCTTTTTGAGCATATCTTTGTTGAAGCCAACATGTCCAATGCAGTTTTTAATGCGGTTGCAGCTCCCACCTTCACAATGTCTGAGAATGTCTTTTAGTTCATGGATTTGTTTCACACAATTCGGGCAAGTGTACTGGTGATCCCCAAACGATAATGCATTCTCAAGGCTCTTAATTCCCCTTTAATGTGCACTTCTTTACCGTGGACAGTGATAACTCGTGCGAGTGGAACATATGCAGAGCGGCTTGACGAGTGCAATTTCCGGATGTCATGCGCATCTACAGGGTGTGTCACTTTCCATGTTTTGTACTGGTGGCAATTTCCATGACCTGGTAATGCTTCAATGCAAGTTACATTTCCAGCATTTAGTTTTCTTTAAAAGAGGGTCTTTGCAGTTTGTCTTCTTATTTTTTCATCTTCAGCGAAATTTTTAGCGACCTCTGGATCTCACAAATAACAGCAATGGACGTTTTCAATAGGCTGTTCTGCCTTACTGACAGTTCCAGAGGTCCTTGCTAGTTTAAAGCAGGCTTGAAATAGGTCATGATGTTTGTTGCTTTCTTCGCCTTCGGTTCCTGAGAATGGGATTTTAATGTAAGTGGTGGTTTTTCTTCAGAGAAAAATCTAAGGGCATCTTGATGGCACTTGGACCCGCTGTGTTCTGCCTGCACAACTCCAGAAAAGTTCAGGATAGCGGTACCACCATTATGCTCTGAATAGATACTTGCTTGAATTTTAGCTTGTGGTGGGTTTTCTGATTTTCCATGGCCCATTTTTGGTAGGGAATGCAGATCTCACACTTGATGGTGCTGCCACTGACATGCTAAAATTGAGGAAAGAGTTTGCCCTGTTCAGTATACCTTATATGCTCAAATGCAAGGCTACCGACCACCATCACCAAAGGAAAGGAAACTGCTAAAAATGATATCACGCTGGAGACTAAAAGTGACGCACTTTTTCCTGCTGATTTTACTGGTTCACTTGCTTCTCCTTCACTGATCAGGAAGATGTTTTCAAGAAACTCTTGGAACGACTTTGGCTTTCCTGGAAGTTGCCCAGCAAGACGTTTCTTCACTGATTTATGATGCTTGCGATAGAACCCTTCTGCAGCATCCTTGTCATTTGCGACGAGTGAGGATAATGCCATTTTACTTTAACCGACGATCTCACAGTTGGGGTCCTCTTCATCATCCTCCTCGTCGTCATCATAATCATCATCATAATTTAGAAATGGCTCTTCAATTTCGCGATCATTGTCCCTTTCGGGGTCCTCTTGTTCTTCATCACTGTGTGACCAGCTTGAGTTATCTTTAAAATCATGTTTTCTGTTGCTTCATCAATATCACTGACGTGGTTATCAATTACAGATAAAAATGATGGCTCTTTGTTGCCTCATTTTCCTTTGTGGGTGTTTTTCCGCATTCTTGGTCGAAGCTTGATTCTTTATGTTTTCGACGATAACTTTGTGTGCCACGTTGTGGGGTTGTTTTCTTTGCAAAAAACAATAGCCAATCCACTTTTTTTCTCACATTTGCACACTTTGCAAAAGGGCTCCGCAGTGATGATGTGCTGCCCCAAGTATGAAAAAAAATTGGTCCCTGCAGTCCTCGGCATTGCATTTTCTTCTTGGAAATGGGCCCAGATGCCCCCCTTCAAAATAACATCTTTGCTTCCTTCCAAATAGCTGTCCATCATCCATTTTGCAAGAGCATTCAAATTTAATGATGGTGATGCTTGTGTTTTGTGCTTTAATGCTAGGCCTCTGTATCCATATGCTCTCCCTTTTCTTTTTACGAGGCAAATTGTTTGGCTAAAACCAACCAAAGGAAAGGCAATGCCAAGAAGGCCGAAAAAAAGACTCCTGCCTCCTTTGCCATCACAGTGACTACTGCTTTTGTTCTTTCTTCTTTAGCTGCTCGTTTTTCTTTCTCGTTTTGTTGTTGTCTGCCTCCTCGTCTTGTTGTTCAGTCTTAATCTTCCTTTAATTGCAATCATTCTCCTTTTCTTTGCCATTTCTTTTCCTCTTTTGGCCCGCCTTTTTGTTTTGTTGCTCTGCAGGCTCCTTTTCTTGGCTGCTCTTCTTTTCCGCTCTTCTTTTCCGTTCCTGCTTGTTTACATGTACCTTTGTAAATACGGTCCAAAGTCCACAGTATTTTTGTTAAGGTGTCCTTATTTTCTGTAATCAATAAAATAGAATCTTTTAATCATACAGTCAAACCTCTATTAAGTGGCCCTCAGTTAAGCGGTCACCCTCTGTCTCCTTCTATTAAGTGGTCACTTATCAAATTCCCAGAAAGAGCTCCCACTTGACCTCTACTGAGCAGTCAGATATGTAGTCACCGGTTTCACTTCCAATTGGCTAATTTATGGTATTTCACCTCTATTAAATGGTCACTTGATTTTGTTTTGTTTTTTTGTGCGAGTGAGAGGCAATTATTTGGAGTAATTGCAGAATACTCAGCCCACTTGTTTGTATTTCTCTGTATGAGAGACCAAAAATCAAATTGAGCAAATTACTAAAGGATCCGTATTGAACACGCCCGGCGTTACCAATTCATGAAATAGATGATCAATTAAAATCGATATCAGTCGATGCCAATCAATATCAATTAGATAATCGATGACCAATAGATAAAGAAGATTTTTGTGACCTTATCGATTGGCATCGACTGTCATCGATTGTTATCGACTATCACAATGTATTTTTTTAGTCTTTAAATATGAAAATTCGACACATTTATTTTCAAAGCATGACTTTTAGCCAGCCAAATGGGAATGAGAGTCACCAAGAGTTGAAGGATGAGAGTTGATTTGCGCAAGAGTTTTATTCAACTCTCAGCGAGCCTGGGTCAAAGTTGATTAGACTAACTGCAATTAATCCCCCACACTACATCACACGAACCCCTCGTGGCTTGCCAGAACTATGGCACTTTAAAGATACTGAATGAAAGGCTTTTTTGTTATTTTATGAAGTCGCCTGCATGTGGCAAATTCCCCCAGATGAGTAGTTTCAATAATAATAACTTTAAGCATTTTTTCTTGCTTGTTGAGGGAACCTATGTCTTGCTCCAGGAATCTATTTCATGCTCTGACTTGGATAAAGCTGCCAATCTGTTTAAACACTTTTGTATAAATGATGCTACTTTATATGGAGAGAGATTTCAAACTTCAAATGTCCACATGCTTCTACGCTTGAAACAGAAAAGAAAAGGACCTGGGACCTCTCTGGTGCAATTCCTGCTTTTATTTTGACAAGACTTGATTTGATGGGTGATATAATACACAGTATTGACTTTAAAAGAGCGTCTAGACGAAATTCATACACAGTACAATTTCATGTCAAGGAGGAAGTAAGGTATGGCCAGGTAAAGTACTATGCCAGTTTTTTTTGTGGCCAATCTTGTGAGTGTCGCCATTTCATCTAGCCATTTTAAGCCAGCTGGCTCATGATGGCATTACTGGTGCAACGACTCATCATATCATACCAGTCAGAAAGGAAACAACTGAAGTAATAAAATTGCTGTTCAAGTTTCAGAAATAACACAATTGTGTTAGCATTTCCTGTCATAGTTCAGTCAACTTTATATGTCTCTTTTCAAACAGATTTGAGAAAGACTGAATAAACTAAAACAGGTGTTAAATTGAAAGCTAATAGAGATTTCCGATTTATAGGCTTAATGACACTAATAGTACCAATCTAATTTGCATTTGACATTTAACTTGTTTTTATTGGCAATCAAAAAGTAGGTCAACACTGATCAGATGAATGAGATCATGTGTTCATAAGCATTTTTCTTTGCGTTCAGTTATATGCTATAGACATCGGCCGGACATGTGGGAACTCTGCCTTTATTTTGCTGTGTTGCTTATATGGTCTTTACAATCATAATACAGATCGCTTCCTTTGGAATAAATTTTCGTTTTAACAACATATAATTACATTTTTATGAGGTCTCTTAATTGTCAAGTTATTAGCTTTTTTCCCTATGATTTTCGCATTTTTACCTTATACAAACACAATATTATAGATTGAAGCATGTTGCCGTGTGTCAGTATTATTGCTTGGTACCATTAGCTCAAAAATGCTGTTTGTCCTGTAAATCAAAAATCTCTAATGAGACTCGGGTGTAGGCTCAGTCTCCAGCTGTGGGTGTCTCGATGCGCCCGCGATTCTCCCCACCTCACATCTGTGCGCATGGGTTTGGTTGCTTGTCCATGACGTCATTACAATTATGCGGAAAATGGACATGTCATTTTCATAATAGAATAGATTGATGCGAACTTTGCTTTCCTTCGCAGTGATCCAACACTAGTGGAAAAGCTTGAAAAATTAAGGACTTACCCGAACCAGTCGGTAGAATGACAACTGCATCTCGTCCCAAAATAAGTTCTTTCATAGCAAGACTGTTTCTTCCCGAAATTATCAAACCCAAACTTCTGAAGAGCGTATGAGCAAGCATTTTCAAAGCTACTGTTAAAGCTTGCTTAGTCCACCATCTTTGATTATTTATGCAAATACCCGCTAATTTATGCCTCGCAAATTTCGGCGGGTTCGTTTCTGATTGGTCAATGTAAACAATAACCAAACCCGTGCGCCCGGCGTGCTCCCCAGAGGTGGGGAGATATCGCTGGCACATCAAGACACCCACAGCTGGAGACTGAGCCTAACTCAGGTGTGGCCTAATAGTTTTTCTAGCTGAATGTTTTCTTTACACTTATTAATAGCACTCCCCTTTTCTCCTAAACACAACCCTAGATGCCCCAGTTCCTTTAATCGGGTGAGAAAAGATAGCCATGTAATTATAACGAGTTATGTTCATGAGCTGTTTCGGACTTTGAATCTAGAGTTCAAGGCAAAGTGACCACGCAGAACTTGTTAAGTTTGTCCTGCAAAATCCAATATAGGGTCTATTAACAAAGGCATAAACAAACATTGTATGTTCTATTGTTACTATTTTTCCTCAATTTTTGTGAGAATGTATTGATTTTAACATCTGAAAGCATTTTGACTTCAGTTAAGATGTTTTTAGGGGGAAATTCTACAAGTTAGCAGCCAAAGAAACGCAAGAAGGCCTTGAACAAGTTTATCCAACTACCCCAAGTGGGCATGGTAATTGCATGCTACTTATCTATCCTGAAGCAGCTTAATTCTTTGGGATGTTCGATTTCTTCGCCAGACAACTCTAAAATAAGTTTAAGATGTGATGCTTTTCAAGTGACTTTAGGATATCTGTGGAAAACCCATCAAGCTGTTTGGATACTAGAACGGCATTCAAGGGAAACGGTTCCTTAAGTAAAAGCTGGTTGGATACTTGACAATGAAAACAATCAAAGCCAAGAGGTAAATTTTACTGATTTTAACACTGATTTTGTACTGTTTAAAAAATGAGCAGTAGTGTATTATCAGGTTTAAAAACTTGAGGCGAAGCCAAGAGTTTTTACACTTGATAATACATATACTGCGAGTTTTTTGAATGGCTTCAAAAACATTCTTTAAAAAGCGTGTCCCTTTGGAATTAAAACAATTGTGCTTTTGTGCTATAAGGAAATTAGCATACAAGAAAAACAAGTAGATTGATTAGCATACAACACATGTGCCACGTCTTTCACGAAGTGACCATTGCTTTTTGGCTCCTGTCGAAAGTTTTGGGATTTTAAAGTTCTGAGGGCAAACATCTACTGAACAATGCTATACCAAAGTTGTCAGGTACGGTAGATAAAACGGCTGACAATTTTTTTCTTTTTCAGTGGTAGAGAACGAGTAGAAATAAGCAGCTTGCATCTGCGAACCAGTCGCTTACCTGGCAATTTACACAGGGGCACTGGTGTCATTCAAGTAACGGCTCACTTGTTAAAATTTTGTACTTTGCTGTTGAAGAGATTTTCTATGCAATTCTCGCTGGAATAGACAGCAGTTTTCCTCCCAATTTCTGCCATGCAGCTCGAGCTAATGCGCTGTTTTGACTCAGGTCACTGTCCTGAATAAATGACTTTGAATGTCCTTTGTCTGCAATCTGAAACATCCTTGGAAATTGACTTTCTACTAAAGATTTAAAGTACTGTCCATACTCCCTTGCCATAACTCACTAAAACCATAAACTTGACAACTCTCCCAGCGGTCCCACAGTGCGCACCTTTTGCCGTGCATCCAAAAGATAGTCCTTCATTTGGCCTCCACCAAATGCGACCCTTTGGCACCCGTGCTTGATCAACAGGGTTATATTTGTGGATAAAGCTCACCCCATCCAAAAAAATGCTATCCGATCTGTCCATAACTCCTCCACAGGAATAAATATCAAAAATCCAGACCATTTTTTCTTGGTTTTTACCTGGATAATGAAAATCCATGTCCAGGTGAGAACCGAGTTTGTTTTTTACCTGTTTTTTTTTTCCTGGATTTTTTTGTTGAGTATTAAAAACCGGTGATTTTTCCAGTTTTGGATATTAAAAAAAAACGGCCTCATCCTGGATTTTTAGGAAACCAAGAAGATGCACTCTGTGTTCTTTAATAACCAGGTTTGATAAATCACTCTGGGTTTTTAGATATCCTGTTTCACAAATACCAAACCTGGATAATTTTCTTATCAGAATAGGTTTTCTTTAAAATCCAAACTTGGCTAAGAGCAAAAACAAGAATTGAACTTAACAATCTGTTTTCTTTAATATCCAGGTTTGGTAAATCACTCTGGGTTTTTAGATATCCTGTTTCACAAATACATGTACCAAAGCTAAATAATTTTCTTACCAGAATTGGTTTTCTTTTAAATCCAAACTTGGATAAGAGCAAAAACAAGAATTGAACTTAACAATCTATTTCCTTTAATATCCAGGTTTGGTAAATCACTTTGGGTTTTTAGATATCCTGTTTCATAAATACCAAACCTGGATAATTTTCTTACCAGAATTGGTTTTCTTTTAAATCCAAACTTGGATAAGGGCAAAAACAAGAACGGAACTTAACAATCTGTTTTCTTTAATATCCAGGTTTGCTAAATCACTCCGGATTTTTAGATATCCTGTTTCACAAATAACAAACCTGGATAATTTTCTTACCAGAATTGACTTTCTTTTAAATCCAAACTTGGATAAGGGCAAAAAACAAGAATGGAACTTAACAATCTGGTGTTTGTTTAATATCCAGGTTTGCTAAATCACTCTGGGTTTTTAGATATCCTGATTTACAAATACCAAATCTTGATAATCTTTCAGAACATGGCTTCTCCTAATATAAATGCAAACTTAAGAGAAAAAATACGAAAACTAGAATGGAAATTATCTAGGATTGGTTAACTACTCTGGGTTTTAAATTTACAAATACTAAAATATATCTGGATGTGCTTGCCTGCATGCAGTCCTATGATTGGTCAGAACAAATTGATTGTTAAAACAATAGACCACAAATTCCTATGGTTTATCAGCTCAATAATGTAGACAGCCTATGTGCATCATCACCATTTCTTTAGTTCTGAACTTCAGTACCACTCATATACCCTGAATTATACAAACTGTACAAACCTTGTGAGGGATAAGCCATAAATTGGCATCATGCCCTTGTGCAGCATTGTACACTGCCTAGAACAAAGGCCTTGGCCAGCCCTCTTCCTCTTTCTTTAGCAAAAACAAAACTCTGCTCTGCAGCACTAGTGAGGAATGCTCACCTCTCTGATACATTTTTTTAAAATGTTTTCAACGCTTCTCCAAGATAAGATTTGCCAGTATTTGTTGGATACATTTGCTCTCACAGCATGTCACTGTTTCTAGGGTTCTCACTACATGTGCGGGATCACACTTCTTCGCTGTACTAAGTGGTTCTACAAAAATAAATAATAGCATAGTTTATTGTAAATGCATGTATTATTTATCTTGTAAGGTTTCAAGTTGTTATGATTACATACCTCCCTTAGCCTTCCTGTAACTTTATCGTCCTTTTAATGGAAAAATATACATGTATTAAAAAAAGTGGAATCCCTTAACCTCTAAGGTTATTGGAAAGTAGGAAGTTGAAAGATGCAATCTGGCATGCCCAATATACTTACAGGTCCACAAGAGTAGAGATTAAGTACAAGGCTATCGATAAGGGACAGCACAAAATATGCAAGGCACACTTTAAATGACTATCCAATATAACTGATTTTACCATTTCTTACATATCCATGCTTATCATATATATTGTACATTTATACCTAAGAGAATATTTATAACAATCAGTATAATGATTCTGTTCAGCAAACTGCCACTGTAAACCCGTACCTGCGAAATTGGTGGGATGAATTGGGTTTGACCTATATGCATGCCTTTGGTCAAAGGCCGGGGATGACTTGGGACGAGTACGACTTGGGACGAGAAGGAGGCTGGAAAGAATGCGTTCTGGTTTTGGCAATTCTTCAATCGTTGCCAAGCAATAACTTGCGAGACCTATTGCTGGGGCCCACGACTACTGCGAAATCAATGCTGCGAGCAAATTCGTCATGCTACTTAGCAACTTGCAGCAAGGAAGAATCTAAGAGGACCTTTCACTTTCAGAAATGCTATATCTATGCATTTCTTTGAAGATGATTTACAGCTTTTAAAATATATAATATATACCCGAAAGGTAATAAATACAATGCTGCTGATGGAAAAGATAAAATTGTATGCACCACGGTGTGAATAACACTAGTGCACAAAGAACAGATGAAGACGATATGTGCAAGCATCTCCGGATGTTTTATTGTGTCTACCAATACTTTTAAGTAAAACATTCTACTAACATAACTACTGTATGACTTTTGACTGAATCTGCCCTGCGAGCCAGTGAAATCTATTTGGAATCAAGTACAGCTATTTATGGACAAACACTTACATTATTAACTACATCATGTAACCAAATTCTTAAAACTATAAAATTGTATAAGCTACTACTTTTACTCGCCAAGTTTCCATGTGAATTGAGCAAACATTAACTTCGAAAAAATAGATAAAAGGAATAACTACAGACATCTCTGTAGATAATGATTTTAAAATCCCAATACTCTAAGTTCAAATCATTTTTATGGAGTATGGTTTACGTTCCAGCAAATATTTAAACGTGGCTTCCTGGTTTTCATTTGGTTCACACATGCTTTGGAAACGTTTGTCTCAGATACACAAATATGTGTTAAGTTCTGTAAGCTCTTGATGATGAACGCGAAGGTATTGTCATCCACAAAGGCATAAGGAATGATTAAGGTTGTAAGTAAACAGTTGTTTCTCACAATCTCCGAGATCTCCTCCTGGATAAAAAAGTAGCCTTTTTGACAGTCCAGTACTCTCAGTGACGGACATGCTTTCACGATTAAAAGAACTCCACTCCTGCCGAACCCGCAAACACCTTCAGGGGGGACACCAATATTCTGTAGTTTCCTTAGGGTGATTATCTCTGGAATACAAGACTCAGTGATGCGAGTTCCAATCAGGTGAAGCTCTTCCAGCTCTTTGGATGCTCGGAGAATGCTTGTCAAAATTCTGTCAGTGACACTGGTCCCCAACAAAGTGAGGCGTCCGAGCCTACCTAGTCCTCCTAACAACAAACAAGAGCCATCTAAAATGTAGCTGTTGAACAGGTCTACTACGACTAGCTTTTTTGCAGCGGCGAAGAGAGACGAGAGTTGGCGATCTTCGCAGTGCGATTTTCTTATGGAAATTTCTTCCAACAAAGTGTGATCGTAAATCAGAGAACTCCACCTCCGGGATACCGTGCGCAACACAATTCGCTCAGTGAAATAGAGAAACAAGAAGATTCTAAGAAGAATTTCGTCAGGAAGGTTGTCCATGACTCAGTCCTGGTAACATTCGTACGAGCGACACAAGAGTGTGGCGAAGGACTGATTATTATAAGTGGTCTTTAATAAAAAGGTGAGAAATTATCGCGGCTATTTGCGGTATCCGGTCACTGGCCCTGAATACAGCGAGTTTTTTGTCAGAACTTAACAATTAACATCATTTGTTTGGGTTACAAAGCTGACACGTTGACACATTCGACTGACAAAAAATCTTTTGTGTGGAAAAGAGAGGGCCATTTGGCGTTTGAGTTGCTCATTTTTTGTGCACCACTTCGGTGAATAAATTCTCATCTCGGTGATCTGACAGTGTAAGATATATACATATTTACACCAAGTGTTTGCGCTCTTTACGGCCTTTTATTTGGCATGTCGTTCTATTTTCGGCTAGCTTGATCAAGTCCCCGCAGTCTTAGTAAAGAGAAATAAACGGCTTGTGAATTCAAGTAACAAAGCAAAAGGTGATGATAACTTGCGACTTAAGGGCATGTGACCAAAAACTAAAGCGGCGTCGATTGTGATTAATATCTTTGTGGTTTTGTGGTATTCAGTGCCGCTCCCCCGCCAAATGCACATTTTCTCACTTTTACTGGAAATGATAATTTATTACACTACGTAAAACAGAATTTTCATTCATAGATCATTATATTATTTTTTAAATCTCTGAAGTACAAAACGTGATACATTTTCAACTGGATGTTACACATTTTAACTGGATAATTACTGGCTGTTTGTCCATGTTTTGGCAGGTTGCGAATTTGCTTTGTAACGAAACTTTCTTGATCCTGAAAAAAAACTGTATCGAATCCCTTAGGTGTATCGTCTTTATACAGCCAGGTTACTTGTGCTGGTCAACTGGATGGCGAGTAGTGGCCGCCATCTTGCCCAACAGTAGACAATTCCAAGCGGCAATATTTACAGCTGCTATCTACAAAATATATACAAAATACTACAGGAAAAAAATAAAAATATGAACAAGAAACGTATTTACCAAAGCGAATTATAAAATTTTTTCAGGATTTCACGGGAAAAAGGCTTACAACGATGGTTAGCGATCGTGCTTTGCAAGGCATCTTTGGTGAAAGTACAAGTTTTAAAATAGCGTGCGAGTGACGTCATGACTCAGGCTAACAGACTTCAAGACTCAGAAAAACCAGAAATGGCGGAATATTGCTTTTTTCAAATGCGTAAGCTTTTAGTATCTCAAAACCACGTTTTTGAAACGAAAACTTAACCTACATTTCCCCTATTTCTCTTAGAACATGCTTGTGTTGTCTGAACCTCGTCATGTTTCAGTAATTTGCATTCTATTTTTAGACTTTGCACGCTTCGCTATTGTCTGTCTCTTGAATGAGCTCAGAAAGCTGCCTTTTTCTTATGGTCAGAAGATTTCTTAGAGCATCTAGGGCCTTGGCCAATTCCCTGCAGTGGGATTTATGAGCCTCTCCTTGTTCTTGCATTTCTTTTTTTATTGATTCTCTCTCTCTGTTGTCTGTGTTTTGAAGCTGCATACTCAACTGTTTCATTGTTGCGCTACAACTCTCAACTGTGGTCTTAGCTGTCTCTAAACGTATTACGTTGCGCTTAATGGTGTCCAGCTTTGCTTTGCTTTGAGACTCAAGTTGCTCTACCATACAATGTATCTGGATTTTTTTAAAGAAAATCCTGCACTGCCTCGTTTGTTTTCTCATTCTCTTCGAGTATTTTCGTTGCCTTGTACACCCTCCATTTTTCGTGTAATAGCTGGTCGAGCTCGTCTCCCTTCAACATGCCGTATGATGGGTCTTCGCATACCTCTTTCGCTTCCTCGTTCCACCAAGTCTTTCGGACCTTCTCATTTTCAGACGATGTAGAGATGTCTTGTTGGGAAAACAGGTGGACTCCTTTCCTGACTGCTGCACTAGCAAGGCGAGCTGTTGGTGAATTTTGCGCACCAAATAGGTTAGTAAGTGTAGACTGCACTTTTTGCATACCATGTGTTGCCACTTTAGGTGACGTTTCACTTTCACTTTGTTCAACCTTTCGCTTTTCTGCTACTTTTGACTTTCCAAGTTAGTCTTCACGAATTATAACTTTTTCGTCCTGACGAGCTTCAGCTAACGAAATTTTGGCCTCCTGCACCCTGCTTATTGGTGGCCCCCATTAAGAAATGAAATGGAAATCTCTTGGAACAAGCTCGCTGACTTCTTCTATTTGCTCTCTTATTGCGATGAGTTTGATGTTTACATCGTTTACCAAGATAACTGCCAAACATGCACCACTCTCCAATTCGATATTAATCGGTGTCATTTTCACAAGATAGATCTACTGTGGTTCGATGGGCTAACAGAAAAGATCGCCGATCACTATGCAACATCTGCTATTTAGCAGTTGTGACAGGCCAGGCCTGCATGCCTTCAGCTCATTTATCCACACATCACTTTCACCCACGGGTGACAAACAAATGGCTGCTAAGCGAGCATGCATTTTCTATTTGCCACGTGGCGCCTTAAAATGTTTAGCCTAAATGTTTGGCTTTAATCCGAGTGTCATCATTCATATCTTTTCAAATGCTTCAATGTATATTATATAATTCGTGTTTGCAATACAGTTTCGAGATTTCCACCATGCGTGGCATCATGATTTCGTGTGAAAGAGCTGTCAGTAGCGTAAAAAAAGTTTACCGTGTGTGTGTGTATACCAACATGACATCTTTGATATACCCAGCTACATAAATTTGCGTAACATGTTCTGAATTGAATCGAATTGAGACTTGACGATGTTGTCTATTTATTGATGCTATATTTTTACAACAGGCGTGACAGTGAAAACTAAAATGGTACAAACACCCTTAGTTAATCTAGCTGGCAAACTTCAATGGAATTCTCATTAAATCTTATAAAGCCACCATGTACCAAACCACTTAGCTTATATCAACTTCGGCCAATAAGGAGCTGCCTGCGGTCGAGCATTTCACAACATGTGCAATCTGAAAAATAACACACGATGTATTTTGGCGCCTCATCAAGTTTGAAAGCGAAAAAGAACACTTTACGTTTTCCGTGAAAATCAGGGTGGAAATGAACAATCCTTAGAACAGAAGTGTTTCTTCTACGAACGAGTACAATCAATTTTCAAACCAGAATTGTACTCTTAGCTTTCCTAAACATACGTATCTTTTTCTCTGCGACTTTCACGTGTACCTAATTACACATGGTTCTGTTCATCTCCTGCCGCTTCTAATTGCAAGCAATGTCTGAATTTTTTCTTTTCCGCACAGCAATTAAAGAAGAAAGAGGAAGCCACGAGCTTCAGTGCTCAAAAAGCTTAAACCAAAACGATATGATTTAGACGACGGTAGTTCAATATAAAACACATGCAATCCCACTTTTAAAATAGCTTGTACATGATCTATGCTCACGACAGGAGTCGGCGTTGAATTACATTTCTGGCACTCAACTATGGGAGCAAAGAAAATAATGATACACAAGGCGAAATGACATACAAGGCGTGATGAAATAAAGTGCTGCAGGCTCAGGTTCTAAACACTGTAAACGAGGTTGGTTGACTATGTCAGGCACTTATTATCCAAGGTAGTGTTGTAAAATGCCGCCCATTCAGATCACTCTGGAAAGCGGAGTGAGTCTCGCATTTATTGTGTTGGAACAATCGGATTGCCTGCTGAAAGACGTACGCAAACAGATGCGGGAAGAAGTAGATGACCTAGTTCCACAGGAATTTCATTGTATTTCTATTTGGGGGCCACCGTTAAGCGAGGTGCAAGAGGCGAAGTTGAGTATTAAAGATGCCCTTCATGACATTAACAAGCTGGTTGTTCGAATTTATAAGAAGAGAAAGGCCAACGAAGTTAATGAGGGCGATAAGATACATGAATGTGGTACAACAACATCAAGTCTCAGCAGACCACCTGCTAAGAAACCAGTGATGAAGACGTTGAAATATTTTTTTTCCAAAAGAATCTGTTATCTCAACCAGTGTGGGACCTACTAACCTGGATAAACCGGAACAAAACGAAACTGTAAAAAGGAGAAGTGCTCCTTTTTTTCCAATCAAAATGAATCTATTCACAGACGATGAAATTTCCCACCATCCATGCTTGCTTGAGAGAGAAAGATGGCAACACTGGAATTTAAAGGTTAATCAAGTAAAAAAATCTGGACAACGTATGAAATATAATAAGGCAGAACTGCTTGGCATCATTGACACGGAATGGACATTAAAAAAGGCCGAACTTCTTCAAATAAGAACAGTTGACAGTTCAAACCGAGGGAAGATTACGTAACTATTTGCATGACTAAAAACGCACCAGTGACGCTCTCTTCAAGGCCCAGAATTCGCAGGAAGCCAGTTTGAGGAAATTTAAAGGTAAAATGTTGGAAGAATGGCATTCTGACACCAATGTTTTGTCAATCGAGGAAAGAAACGAATTAGCTTCAAGCGTGTTTTCCGAGAGCCACTAAAATTAGCAAAGGGAACTAATAGACAAAGGTTTAATAGGTTTTCAACGTAACAAGGTACAAGGTTTTATTTTCATTCCTCTATCGTCTATGTTGTTAACTTTTTGTTAACTTTTGTTACAATGTTGTTTGTTTAACTTTACTTCTTACCAAAGATTCCTACTAAAATTACTCAAAGCGTTGTTGTCAAATGTATACCCGAAATTAGTTGTATACTCATATTTTAGCTGAAATGTATTTTATACACAAATTAAAAAGCCTTTGTATGTCGCATTATTATTTTTAAAATTGCAAAAATCTGTTTTGTGGTGCGATTCCTTTAAACTAACTGTTTATGGTATCCTGTAAATAAATCATACCATGTAAAGAGTATCCGATAGTTTTTTTAAAAAATTAAAAACTTGTCTGCAAGCGAGGTCAATTCCCTGATATTTTGCAGATGATCCTTTTCTGTTCCTCCACCCAATCATTAAAATCAAATACTTCAGAGTGATCTTCGGCAGGATCTTCAGTCGTTCCCACGGAGCACTCGCCTCCCACCATCGCTTCTTTGACATGCTCACAGTCTTCAAGTGTTTTAACTTTTCTTTTGATCCCTTTCTGTGTTTTAACCTTTCTTTTGATCCCTTTCTTTTTCTGATCCATTTCACAGGCACTTTCTTCTTGTTTTAGATTTTTCATATCGGGGTGCTCAACTTCTACTGAATCTCTTTGGTAAAAATCTTCCAGATCGCTGTCAAACGTGGATGCAGGCTCGCGGTGCTTGCGACGAACACAGATAGGTCTTCTGTTTGGCATGTCGAGATTCTCAACTTCTACCGAATCTCTTCTTTGGTATAAATCTTCTTCAGGCTCACGGTGCTTGCGGCGAACACTGATGGGTCTTCTGTGGCATTTTTTCCATGGTCAAAAAGCCTTTAGGGAATCTACTTGGATTAATTTGTTTCCGATAAATCACAAATCCGCCTTTAAAACACCTTGGCTAAACTTGAATGTGATATACGCTGGCTGCGGGAGTCGTCGGTTTTAACACAACAGGGTTCGTACGGTCATGGAAAAACCTGGAAAGTCATGGAATTGTAAATTTACTTTTCCAGGCCTGGAAAGTCATGGAATTTACGTGTGGGTCATGAAAAGTCATGGAAAATTATTTCATGGTACAAAATCACAAAGGCAGCATACGTTTTGGGAATATAAATCAATCAAGATGAAAACAAAAAACAATTGATAAAAAATCAGGCGACTCAGAAACGGACTTTAATTCCTCGCTTTGAAGGTGTCCTGCAGTTGCCTGGCAACAGCGCAGCGTGAGACAGCGGTGCGAACCATCGAAAGGACCTTTCAATGACCTTTTACCAACGTATTTGATTTAAAAGAAGACGAAGTGGAATGGCGAAAAGCCTCATACGCAAATCGAGACGCCTCCAAAGTTTCGACCCGCGGTGCACCCTCCCCCGAGCTTCGCGAGGTTCTGCGAGACAAGTATTTCTAGTTCAGTAGAAATAAACATCACGCTAACGCAAACGTTTTGCCAGCGCTTGACTTATGCAAATTTGTCAGCCCATATAGAATGAGCCAATCAAATGCTTTTAAGGCACGTGTGCCTTCACGCGGAACATCGTTGTGATCACTCATGTGAAACTTCCCGTGAGTGCTTTGTTTATTTGATCTTCGCTTCACTTCGTCCGTAAATATTATTAAGCTTATATAAAAGTGGATTATGCCCGGAAAATGCAAATTTCAGGAGGTTTGGTTAACCAACGCGCAATTTTCGAATTGGATTGAGAGAGGCAGGTCAAATGGTGAGGCAAGATGTAAAGTTTGTATGAAGAGTTTTGACATCCAGAACATGGGAGAAGCGGCTGTGAAAAGCCACATGAAATCGAAGAAGCATGTTGATGCTGCTGAAGGTGAGCTGTAAAAGTTTGTGAAATTGTTTCTTCTGCCACGTTCTACACTTTTTGCAGTAGATAAGCCCAACGATTTAAGCAATCTTTTTTATAGAGCGAATAAACTGACTTGAGAGTTTGCCCGCCTTTTTCTTACGCTCTGGTATATCAATATGAAACCCCCCCCCTCTGATACCTTGGTTATTTTCGCGCTTAAATCTTTTACTTAGCTTTGAGAAGGGAAGCCATTATGGATGTCAGACTTGTTCTCGACTTTATATGCGATGAGCGCTTGAATTTACTTGAAGAACTTAAAGAGCACGAACTAAATTTGCAAACGACAATAGAAAATCTTATTCTACCCACAGAGGAAGACTTCCAAGATTTGTTGGTGCTTATAAATTGCTTTCTTTCCTTTGAAAGAAATGCAATGGCCGTGTTATCCAACCTAGATGACATAGAGGAGAAGGCTAAGAAAGAATCTTATCACTGAATATTGAGCTTACTTCAAACAATGGCTCTTTTAAGAGCCACAACTTACACAAAAGTCTTGCCCAACGTTGCTTTGAAACTTTAGTTGATTTAATTTTTGCAGGCAAATGGTTCTCCAGCAATTAGTAGTTTTCAACAGTTTTCGGATCCATTTTTTAATCAACATTAATTTTGAATTTAGATGCCAAGGGCAACAGTAGTTTGAGGAACTTCTTGCCAGTTGCTGAGCCTGTGCAAGAACAACCTGTACCAGGAGGTGCAGCTAGGACACCTGACCAGCCATCCAAACCAAAAGACATAACATCTCATTTTTCATCAAATGAACACCTGGCTGCAGAAGTTCTATGGGCATTAAAGGTTGTATTAAGTCACTATAGTTATAAAAGTTGTGAGGATATTGCCCAACTCTTTGAACGAATGTTTCCAGATAGCGCTATTGCCAGCAAGTTTAGTTGTGGAGAGAAAAAATGTGCATATCTTGCATGTTTTGGAATTGCACCATTTTTCCATCGGCATCTGCTTGATGAGGTGAAAAAACTTGAGGATTTTGTTTTGTTATTTGATGAATCACAAAACAAAGTCACACAGACTAAACAAATGGATGTTCACATCAGATTTTGGGATAAAAAGAATGAAAGTGTGCAAACGAGATACCTGACCTCCTCGTTCATGGGACATGGAACTGCCAATGACTTGCTGGTTAAGATGACAGAATGTCTTAACAGTTGTAAAATTGACAAATCCAAGATATTACAGATATCAATGGATGGGCCAAATGTGAATTGGAAGTTTCATGATTTAATGCAAGAACAGATTTGTGAGGCTGGGGAAGATGCATCGACTTTAATCAATGTTGGTTCTTGTGGGCTACATGTAGTTCACAACGCCTTCAAGACTGGTGCAAAGGCATCCGAATGGAACATAGAAGAGATCCTTTCATCTTTATACTGGCTGTTTGTGGACTCACCAGCACGGAGACAAGATTTTACAGAAATAACAGCAAGTGATGTGTTTCCTTTAAAGTTTTGCAAACACCGATGGCTTGAGAACGTACCTGTTGTGTTGCGAGCTCAGGAAATTTGGGACAAAGTCATTCAGTATGTTCGAAAAGTACAAATTGACAAAAAATACTGTGAACCAACATCAAAATCTTTCAAGATTGTAAGAGATGCTGTCCAAGATCCACTCATGCCAGCAAAGATGGCAGCTTTTGAGTCAGTTGCAAACCAGCTTCATCCCTTTCTGGCACTGTTCCAAAGTGACAACCCACTTCTGCCATTCATGGTTAGCACTCTACAAAAGATAATTGAAGGGTTAATGAAGAGATTTGTCAAGTCTGATGTACTCCAGAAAGCAACCTCAGCTTTAAAGCTTCTAAAAGTGGACCTCTCAGATAAGAATATTTACCTTGAGATTAACAAGGTAGATCCTGGATTTGTTGCTGTGGACAAGCTCAAGAAATTGCAGGCAGACAAAAAAGTTAGTGATCGCCAGGTAACTACATTGTTTTCTTTTCTTAATTTAGTTGTAAACACTTAATTACTGTGGATTTTTAAATTATTAACAATTTACTACTATTTTCTAAAGCAAGTAATGAAAAGAAATGATCATAGTTTTTAATCCCTATTAGAGTAGTAAATGTGCATTGTACAAAATTGATAAAAAATATTTCACTGAACTGTTAAGGGGTGGATAAAATATTGCTTCTTATTTAGCCTCAGTGGACGAAACCCAACCATATAAAAGGTAATATTGCATCAAAGGCTTCTCCACACTGACAGGCAACCCTGACTGAAAAACTTCATAGACTTGAAGAAAGACCCTGGGCTGGAAAGGGCCTCTGCTCTTACCAATGCCTGACCCAATATTTCTTCTTCTTTTGTATCCTATTGTCTTGACTTTCTGAACCTTTATTCTCTCACATTTTCCTTTCGAGAAGTTTCAATTGAGTTGCCTGCAGCTAGGTTTGCAATAGTATCAGTATGACCTGGTTCATAAAGATTTGTCATTTACAAACTATGCTCAACTTTTAAATTATTTATTGCTTCTTTCAGATTTACCAGTTCAAAAGTGAGTTCAAGTCCTTCTTAAGCAAAGCTGTGAGCAAACTGTTTGAGAAGACCCCCATAGCCTACTCTTTGGCAAGAAATCTGATGTGTCTGGACCCCAACTTGATTGTGCAAGACAAAGAAGCATGCTGTGCAAAGTTTAAAGTAGTGCTGAAGAAGTTGGTTGAATGCAAGAGAATGGACATGCGTGATTGTGATTCTTTAGTTTTGCAGTACTCTGAGTTTGTTGATCGAGCTATTAAGGTTGAGAGGTCAGCCTTTGAGGAATTCAGCTTCAAGATAGACAGACTGGATGTATTTCTTCAGAATCATATTACTCCTGTCAGCTCTCTGTCCAAGCTGTGGGATCTGATAAGAAAACTCTTAATTCTTTCCCATGGGCAAGCAAGTGTGGAAAGAGGTTTTTCAGTAAACCGCCAAGTCATGATTGAGAACATGAAAGAACAGACTTTTATTGCCCAGCGTATAATTCATGACCACATTCTCAGCATTGGAGGGTTGAATCAGTTGGTAGTTTGCAGGGAACTTCTCACAGCAGCTAGTGGAGGGAGACAACGTTACCTTGCCTATCTTGAAGAGCAGAAAGCAGAGAAGCAGCAAGCAGCGAAGAACAACAAGCGGAAAGCAATCCTTGAGGAAAAAGCAGAGTTAGAGAAAAAGAAAAAGCGCCTTGCAAGTTCCATTTCTGCCCTGCAATTTGATGCAGACTCTCTAGCAAAAGAAGCTGAAGAAAAAGCCAAGCTAATTCTCCTCTCTAAGTCAAATGCATTGAGAAAATCAGCAAAAGAGAAAGAGGGTGCCTTGGAAAAAATTGAAGATGAGCTCAGAGAGCTCACAAAGAAGAGTGCTAATCTCTGAACACATTTCAGCATTTTTAACTTTACTGTAAGAAAAAGAACACATTTTATACTTCATTAAAAGCGTTGCTTACTGTTTTTGTTCAACTGGGTTACAATGTCGGAAAATACCTTGAAGCAATGATTGTTTTGACAAAATTTCGAAAACAACTGCTTAACTCTAGGTCATGGAAAATTTGAAAAGGTCATGGAAAAGGTCATGGAAAGTCATGGAATTTTAAAACCTGAAAAGAGTACGAACCCTGCACAACTCTGTCACCTCTTTCTTTGTTTTTTCTTTTATGCGGTCCGGGACAGTTTTATGGCACCCCACCTTGTGGCCCGAGGTATGGAAGCGGGTTTGGATTTTTGGTCTTATTGATGTGTAGTCTGAAATCGATCCCGAAAACTCTACGTTTAAAAATTGTTATTATACCGACGAAGAAGCCGCTGAGAACTACAAAGAAACATTCAGAGCAATTCCCTTCCTCCTCCCTAAATCCGAGGTGGGGGAAAGGAAATGGCCTAAATCCGAGGGGGTCCCCTCAAAAAAAAAAATCTGAAGGGTGGTGTCAGGTAAACCCTCAATAGGGGGGGGGGTGCAGATATTAAATGGAATGGCCCATTTACGGAACTGACACCAGCACGTTGTGGCTTGCTTGGGTTTTTCGAGGTGGATATCTGATATATAACGAAGGCTACTGCTCCAAAACCCTGTCTTATGGTAAGTTTTAGTTCTCTAGTTTGTTCATAACATATAAGAATGTAAATCGGTGGTTCTCTTTCAGAGAAATCCAGCTCGAAAATTTTACGATATTATGTGTGAAACCTTATTTTACACTTAGTTGACAGTGAATTTCCCGTAATCGTAGAAAGAGTATCACAGTTCGGACATTAGAACTAGTTTTATCGTCCTATTCTTCTTTGTTTTTTGTGGGTTTTATTAGCCCCAAAATCGGTGAAAATATTCCGATGCTTTCTTGAAAGTATGACCACACTTTTGCTAGGCATAGTCTCTGGTAAAATTCTTATTGAATTTCACACTCGACAAGCGTTGATGAAAATTCAATACGCGTATTGAACTCATTTCTAAGTATTTCTTTTTATTTCAAAGTAATCGGCGGCATATTTTTGGGAATATTGCCTGCTACATTAAGCCTAGAATTTCTTAGCTAATGAATATTTCTTAATATGTTATTGTGAAAAATCTAGGAAGAGTATCACAAGTATTTCTATCTTGCTGAGCCTCACTAATGCTATTATCATCCTGTTATATTGAATTAGCTGGCAAAATCGGACAAGACATTATAAAACTTGTTTGTATTTAGCTGTTTTTTTGTCACATTGTTACATGTGATGTATTAGAAGTGATAATTAATATATTAACTTAGTTAAGTTAATTTAACTATTTTAAACATCATATGAGCAGACAAAATTAGTTATTCACAGCTACAATAAAAACCGGCATATACAGTACAGGTCAGAGATATCCGACCACAAATGGACATGTTAAATGCGTTTTCAAAAAACGGGTTAACGCATTTGCGTTTTCCAAACGGGTTTGGAAAACAGACTTTCAGTGAAGCTCATTAGTGTGTATGAAGTAGCTCTTTGTTTCCCCTTGTTTATGGTTTGTTGTTTATTTTGAATGGCCTTATGTTATTATCACAAAAGAAAACCGAACAAGAACGCCACCCTTACAGCCATAACAAATGGTTGCGACAGTGTCCACAAACATTACCTTGTACTGATGGCTGTCTACCCCACTTCAAGAAGCTGCCTCCACTCGATCGCCATATCCAGAAACATCTCTGGGTGCGTGGTCCCCTCTTGCTTTCTTGCCCGTTTGTTGTCTTTTTCCTTGAGTTAGTTGGGATCCTGGATTGCACCATTCGACCAAGAGGCACTTCGTAAGTACCAGATAGTTCATGAAATTTTCCAAGTTGGGTGGACACAGATTGCACATTCCTTGAATCGTGGACAATGGTCGTCACATGAGAATCTCTTTCCCAGAATGTACTGTTGGGCTTGTTAAGATCATTGGGAAAAGGCGCTATCCCTCCTAGCGCCACAATTTTGCAGGCATTTGTCCACGAGCCTCGCATGAAATCAGGAAAGTTGTAATCATCAAACTTTCCGATTAAACTTTCCGATTGCATCACAGCTGACAGCCTGCATACGAGATGTACTTGAATCTCTGTCGGCATCTTGTGGATCCACAAAAACTTTTTCTGTTTTCTTACAGGATAAATCCAGTTTGGCAAGATGGCTCTGTTTCTGCATCTGTGTTATTTTGGACCATTTCAACAAGGGTACCTCCAGGTGACTGTTCTTTTGGGAAAGTACGTATTGACCTTTCTTCAAGACTGCACGCTGTTTCTCTCGATTTACTTCAACCATGTACTTGTAAAAGGTTATTGACTCTACCCACATACACTTCAGGTTTGGACAGTATCCAGTGGCATCCTGCAATTTACTTTCATGAATCTTCCCCTTGTTCTTGAAGTTGGCACATTCTTGGGCGTTGTTATGAGGAACTCATCTTCAAAGTCCCGCACTTCATCTAACTGGAAGAAGCATTCCATTTTTCAATTCTTCTTCGATGTAGGCTCTGAAGTAAGCAGAGAATTTTGCCTCTTTACCGTGTCGAACAGTTCTTTCAAGATCGTCCCATTTTCCTGTAACGGCGATGACCTTTGCAAAATATTCATCATGACTCAAGCTGTCAATGACTCCTTTTTCTTTGCTGGAGTTAATTGTATGTAGACAGACGAACCCAAAGAGGGTCTTAAAAGAAATAGAGTAAAGAAAAAAAAAATTATATACAAAATACTACTTTAGGATATACCATGGTGAGTACATAACAGACGTAAAGGAAGAACGGTTTTCGACCCCCTGAATCACGTCGCGATCTTTGCCGGGCCAAATAAAAAACCTCCAATTCGAGAGCTAAACATAGTTTTATACCTTCATTTATATAAGATTCCTCAGTGGAATAAAGCTTCTCTAAATGCTACAGCTATTTCATTTAAAATGATAATATAATATATCACATGTTCAGTATACAACACTGTTAATTTGTCAATATCGATGAAATCAACATCACTCTCAAAATTATTTGTTGTGGCAACTCCTCATAACCCAGATAATCATATGCAAGAAATGCAAAAATTGCTATTTCGTTTTATAAAAAAAAATGTATTAGTATAGTTAAACTAGACTTGCCATGCGAGTGTTGTCAGCATAAAAACAAACACGCGTCATTTGTAATTACAGCCCTGCATATGGTATGGTTTACGTTTGTCTGGTCAGCAGATACCATCCTGACAACATACATGTACCATGGCGAGCTGCCATGGCGAAAGCGTGAAGGAAATCAGTGTTTTAATTCAAGTATTTACCCATACTCAAACAGATTGAAGCTTCCAGGCTTTCTCAATGCACTCAGTGATACGCATGGATCAAATTTAAATGAATAACAAGCTACTGGGTGTGGAAAAAGCCGCAAGTACAAATAAAAGCATACACCACCTGATTTCAGTTCAAGGCTGTAAGCTCTGAATTAACATACTGAATATATGCATTAAGTCATGTTATTGATACTTTATTCTCAGATTAATAATTACAGATGAAGACTCTTGTAAACTTACTTCTCAAGCAAAATTAGCGGTCGTTGAACAAAGCAGTATTTTGCAGGATTTTGTGTGCATCGAGGACAGTTAATGGGCACTTTGAAGGCTATCAACAATTTCAAAACTGCTGTATACTGATGTACACTAGTATAATTTTGTATTCTGCTGTAGTTTGAAACTATTTTTGTGTTTCTCTGATGGGAAACAACATTGTTCGGGTCACATTTGCACTTATTTGCACGCTAAGGTTGAGGCTCCCAATTTGCATAATTCGTAAATACCGTTATTTCAAAGCGTTCTCGTGGTCTTAAAACCAACTGGCCACAATTTTTTTCATGATATTTACGATTAAGTCTTAAATGTTCTATGGCTGCAAGGAAATTACTGTACAACGATCCACTTTTCGTTTAGATGAATTTTTGGGAACCCATTTTTCCTGTTTTGTTACAAGCTGTGAAAGTGGGTTGATAGAAGTTAATGTTTAACTACTAGGAACAAAGATATGTAAACTTTTATAATGTTGTAATAATAACTACACTTGTACCTGTCAAACAACAGTAGAATTTAGCTCCACATCAAATTTTAAGTGTTGTGAGAAGTTGCCAAAGTTAGGGTAATTTTGCATTTTCACACTAAAATATGATCAAATTTGGTCCCCCAGATGACCCCTGTAAATTGCTCTTGAAAACATTTTGAGACAAAACGAAATGTATTTTTATAGTTACTAGACAGCACATGCAAGAATTGAAGAAAATATATTTCATGACCAATTTTGATTAGGGAGACAGCCACTTAATATCGGTAAACGATCATTAATCGATAGTCACATTGCATTGTTCGTTAATTAAGTCAATTGCCATCGACTAACATCGATTTTCGACTCGTATTGAAATAGTAAAATAGCCAAGTTTGAGAGTCATATTTTAAAATAGCGAACATATGGTTCCGCAAAATATGACAAATGTACAAACGTTTGTATGGCAGACGCGAGGAAGTAGATATGAAATAGGACGCTATTAATACAAGAAAGACTGGAATAAAAGTGATGACCAAATCATTTTCCAGGACAGAAACGTGCTACTTAATTTTTGTCCACGTGGCGTTATACGATGTGCACATTTGGTATCTTTTGGCTATAGGAATTATATTTTATATATCCCTTAATTATCTTACCTCATAGCTCGAGGAATCCATTTGCTTGTCCGTGGAGTTCAAGGTGTACAGCGAAAGAGAGAATTTTTGTTTCAAATCTACAATTACAGACAAAAGTAGTTGGGAAGGTTGTGAAAATTAATAGCATCAGTGGGAAATTAAATCAATGTTCTCCTTATATAAAATAGAAATAATTAGTTCAATCTCTGAGTCCACCCTACCCCCCCCCCCCCCCCTATCCAATGTTGGGATCTCAGCGAACAATTACGCACTAAACATGTCCCGTTATGCACAACATTGTAACAGGGGGAGGGGAGAGAAAGAGAATAATAGTGAAAACTATTAATCTTCCCAACACTTTTGTCTATGATTGTGTGAAAGTGCAATAACGACTTTTATTGCTTATAAAACCTTACTCATTTATCATAACGGGTTGATCTCTTGTCTGGGAAATATATTATTTACGTCTATGGTGGCCCATTCACGCCATAGCATTTTTTGCCTTTTTTCCAACATTTGTTTACTAAATAACTTTTTTATTTTATTTTTTATTTTATATTTTATTTTATATTTTGTTTATTTATTTTTATTTTATTTCATTTTATTTATTTTATTTTTTTTTTGTTTTACTTTCAAATTTTTTCTCTTTTTTTTGTTATTATTTGCGGTTGGCCCAGGAGCGCCATAGCGAAATTATTTTTTTGGGAAAAAAAAAATAAAAAATTCGCACACGGCCCAGGAGCACCGTAGCACGCAATGCCTTTCGGTGCTTCCATCGCCTCGCAACCACTCCTTTCCTCAATCCATCATGGCATCTCGTATTAGGAACGGAGATTGGGAAGATGATTTGGCATTACAAAACGATCTCAAACTGTACGTTCTGCGTAATTTGCGTCAATAGGAGATTTTAGATGTAATAAAAGTCCAGTATCCGATGTATGCGTGGAGCCTAAGGACTCTCTCTCGCTGCCTGCACCACTTAGGAATAAAGTTTACGAACTATGACGTGGATATTGAAGAGGTAAAACGTGCTGTTGAAAAAGAGATGGATGGGCCAGGAAGTTTGCTTGGCTGTTGTGCTCTTCACAAAAAAATCCGTGAAGTGCATGAAATAAATGTACCGAGAAATGTGCTCTATGACGTGATGGCGGATGTAAATCCTCAAGGCCTCGAAGACAGAGGTGGTGTGGGGCAACCCAAACGGCCAAAGAGGAAAGGAGCATTTACCTCCAGTGTAAGCATATGCTGAAAATCCTTTTTAATTGTACAAGGTGCAGTAGCCACAAGGAGGTTCTTGTCTACCTCTTAACTTACATTTCGTACTCTGGTAACCAGCTGTATCTTTTTTAAATCTGTTACGTTTCAAAATATATTAATTCTTGTGACTTGTCATGTGCCTTTATTTACAACTAGATGATTATACTGGACCACTCCAGGGGGGGGGGGGGGGGGGAGGGGCTTAATACAGTTTCATACAGAGATGCTGCACCCAGAGGTTCAATCCGATACCCTTTCACAAACCCACTTCACGGGTCAAAAACTTCAATCTCACACCAACTCATGCCTGCAGACCAATTTCTCGCTCCTAGCTGAAAATAAGAATAGTTTAAATAAAATAAGAATAATTAAACCACAACCATATTGTGTATGTTCCTCAATTAACCTGAATCATTCCTATCTTATATCTAGGGTTCTGATTGCACAATGTCTCTTGATGGGCATGACAAACTCTGTGGATTCCAGAAGTCAATGTTCCCCCTTTGCATATATGGTGCCCAGGATTCCTTCAGTGGTAGAATGAACTTTCTAAGGATATGGACATCTAACAATGATCCAAGAATTGTTGGGAGATTCTACTTTGACTACCTGTTTGAAAACAGAGGTAATGTATTGTAAAAAAAAGTGTCTAACTTCCTGAAACCTGCAAGTTATCAATTCAATTTTTCCAATAAATAGCAATACTTTGCCTCTCTATAATAAGTATTATTCCTTTTTTCTTAGATATTATTTGCTCTTGTTTTTATAAAGCGGGACAGTGTCCCCTCATCATTATTTTTGAGGGACAAGTTGATCTGTTCTGTATATTTTGTCTTCCAAGTATTACCCTCAAGGATACGTGTGGATAAAAGAGCAGAAACCGGTGTGATGGCTACCATCCACACTTATCTACGAGCTCCGCATGGTGACTTGGAGAATGCTACAGACTGTGTATTATATGGACCTTCAACACAGAACAAAATTGAGAGATGGTGGCGAGAGCTGTTGCAACGGATGGAAATGTACTTCAAAAGGCAGTTGTCCACTGTGTTGGAGGATGGGTATTATGACTCAAGTGATGAATATGACAGGTACACTTGTAAATTCATATTGTCTAGAAAATATTTTAAGAGCGCCTGTCCGTAAAAATCAGACAAATTTGAATTTTTTTGGCAAGTAATAAAAACTCGATTTCTTTCATATTTTAAAGTTAGATAGATTAAGGTATAACAAAAATCACTTGATACTTTTTTCGGCCAAATATCTTTTTATTTAAAAGAAAAATTCAAAAAACGAAAGTCCGTTAAAATCGCCATTTGAGGTGGAAAATTATTGCACAACTTTCACAGTCTCGCTTGCAAAAACAAGTAACGCTACGGCATTTAAAACATGAAAATCATATTTTGCAATCTTTAAATATCTAGTAGAGAGATTTAGGGAATTATTTTGTTGTTCTTTGCTTGCAAAATAATTTTATTTCGAAGACATATATTTTACTTCTTTAAAAGTACCTCGTAAACAAAACAATTTTTCACCATGTGCTAAACCTTTGAACGGATTAAGTTTCTGTTGGTTAATTTTTATAAAGATGATCTCAAGATTGCCGTAAAAATTTCTTTGGGCAAATGATTCAGAGCGACGCTAGAGCATTTCAAACTTCGTTAAAATTAGAGTTATTTGACCTTACGAGGTCAACTATCAATTTGCGGGTCACACAAACATTTCACTTTCCACCACGTCTTAACACAAATAAGGTTAAGTAGCCACATGGAAAAAATGTTTTGAAATTTTCTTTCCTTATTTGTTGTAGAAGACTTATCCAGAGATCATTTTCTTGCATTTTTTCACCGTTCATCGTATGTCCTTTAGTCTTGTTTACAACGTCCGATAAACGTCGGACGACAACAACGTAATATTTAACGGTCGGGTCAGCCAATCTTTGTTAAACCGCTTTCGACACTTTTCAGTATCACGGCATCTATTCAAAGGGCTAATTACTTTTTGGAGCGTTCCTTGGTTTTGTAGTGCGTTAAAAGATTTGAAATGTTACTTTGAAGTACAAACAAAACCTGTCGGACGTTTGCTTTCAGTCTTTTTTCAGTTATGTCACACAATGCAGTTTTGTTTGCATTTAAGGGGGTAGGGGTACGGATAAGGCAATTAAATTGAAACACTTTTGCAGGTAAACAAAATAACTGTTTAGAAATATATTTCAGCACCATTTAATTTTCTTCGTTAGTAATATGTTCTAAAATATATTAATTGGTAGCAATAGCCTTTTGTGAGCAACGATTTTTAACTCCTCTCCCCAGCCTTGCTTTCCATATTCAATATTCATATTGGATGCTTTTTTCTCGTTTCCTCAATTTACCTTCTTACCATACGAGTCGAGGTGCCGTCTACTTGATGGAGCTGCCCCTGAAAGATGGGTGTACCGGGGCTTCTTGTGGATAGCATCATGCATGTGATCTCTTTTTCACTATAAATTTCCAGTTGCGGATCCAGCTTGCTCATAAGGAGAGGGGGTGGGAGGGGGAGTGAAAATGGTTCTGAAAAAAGTTCGGTCCCTCGAGACTTTTTCTTCGCCAAAAAAGGGATGGAAAGGGGCCGCTTCCCTAGTTTGGTCACTGAACCTAATTCGACAACTTTAGTTTACAACTCCTTCTTTTACATTTCAAGTAAACAACGCTGCTCGACATAAAATAAGTTCGATCTCATCTTCAGGTCCGGTAAATTTCAAGACAGATTTGTGATTAGAGATGTCCTTTGTGCACGAAATGTCATAACCACAAACTCCACCAACAAAGGACTTAAACGAACAAGTGCCTTCCATTTTTGTGTAATACCTGAAACTGAACTCGAATCTTTGACGTACAAAAACATGCACTTTAGCGCCGCCATCAAGTAAACAAAGACACTAGTTAATTAGCATAACCAGGTAGTGTTTACTTTTTTGTCAACCGCATTATTTAAACATTATTTTTCTTCTCGACAATTGGCGATTACTCTATTTTACTTAGTAAGTTCTTCAATTTTCAGATATTCTCTCGTTATCAACTTTAAAATATGAGTGGGTTTCTAATTATTTTGGTACTGCCAAAAAAATACTTAGGTTTACTTAGTAAAGAAAAAACGAAAAACAATACGAAAAAAGGACAGAAATAGCTAAATACCACAGTGATCTTACAGGTGTAATTAGGTAAAAACTAGTGTAATGATTCATTTGCATTTCACACCTCGTTTTTACTTACTGTGCAACGGCGAATAAATAATCTTTCCGGAGTAGAACAATAGAGAATGAAGGCGCTTAAATGTGCTAACGTAACTGAAAAGTCTTTGTATTTTTTTTTCTCCGCTGCAAGAGTTTTAGACATAGATTCGGTGTTTTCAAGCCCTTTAGCCCTACCCCTACCCCGCTAAAATGCTGACCAATAGCTGCATTGCGTGACGACACGAATAACTGCTGTCACGATCACGGCTTAAACGGCCCGACATGTTTGTTCATTCAGTACTTCTCAAGCAGTGATTAAGTTTATCTATCCGTTAACTTCAACCGAAGAACATTCTACAAATGCTATAGCCTTTAAATAAGATGCCATAATGCTGAAATGTGTCGAAAGTTTAACAGAGGTTTGCGTGCGACCTTTCATGGCAGTCCGCGGCGGCGTGCATCGAACATTACAAATGAACAAGACTAAAATACGATGAACAAAGAAGGGATTTATACACAAAAGTGATCTCTGAATCTGTCTTCTACCGCAAATGAGGTAAGGAAATGTCAGTGTTTTTCAATGCAGCTATTTTAATTTCATAATGGGTTAACACAGAATCAGAAGTTTATAGAATATTTGTGTGACCCGCGCACCCGCAAATTGATTGTTGACCTCGTAGGGTCAAATAGCTCTAATTTTAACGAAGTTTGAAATGCTCTCGCGTCGCTCTGAATCATTTGCCCAAAGATATTTTTACGGCAAGCTTGAGATCATCTTTATAAAAATTAACCAACAGAAACTTAATCCGTTTGAAGGTTTAGCACATGGTGAAAAATTGTTTTGTTTACGAGGTACTTTTAAAGAAGTGAAATGTATGTCTTCGAAATAAAATTATTTTGCAAGCAAAGAACAACAAAATAATTCCCTAAATCACTCTACTAGATATCTAAAGATTGCAAAATACGATTTTCATGTTTTAAATGCCGTAGCATTAGTTGTTTTTGCAAGCGAGACTGTCAAAGTTGTGCAATAATTTTCCGCCTTAAATGGCGATTTTAACGGAATTTTGTTTTCTGCATTTTTCTTTAAAATAAAAAGATATTTGGCCGAAAAAGGTATCCAGTGATTTTTGTTATACCTTAACCTATCCAACGTTAAAATATCAAAAGAATCCAATTTTATCACTTGCCGCGATATGTTTGATATTTACAGACAGGCGCTCTTAACACTATTCTGAGCACCCCCAATAGTTGTAGAATCAAATACCTTCCAGGTACCAGTTTATTTGTTACATTGCTGAGTGATTGTACATTTTTTTATCTTACATGTACATCTCAGGAAGATGCTTGCATATATATCTACATTCCTGTGATACAAAAGGAACTTGATATATTTAGAGTGTCTGTGTGGAATACCCACAGGATAAGAAAACAAAAGAATAAGGAACTTCCAACTGGTGTACCAGAGCACATATACACCTGTCCAGAGCAACATGGTGGTGAGAAGTGTGGTCTCCCTATAACTGAAGAGCAGCTAAGAGAGGTGGCTGAGCTCTCAATTGTACTTGATGGTACTGATGACTTTTTGGATGAGACTTTTCGACATGAGTGCCAAAGACACATACCCAACACAGATGATGTTGAACCAGCCCAGGCTGCTAATGCATATATGTATTTGAGAGATAATTTTGATGTAAATAGGTTAGATCCATAAACAGGGTATAAATCATATATAATGGTTATAAAATAATGCTTAAAATTGCCATCTCTGTGTAGATGAACCGTGTGAAATATTTACCTCCACCACTATCCACCTTCAGCTGATATCACAATAGCCAAACAATACCAATAGTCTATGAGCCAGGGGCTGAAAATAGAGTATGTGAGTACCAAGAAGGGGGCAAATTCTATCATATGTTTTTGAAAGAAGCAACACCTTGGTTTTATTTTTCTATATGATAGACTTGCTGGAAACGTAGCTTTCAATGAAAATTTAAGCAATTTGGTAGGCTACCCTACAACACAACCTTATTCAGCTTTTGGGTGCAGAAAGTGCCAACACTGACTTCAAACATTTATAACGTTTTCAATATCCAGGCAAATGCCACCAAACTTTGTGACTTTTTTTAAATTAAACTGGCAACAATGTGGTATGACATTCCCCTGTCGAAAGAAGGAATTTGACGTTCCCATGGCAACCAAATTTTAACAGGCATGTATTTTGAAACTTCGATTTTTGCATTGTTAATGAGAATTTTCCTGTTTTTCTTCGTAACATTCTCATTTTAGAGTATTTTTGTATTTTAATGGCATTTGTTTGCTTTTAATTAATTTTGGCAGTTTTTTGAGTTTTGGAGAAACTTGATATCCAAGATGGCGGACCAAGATGGCTGCCGTTCAGAAATGATATTGTATATCCCACGCCATATGTCATCATCAACTCATTTTGTAGACTTCGAAGAAAATAGTTTTATCATACTATTTACCCAATTTAGGTAAACTGCTCTTGAGGCACCCCCAGGCTCAGGAGTTTAAGGCTTAAATAACTCCTTCAGTGGTTTTGATTATTCCTCTTCTTATTTAAGTCATTTTCTTCTACTGTTTATTTTATTTGTTGTACTGTGTTTGCTATACACAAGAGTGAAAATTTCTAAATTTCGTTAAGCCAACATAGACATTTTTAAATAATGTCATTAACGACATTGCGACGAGTAAACGAAGTCTAAAAAATATTGTAGGCTACCTGTTAGTACCTAGAGAAGCTCTCAACACACTAACTTAAACAACATCTTCTTGTTGAAAGTCATCAATTGCTCTATTTGAGCATGATTGCAGTTTGCACATGTCAGTACACTTTAGACCATTTGCCAGGCACAGACAATCAGGAATCTTGCAAGACCTTGAACATTTGCATGACAATAGCTGCAATACAGCTTGAGGTGCTGGATCACCATCCATCCAATCAATACCAAAATGATCTTCATCATCAGGATCTGGGCACCACCCATGTTCAAATGGAGAAGGGATATTTGCGCAAGATACAAGACTGAGTTTCCAGATCTTGGTTTGATAATTTGCTCTCATGGAATGCTTGTTGAGGCAATCACCACAAGGTGGCAATTGGTTAGATTCAAGATTTCCCCTCCTTGCACAAAACAGTCTGTACCTCAGTTCGTTCACATCATCTGTGCCAGGACTAGAGGTGTACATATGGCATGTGAAGGTGCTTAGACTCCGAAACACCTCAGGTCGAAGCTGCCATTCATCACCAAGCTCTTGAAAGATAGCACAGGACTCCTTGCTTTGCATCAGCATCTTCAATGGACCAATTTTTCCTCTACCAGCAAAAGCGCTCACCGTATCACATCCGGTAAATGCATGCAGTCCGGGAAGAGCCTGACACACATCTTCACCGACAGCATCAGCGATGTGACTGATGTCCACAAATGGTATGCGTGTCTGTGTGCCGCATTTAAAGTACATTGAGGATGAGATGGTTTGTCTGAAGTGAAGGCACAGTATGAATACATCTGTATCTTCACAACTGATGATAATGGAAGTAAATCCTGATGCTGCTGCATGTGCTGTGTGGAAAAGGAGGCGAGTGTCGGCTTCTTCCTGTGTGGACCTTAGCACGGGCACGTTCTCTACTGCATCATGTGATAACCTGATGCACAAATCTTCACATGTAGCGAACAGTGTCTTGTCAAGCAACTTTTACCCGTACTTCACTTGCTTCCACTCATTGGCCAGGAACTCGATGAGGCTCTTCTTATTCCTAGAATTGGACAGGAATTTGCGCCACTGCTGTACTCTATATGCCTGGATGCAATGTTTTTGAACTGTGTTCCAATGTTAGCTGACGTTCTTCTTGATCTTTCAGCGTTCTTTATCGAATCTTCCTTGTAAACATCAAAAACCACATCTATGTGTTCACTTTCTGGACTTTCACGGAGTATCATAGACAGAAGCGATTGTGCTACCTCGGCAAAGCTCTTGTGATCTCCTTTTATTTTCTGAACCAGACTCATTCCGTCAATTATACATGCAGATGGCCTTGCAATCTCTTCAGCTGGTGAGGCTTTCTTTTGCAATTCTTTGGCTAAGGCTGACTTGTTTGTCTTCCTGAGCGATCCATCCGAGGATGCTAAAGACCATGGTAGCGGCCCAAGAGGATGCTGCAGAACTTCTCTCATTTGCAGATCTCGGCTTTCGGCAACGAGAACCATATGGGCAAAGAGATTGCGGTCAGCTCTCAGTACAACTTCTTTCGATCCTCCTTGCTGTACTTTGACTTTTTTGTTTAGATCACTGAAAGTCTTCGGCTCCCTTTCAACATCAGGAGGAGCTAATTTCCCAGTAGACAAGCAAACAAGGTCTTGCTGTTCACTAGAGAATGGGTTTATCCAGTTGTTCTCCAGAATATCTTGCAAGACTTTCACATCAGCCTCGTCTCTACTAATTCTAGTGAAATGAAGATCAGGGTGAGAAAATTCAGTGTCACTGAGGTGAAGCATGTCTTTCAGCTGACGCAGAAACATGCTGCGATATTCTGCAACCATGTAGTATTTGGTTATTGCACCAGGCTTCAGACTGAATCCTTTTGTTCCTCCTGGCGTCTGGGTGTCCTTATTAACAGTTTCCTCACAGGTTTGATCAACGGGAATGCAACCAAATGGGTTTTTCTTGCCGTTTTGAACAGAGAAACATCCAGATTCAAAATCCTCATGAATTCCAGGATGGTCATTGTGAAGATGAGACATCTCAGCAAGATACGCTGGCAAGTATCTTGCGTAATTCACATGGTCGTAAGCAAAACACCAAGGTACCATTGCCTTTATGGAAGTCAAATGCAGTTTCCAATTCCCCTCTCTGGTTCCTCGCAAAAGTCCCAGTAAGGTCTCAATCATGTCTACATAAGACATCCAAAATGAAGATAAGCTTCCATTGCCTTTCCGAAGATTCTCAAGGTATTCATTGAAAAGATCAGCAACAATAGAGAAGAGAGGAGTGGACATAACTTTGTTGAATTCAGTGTCACAGGTGTTGGCACACAAATTATTTACGCCATCAAGTGCATCAGAAGGGATGTTCCTTTTATCGACATGATGATCTTCAAGCCACATGGGAAAATTCTTCCAAGCAATCCTCATCAACGCTTCATACATTAGCTTGTGGAATCTTATAGAACAATTATATCTGTGACCATCCAATACACCTGCCACTGACCCTTCCGCAATAACGCTGGATTCGATGCACAAGTCTCTCAATCCAGCATCTTGAAATCTCTTTCCAATTATCGAGAGGAAAGTGCAGATCGTATGGAATACCCCAAGCCTTGGAATTATGCCGGTGCATCTTCCAGGGTGCCTTTCAGATTATTTCTGTTGCTTTTGCGTATAACGCCTGGTCAAATACCACCACGATGCTTTCAAGATTAAGAGCTTCCTTGATTTTCAGAGTCTGTGATAGTATTTCATTGACTGTGGACATGTTGGTTGCTGGAGCATTGATGGTGGGTAAATAACCAACATTATCAGGGATAACGTTAGTGTTCTGGTGCACAGATATATTGAAACCTGTCCACCCATTGACGCGTTGATTTTGCGATGAATGAAGCCGAGCAAGAATCCAAATGAGGTTCTTCTTTTGTGCAATCTTTGATACATCATCATGTGACATTTCAATGTACTTTCTTGCTGGTGGTCCACAGCGTTCACCTGAATTGTACACAGGAAGATCTGTTGAGTGTGGTTCCACTGTTCTTCTCTTGTCTTTTCTGAGTACTTGCGCATGATTTGGTGGGAGTTGAGGACCATAGTATCGCTGCTGTACTGCTATGCCGTTTACTCTGTGAGACGTTCCCCCACCTGATAGTGTTTCTTCCAGCCTATCGATGTTATCCCATGCCAAAGTTGTTGTTACATGCGGGACAATGTTTTCTGGCAATGGAACACTGTCATTTGCAATTGATCCCATTTTCTGTAAGCACAGAGCCGTTTCAATCTCTTCAATTTGGGTGTATGACACTCCGTGTCCACACCTGTTCACCATTCGCATGAGCTCAACATTGTTTGTTATTGTCTTGATGGCATAGGTTAGGAGAATCTGTTTTGGTGGCTTTTGCTGTCCGCCACTGACGGCGTAAATGAAATCTTGACCAAATGAGTTAATGAGGCGTTGAACTTTGGAACTAGGACTTGACGTTTCTTTTTCCATCTCACCGGTTAGAAGAGTGTGTAAAAATGTTTTAAGAAGTTTGGGCAAGTTGATAGAATCTTCATTGAGTTCGCTTGGCTTGGGAGGCCACGTCATGTTTAGCTCATGATCTTTTACACTTGCTCTGATGTATATGGCAGCCTTATGAACAGTATCTGCTGCTGTGGTAGCATTGTTTTCTAAAATGTCAAGCTTCTTTTGTAAAGTGATGTAGGCTTGTGCCAGTTGAAGGCGGGTTAACGTGTTTGGAATGACGAAAAGCCTTCTGTTTGCATCTTGGATAATTTCAAACTCATCCTCTAGTTTTCTTCTGATGTGCTTTTTTGTTGATTCTTTGACTTCGTTCACCCCTAAAAGATGCATAAGTTGTACTAACTTGGCTGTAAGATCAGCAACTGCAATGGGCATAGAAACTTCAGCACTTATAAAATCGAGAAGCATCTTGTAGGCCTCCGTTTCCTTCTTAGAGTAGTGTTGTTGCTCTTCGCTCTCGAGGTTTTCCTTGCCGGTTGCGTCCTTGTTTTCATTCTTTACTCTGGTGTAGTTCTTGTAACATGATTTGTGATAATGTGCTTCAGCTGCTACTAGTTCCCTTGAAACTATTGCAAGCATTCTAGTATCACTTTTATCAAAAGCTGCTCTTATGGCTTCATCAGGCCTCAAATCTACGCATTTTATGAGCCCTTGTCTTGTTTGCTTTCCCTTTTGGTACTTGAGTTTCTCGCAAAATATACATACAGCATCGTATACCCTGCTAGTGATAGGTACCTTTCTCACAGAGGTTCTAATGTTTTCTTCGAGTGTAGAGCTAGTGCTTTCTTTTAATTCGATGTTGGCAATCTTTTCAAGTGACTTCTTCATGGTGAATACACTTTGACACTGTCGGTGGTAAAATATTTCAGCGGGAATTTCGTCACCATTCGAAGAGATATCAAGAATAGGTTTATAGTTACGGATTTTTGCAGCTTGGAGCAAACTTTGCCAGGATTCAAGATTTTGAGGTGAAATTAGGTTATCAGACGTATCTAAGGTGTGAATGATGCACGATTTTCGTCTCTTCGATGAACTGCACGTATCTCTATCATCGAGGCTTCGTTTAGATGTAGCTGTGTTAAAAGAAATGAACATAGAAACTCAACAAATTAATTCTTTCCACGACCTTTTAAATAAATAAATGTTTGCCAAGAACAATTGCAGTAAAACATGTCAAAATTTCGCAATTAAAACAACCTCTTAGCATTATTAGTCAAATACAGTACACTAGATACACTTCTCGTGTCATTGAATTTGAATGAAGCAGTTTCTATTATACCTGTAAGTAATTCAGGATTTTAATTTTCGTACAACCTGCATAAAAAACTACACCATTTTTATTTATCTAATTTCCTTATCAACAATAATTAAAGCATCCGTTCATGTCTTACCTCTTTCTTAATAAAACAGAAAAAAAGACAGAAACAAAGCAAACGTACCTTCTGTGGGAGCAGCTATCTTGAAATATACCATAATATTTCCTACCCATAATCCTCTGATCACTAAGTACTTTGTGTTTGGAGACACAAACTTTAACTAATGCATACAATCAAATGCATCTTCAGCTTTTCAAAATCCAATTAGCTTTGTCTCATAGTTTCAAAAATGAAATTAAAAATTAACGCTAAGTTGATTTTCTGCCTGAACCTTTCTTTTTTTATTTTAGAAATGCAGTTGCGTGATTTACTGTAAAATACTACATGTGTACCGCAAAAGCGCAAGATAATCAAATAAAAAAAAACGATAAATGGTTTAAAACTCTCTTTAACTTAAACTTTTCATATTTATTCACCTGTCACACGAAGTAATCAAAATGTCTGGCCATTATACTAAAAAAAAATTGCTGAATTTGAGCTTTTTACCGAAGAGAACTCAACATATTTTCATACTAAATTTCTAATTAATTAAGGGCTGGTTTTTCTCATAACAGTAGATAGATCTATTAGGGTCTCAAAAAAGCAAAAGTAATCCGGAGGTCACAATACAGATGATAAAAATCGGAAAAATAGGCAAACTGAGAAAACTTCAAGGTGTAGCCTCATTTCCATGCACGGGAAATTGCCTTGTATTCTCTATATAGAAATAATACTTAAAAGCTACATCTTCTCAACGGCTATCATATGGAAATCATCTTACTATGAAAGCATAAGTTGATTTATGACAGTTACAATTTGCCCCCTCTTTGGTACTCGCAAACCCTCCTGGCTCATGGACTACAATGATACAATCTTAATCACTAGTACTGTTTGCAGTCCCCTATTTTTCTGTGTCATCGGTTGAGTTCATCAGTTCGATCACTGAGTTTGAGTTGCCACCATTTTGGTTTCTCATGGCGAGCGAAAACTGAGGAGTGTAAAAAATCATGTGGGGATGGGCATTGGAGTTAGGCAGCTTTTTTTGCTGGTGGAAGGGGTAATGATCTCCCCTCTAACTTAAGAGTACTAACGCTTGGATGGTAGATAGCAGGTCAAAAAAGTGATTTGTCACATGATATACTACAAGAAAGTTAAATAGCATACATATAAATGGTGGATTAAACATGTTTTGGACACAACAATGTGTTGAGATAAATTTAGAAAAGTCACAAAGTTTGGTTGGTATTTGTTAAGAGTTCAAGCTGAAACCATGTGCTTGTAAGAACTGCTTTTAATTACCAAATATGGGCATACATGAGACATGCGAAACTATGACGTAAGCCGAAGAAATCAATATGTAAATATCGTAACATCTTCCCTTTTTTTACATAGAAAACGAACTTCCAAGTAACTGAATGAATAAAGAAAAGAAACAAAAGTTTTTTTTTAAAAAAAAAAAATGGCCATAAACTTGAACAAAGATTTTAAAGAGCTCTGAAAATAATTCTCTTGTCTCTACAACAAAGTCTCAACAGTTCAGTTCAGTTCATACAAAGTCCTTGAACCTTGTAGGTGGCTTAATCATCCTGGTACGAGTGTGCTTCACAGGTACGGGTACAGGTACATGGTCTGGTACAGGATCTGGTACAGGATCAGGTACAGGATCAGGTACAGGATCAGATACATCACGGCTGGGTCTGGGTTGTACAGGCACTGTAGGAACATGTACTCCATTGGATTCAGCGACTTTTGGAGTGCCTTCAGGAACAACTTTGTCTGCCATCTGTTCCTGCGGTTTGAGACACTGCCTGTTTCGTCGAATGGTTTCATTACCCGTCTTGACAAGGTAGGACCTATCAGACAGCTGTTTGATAAGAGTTCCTATTTTCCAACTCTTGCCTCTTTGAAGTGGCGCTACTCTAACCTCTTGACCAACTTCCAGTGGCGGCAAAGACTGCTGTTTTGTCGTGGTAACTCTTTGCTTTCTGCCTTTTCAACTTGATTTGACTTTCAACGCCTTCCACGTCATGAGGGCGGAGGAGGTTTGAGGCTGTTGGCATGAGAGTCTTGGTTCTTTCTGACATAAGTCTCTGTGCTGGACTTGATCCAATGGTTTCAGTGGGTGTGTTTCTGTATTCCAGCAAGGCGAGCCAAGGATCTTTCTCATCTCAGAACGCTTTCTTGAACAGGTTTTTTACAATTTTCACGGCAGATTCTGCTTTCCCATTCGATTTGTGATGATGGGGAGATGAGGTCACATGAATAAACTCCCAATCTTTAGCAAATGAACTGAACTCATGGCTTGTAAGTTGTGGTCCATTGTCAGAAACAAGAACGTCTGGGATTCCGTGTCTTGAAAACTGTTCCTTCAGGAATTGTATGATGGTTGGTGAGGTTATGTCACTGAACTCTTGCACTTCCACGAAGTCTGAGTAGTAGTCAACTAGGACGATGTACTCTTTCCTCTGAAGGGTGAACATGTCTATTGCTAGACGGCTCCAGGGACGGTCTGGAACTTTCGTTGTCTGCATTGGCTCTTTAGGATTTCTTGCTTGAAACTCTGCAAAGACAGAACACTTTGAGATTGCTTCCTTTAGCTCACTGTTCATTTCTGGCCAAAAGACTACATCACGAGCTTTTCTTAAGCATGCTTCGATGCCAAGGTGACTTGCATGGCTTCTGGAGATGATTTCTGGTCTGATTGCCTTGGGAATGATGACACGCTGGTTCTTGAACAAGACACCGTTGTGCAAGGATATTTCCTCTTTGTAGTTCCAGTATTCTCTGATTGGAATGGGAGTCTCACTTCGTTGTTCTGGCCATCCTACCAATACTGTGGTCTTGAGAGTTTGCAGTAATGAATCTTGCTCTGTTGCCTTTTGCAACTGTCCTAGCCTTTCACTTGACACTGACAGGGAATCAAACGGGTTTAAGGCTTCAATTTCCAATGCAAACACCTGAAATTCTTCGTCTTGTTCTCCTTGATCAGGACGATACGCTCTAGAGAGGTGATCTGCTAGGTACATTTGTGGACCAGGTTTGTACTTCACATTCAAGTTGTAACGCTGCAATCGGAACAACATCCGTTGTAGTCTGCAGGGAGCGGCTAACACGGACTTCTTGAAGATCGCCTGAAGCGGCTTATGATCCGACTCTACTGTGATCGTCTCTCTTCGGGAAATGTATTGGCTGAATCTCTGGCAGGGGAATACTATCCCGAGGCATTCTTTTTCGATTTGGGCATATCTACGTTCTGTGGGTGTGAGCGTTTTCGAAGCAAAAGCCACAGGCTGCCCATTTTGGAGAAGTGTAGCCCCTAGACCGTTTTCACTAGCGTCGCATTGAATGGTGACTTCTTTGTTGCAGTCATAGTATCTCAGGACAGGGTGGTTGACGACTAGCTTCTTCACTTCTTTGAAGGCTGTGTCATGCTGCTTCACCCACGTGAACTTAGCATCCTTGGTTGTCAGATTCCTCAGAGGACGCACCACATCTGCAAGTCTTGGCAAGAACTTTGACAGGTAACTGACGAAGCCAAGCAGGGTGAGTACCTCCTGCTTGCTTGTTGGCTGGGGCATTTCTTCGACGGCTTTGACTTTATCTGGATCTGGCCTCAGGCCGTTTATACTGACTATGTGACCCATGAACTTCACTTCGTGCTGCTTCAGCTTCATCTTCTTACTGTTGAGGCGAAGATTAACTTTCCGCGCTCTTTCTAGTAACTTGATCAGATTTTCATCGTGATCTCTGATGGCTTGTTCTTGTGTATCGCCAAATCCCATTACTAAGATGTCGTCTCGGATGACCTCAACACTGTCCAAATCTGCTAGCTTCTCTTGTAGGTTTCTTTCGAACTCTTCGGGAGCCACACTGATACCGAAAGGCATACGCAGATATCTATAACGACCAAAAGGTGTCCAAAATGTGGTCATCTTACTACTGGCTTCATCAAGACTGATTTGATAAAAGCCATCTCTAGCGTCTAGTGTGCTAAAGACCTTGGCCTTGCATAGCTTGGGCAACAGTTCTTCAAGGGTAGGCATCTGATATTTAGGCCGTTGGATGACCTTGTTTAGCTCTCGAGGGTCTAGACAAATCCTAATCTTTTCAGGTTTGGCCACCACCACCATGTTACTGATCCACTCTGTTGGAGCTGTTTCTTTCTTGATTATCCCTTTGTTCTCTAGATCAGCAAGCTTTGCTTTCACTTTGTTTCGTAGAGCTACTGGTATGCACCTTGAGGTGTTCTGAACAGGCACAGCTGTTGGATCAATTACGAAGCTGCTACAGCTAATGTGCCCGAGTCCTTCAAATACATCTCTGTAATCTTGCAGGATACTCTGTGTAGTTAAGGGAACATTCTTCACATCCAGACTGTGAACTTCGGCTTGGGATCCCAACTTGAGAAGTCCCAACTTTCGGCAGGTTTCAGCGGACAGTAATGGATTGTTTGAACCACTAACTACTTGAAACTTGAGCACCAGAGTTTGCGCACCATATGTGACTCTAAGATGGACTACTCCCAGAGGTTTCATAAAGGAACCATTAAACAGTTTAAAGTTTGTCTTGCTTGTTTCCATGAGAGGATTTCCATCTTGGGCAATAATTGATAGATCTCGGTAGCTTAGAACATTGCAAGTCGCACCAGTATCCAGTTGGCACTTGAGGGGGGTTTCTTGCTTGCGTTGTTCATTTTGAAAATTGAGCGTCGCAAACCATCGGTTACCGCTAGATTCCACAGTCGAAATTTCTTCAATCTTTAAGATGGACTCTTCTGAACTTTCACAGTTCTCTTCTAGAAGATGAACTTCACCTTTCTTCCTTGCCATACAGACAGCTGCAAAATGATGCATTTTTTTACAAAAAATGCATTGCTGGTTGTCCGCTGGACAATCTTTTCTTTTGTTGTGGTATTGTTTACCACAGAATGTGCACTTTCCATGTCCTGGAGATTTCTTCTTTGAAGTTTCTTGTTTTTTCTTTCCTTTTCTGACTTTGTTGCCCGGCTGCTTCTTGAAATCCTTCCCTTTTCCTTTGTCAACTAAGTTTATTTCCTCCTTAGTCGGATCACTCTCGGATTTCATAGACTCCAATTGCTTGCTTGTAATTTCGTGGGAACGGGCAATGTCGACTGCTTTGTCGAGTGTTAGGGATTTCTCTTGTAAAAGCTTTCTTTGGTACCTCTATCGCTGAGACCAATGACTAATCTATTGCGGATTAATTCATCTGTAAGCGTTCCAAATTCACATGACGATGCAAATTTCCGTAGACGAGTGACATAGCTATCAACAGACAGTCCTGAATTTTGCAAACAAGAATTAAAAACATACCGCTCGTAAACGACATTGCGTTTCGGTTTGAAGTAGTTTTCCAACGCGGCCATGCATGCTTGAACGTTGTTCCTGTCCTCGGCTGCAATATTGAGGTTAAGGAATGTTTGTAGGCAATCTTTACCCATTACAGAGCGAAAAGATGCTAATCTTATTTTCGAACCTTGTTTATCGAGGCCGGTCGCGACTTCATAGTCCTCCCATTGTTGACGAAAAAATTCCCAATTGGTCACAAGATTTCCTTTGCAGACCATGGGAGCAGGCACAGGGAAATTTGAAGGCATATACGTGGCGGAACTTGCTGCGGGTTGTACGTTTGGACCAGACGAATCTTCGGTTTCTTCGGTGTCCGACATGTTGTGCTTCAGTGCTTGTTTTCGCGGCTACTTTGACGAATGTTCCACTGAGACTAACAACAACTGCTTCGGAGTGTTTTTTCTCTTGTCGGTGAAGAAGTTGTGCTGCTAATTTTCAGTGAAAGTTAGGCTAAATTATCGCTTTTAACTTCTGACACCATGTTAAGAGTTCAAGCTGAAACCATGTGCTTGTAAGAACTGCTTTTAATTACCAAATATGGGCATACATGAGACATGCGAAACTATGACGTAAGCCGAAGAAATCAATATGCAAATATCGTAACAGTATTGGTGCCTTTAAAGTTACAAACGTTCAAGTCAGTCAGTGCAGGCAGTTACCCGGTTAACCAGTTACGGGTATCTGAGTGCTGGGGATACATTTTTCGCCATTGTTTACCCAGTAAGCGCTGTCCAGGATGCAGTATTATATATTCACCATTTATTTGAACATCTTGCTGCCAACATTTTTGCAACTACATGATGTTTGAATGTAACTTGAAACAGAAAATAACCTTTCCTTCTTGAATAATCATTTAATTTGAATAATTATCTTGAATAATCAGTTAAAAAATTGTGTATTTATAATAATTATTACAGGCACTAAAAACATCTGATAGAACAAACTAAAGATTAAAGGGCCCCTCTCGACCAATGTGCATCATTCACTGAGATACTTATTGGCGACCATTTTCTGTGGGAAAGATAGAAGGAAAAAGTCTATTTCTTGGTTGATTTTCGCTACCTTTGTTTTTAATGGATTTAAGTATTGTATTTTAACATATGCAAAAGCTAGTGTACTAAAGAGGATTTTTCTGGATGATAACAACATTACTGCAATGCTCACTGGTTGAGAGGGACCCTTTAAAATAACTCAATCAAACACACACACAATGATATTGCACTTTGGGCACCATGTTAATGAGAAACATACTGTGTGAAGCTGATCAATGGGTTAAGTGACATGATCCTAATCCTACATGCAGAATATGCGCGAGTATTCTCAGAACCTCACCACATATAAGCACTTCCACTTGCACTTGTCACCTTAGAATTTGATAGGTTTTCCGATATTTGCATACATCACCCAATGGTCTTCACATTTTTCTTTCAATTTCTTTTTGCCAATCCCTTTTTTAACCTTCTCGGAACACCAAAAAGCCTTTCCTGTGTATTCTGAAGGAAATTTAATAGAGCAGGTATCAAAGTGACCATTGGGGAAATGGATTATGCAAATCAAGAAACCTGTCAAATTTGCACGTGCCATGTGTCATATTTTGCATTTTTTAACCGTAGAGTGCATTATTGAATTGATTAATGAAATCAAATTTGTAATAATTAGTTCATTAATTCACTCTTGGTATGACCGGTTTTTACTGTAGTATCAGAAACTAGTAGTACTGTGCCTTCAATAAAAAAAAATGAAGTTCAAACCTCAATGCACTGAATGTTTGTGTTTTACACTGACATCAGTTATAGTTATGTCGACAAACCAGAAAGAGATCCACACATTGCAGGGGGGATGTGTTTTTAAAACGAAAAGTGGGGGTTGCTTCAGAGATTAAATGTTATTGAGGGCACAGTAACAGTTTGTGTGAGAACTTTTTTGCACCCAATACATGGGTAACAGTCAGTGACTTACAGTGTCGACATCAGCATGCATCGTTTCGTTGAAATCTGCATTCAGAGAGTTTCAGCAGTTGGCAGTACTTGTTGCAGTTATGAACTTTCAAGAAACTCTTGATTGCATCTGTAGACAAGTTACCAGTGCAGAAAAAGATGGAGCTGTCAGCAGGGTCTGTTAGCTGAGCGGTTGCAATTTCTGGGTCACATAGGTTGTAGTTCACACCTTGGATATCTGTGACCATGAGTTGTTCATTAGACCTGACATATGTGAAGTGGACAAACGCCTCAGCTTTCAGGCTAATTTCACTCGCATGTTCTGGTTCCAAACAGATCTCTCCAGTGTTGTTGATAAACTTCTCAAAGGTTCCTTCCAGGAAACTTTCCAATGTGACATACTCCTTGTTCAAAGGTGAAAAATACACCTTGCCATAAGTAAAGGTCTGGCCAAATTCAAAACATTGGGCCTCCAAAGCCAAATTCTGGGCAAAGTTTCGTGCCAATGAATTCAGTTGTACAGATTTCCTGGTGTGAGCCTCAATTGTGCCAAACAATGCCTCAATTCCTTTTACTTCTTTCTCCATGTATTTTTTCAAGACATATTTCCCTTTGGGAAGTCCAGCAATGTCCTTCGCCAGATACGGTTCGCGGAATGCTCCATGAGCAAACGGTTTTCGCTGAAGGGAAATTGTGACCTTGAAGGGTTCCAGCCACTCCATATTGGCTATTGAAAACTCTTCGAGCTGAAGGGTCACAACATCCGCCTGAGGCACAATAACCTTTCCCAACTTTAGCATTTGGCTTAGCGATACGGAGGGCACCACTGATGACTTGACAGCTAACGATGTCGCCACTCTTTGGTAGGATTCATTCTTCTTCGGGCTGTCTCTTGTAGGCTCACTTTGGTGACTTTTGACAGGAAGCTCGTTTGGGAGACCTTCGACGAATCGTATGTGCAGAACCTTCCAATTCTGTATTTGGCTTAGGTCTGTGTACGAGGGGCCGCACTCCTCGGCGAGCAAATCGCAATCTAGATCTGTGCTGAAATGTGCCTTGCAGGCCGCTTTTATGTTTTCTAATGTTGCTTCTTTTTCTAAAGGCACTAATGTTAAAGGGCCAATGCTGGAGTACTTCTGGCACTTGCCTTCTACATTAGATGACAATCGCTGTACGGTGATGCCAGTCAAACCACTTGGTGCTCCCTTTTCTTCGCCCTTCCGCCCTCTCTTCTTTGCAATACGATTCTTATACTATAATTATGCTTTCTCTTCACAGACATTATCGAACAAGATATGTACACTGTAGCGTGAGCGGTGCTCACAACAAGGAATTATGGGATAAGAATAAACCTGTGTAAATACGAGACGCCATGCTGGATTGAGGAAAGGAGCGGTTGCGAGGCGATGGAAGCACCGAAAGGCATTGTGTGCTATGGCGTTGCTGGGACGTGTGCGAATTTATTATTTTTTTTTTTGTAAAAAAAAAAAAGCTATGGCGCTCTTGGGCCAACCGCAAATAATAACAAAAAAAAAAAATTTGAAAGTAAAACAACAAAAAAAATAAATAAATAAAATGAAATAAAATAAAAAAATAAAATAAAAATCAATAAAAATCAAATAAAAAAAATATATATAAAGTATAAAAAATAAAATAAAAAAAAAGTAATTTAGTAAAAAAATGTTGGAAAATAAGCAAAAAATGCTATGGCGTGAATGGGCCACCATATACGTCCATTCTACTGCGCATATAAGAAGCAATAAGACTTATTTTGACAGAATGGCTTAATCATAAGATTGTTGTATATGACTTGCATTACATCGCATTCCGTGACCATAAATTCCAGTACAAAAGCAAAATAATATTTAAAAATGCAACGAAAATTAATTTGGGGCAACACTTTTGCGACGGTGATGAAAGGAAGTTTCTTAGTGCAGTCTCTGTACAGGAATCGTGTTAAGATGTTTTATTTAACGTGAATTGAGAGTTAAATGTAAGAGGATTTACTGAAAGTATCATAAAAGCTTCTGTTCTGATTTACGTTACAGTGTCACGGGTTATCTTTTTCCTTTACGTTTCAGTGAAATATTTTAACGATGTGACTGAAGTAAAACGAGTGTTAAACCATTTGCGAGGAAACAGAGTTTAGGGATAGTTTAAGTTTCTCGTTTGACACGTATGAGTGCGTCAAGGTGTAGTACGTGAAACCCGGAGACGACATCATCGTAGAATCTTCTAGCCTTAATCATTGAAGGACAGGGCTCTCGAACCAAGTATTAAGTCTGTACCTTAATACTAAAATACTCATGTAAACAATATACAATTAACTGCACAATAAAGAGAAATTTAAACAAGAAAATTTACAGTGTTAAATCTTTGTTTTATCTTGGCGTGGCCCTGACCTGTCAATCATACGGCTATTTTCAGATTCCCACATTACTCCACAACATTACTCCATATAACATTTATCGCCAATGAATCACTTTCTCGCTCAAAACGTTACAGAAATGTGTTATTCAGTTTGAAAACTCTACAAATCATCTCTGATTATCACTTTTCACTTTCTCGACTTGGGCCTTTCTTACTCGACCGTCATCACTCTCTATGGCTTCTGAAACTCTCCCAATGGGCCAGTCGTTTTTTATGTAAGCTCCCTCCTCTTTTACAAGAACTACATCTCCTGTTCGTAGATTTCTCTTCGGCTCCTCCCACTTGCTCCTGGTCTGCATGCTCTGAAGGTACTCTTGCCTCCATCGTATCCAGAATTGGTCTGCGAGGTACTGGACATGTCTCGAGTGGCGTCGCGCGTAGACATCAGGTGGAACAAAGTTGCCAGGTGGCGGGCCAAGTGGGCATTTCTTCATAGTCAAAAGCATAGAGGGCGACAGCAGTTGAGGTTCATCTGCATCTGTTGGTATAGCAGATACAGGGCGAGCTTTGACTATCGCTGTCACATCTGCCATAAGTGTTCAAGTAGTTCGTGCGTAAGTTGGTGACTGCCAAGCTCCGCAAACATCGCTTCTAATACACGGCGAATGGTACCTATTTGACGCTCCCAATCAGCACCAGAATGTGAGGCATGTGGTAGGTTGAGGATCCACTCGCACCCATGGTTGTTTATGTAACCTTTCATTTAACATTGGTCCATCTGTCTCAGGGCGTCTCCCAGCTCCGACTTTCCACCAATGAAATTGGTGCTCCGATCGCACCTGGGAATGGAAACAGGACTGCGAAGTGCAAAGAATCTTCTCAGGGCGCAGATGAAGGAACTAGCATCCATGGACTTAAGTAGCTCTATGTGGATCGCTCTGCTACTTAGGCAAGTGAATACCAGTCTCCAGCGTTTGGAGTTAACGGTGCCTCCGCGTGTCTTCCGAGAATGTATCATCCAGGGGCCGAAAATGTCTAACCCAACGTTTGTGGAGGGAGGGGCTACTTCTGTTCTGTCTGCTGGTAGGTCGGCCATATGCTGTTCTTTCACTGGTCCTTTCAACTTCTTGCATGTAACACAGTTGTTTAACTCCCGTGCTACAGTATTGTGGCCTCCAATCAACCAGTACCCAGCTTGGCGGATGGCACCATGCGTAATCTGATGACCTTGGTGGTGGACTTGTCTGTGGTAGTGGCGTTTTATCACATCCGCAATGTGGTTTTTCTTCTGCATCAGAACAGGGTGCTTTTCTCCAAACTCTAAAGTAGCAGGTAGAAGAAGGCCGCCAACTCGTAAAACACCATTATTATCAACAAAAGGGGTCTAAAAAGTACAGCTTCGAACTATTTGGAACAGTCTCCGGTTTATTGCTCCCTGGAATCCTACTTCAATTCTTCTGACAGGCTTTCACTTTTATGGCACAAATTATTACTGTCATGGCCTCTTAAAGTTCCTTTGCCATTGGCTGCCGCATCGATTTTGTGTTCTTGATAACTACGACGAGATTTGCAATTGCACGTTGCAGGGAACAAAGGCTCGAAAATCGTGAGAATCTGTCTGCTCCGAGACTGTGGTATTTGCTGGTTTGCGTTTTTAGACTCGCGGTGTTCTTGCATACTTCCCGTTCGCTCTCATTTAGTGACATCTCGTCCTCTTCATCTTCTGCTGCTGCTGTTCTGTTTAGATCTCTCAAGAAGCTTGGTCCGCTTAACCAGTCCGATCCTGTGACACTTTGCACATTAAGGCAACATGTTTTCAGGTCTGCAGGGTTCTCTTTTATATCAACAAACTTCCACTGTTTGGAACTGGAAATCTTGTATACGGTTAGTGACGTAAACATAGAACCTCCGGCTCTCATTCTGGATGTAACCGAGGACAACCTTTGAGTGCGTGTAGAACGTTATCTTGTTAATCTCCATGTCTATCTCGTTTACGATCTTGTTAACTGCTTGCGAGGCAAGGACAGCGGCACATAACTCTAGGCTGGGATGCTTGTGGTCTGAGCAGGTGCTACCTTTGATTGACCAAAGAGCAAGGCCGTGCAGATTTCTCCTCTATTGTTAGAAAGTGGTAGGTATATTGAAGCTCCAATTGCGTCCTTGCTGGCATCCGAAAAGGCGTGGATTTCCCTTACAATTTTCCTGAAACAAGCTGGGTGGTAGCAGCAGGGTACTGAAACGTCTTCCAGATGAGGAAGTGAATTTCTCCATCATTGCCACTGTGACAATAGCGTATCTGGTAGAGGGTCGTCCTATCCTAATGGTTTCTCCTTATTGTTTGTCTTCCCCAAGAGTGCTAGCTGCTGAAGAAATAACTTCCCTTCAAGTAGAGCTGGCACTGCGAGGCCTAGTGGTTCATAAATTGAATTCATGACCGACAGTACCCCTCTTCGCTTGAATGGCTTTTCGGGAAGGCAGACCTTGAACGTGAAGGTGTCTTCCTCAAGGTTCCAATAGACTCCTAGGGAGCATTGTGCGGGAAGTCTATCGTGCCAAAGATCTAGATCTCGTACTCCCTTTCCCCTATCTTTGGCTGGGAACGCCTCCATGACTTCAACTGAGTTGGATACGACCTTATGAAGCTTTAGGTTAAGCGGTGGCTAACATGGTTGAGTTGCGGTGACAAGATCGATTGCTTCTTTGGTAGTGGGACTTGATGCCAAACCGTCGTCAACATAGAAGTTACGGTGCACAAATTTGGCTGCAGTTTCTCCAAACTTCTCTTTACCTTCAGTTGCGGTCTTTCTTAAACCAAACGTAGCAGCAGCAGGGCTTGGTCCATTTCCAAAAAGGTGAACATTCATTCGGTACTCCATTATCCGTTTGCCGAGTGTATTGTCTTCATACCAGAGAAAACCCAGGAAGTCTCTGTGCTCTGGATCAACATGTAAGGAATGGAACATCTGCTTGATGTCACACATGACAGCTGTTGTCTCCGAAAACGAAATAGAACTCCTGACAGGCTGTTCATGAGATCTGGACCTGATAATAGCTCTCCGTTCAGCGACACATCTTCGTATTTGGCTGAAGAGTCAAAGACCACTCTGATTTGGGTTGGCTTCTTTGGGTGGTTTATTCCAAAGTGCAGAAGATACCACACCCGACCAGACAGGGGCCTAGTAATTTCTTCTATTAGCACCTGGGAGGCGTGGCCTTTTTCAATGATCTTCCCCGTAAACTCCACATAGTCTTTTGCCATCTGAGGCTTTCTTTTTGAGGTGCAAATGAGGCCATTTAAGCGGTTGACTGCCTGACTTCGATTGTTTGGCAAATGAGGATCTCTATGGCAGAAAGGTAGGGGCATTTTCCAGTTCCCTTGTTCGTTCTTATGTACGCCAGTATCCATGATATCTAAGAATTTGCGATCTTCGCAAGATAAGCTCACATTGTTATCCTCCCGACTCGTAGCGAACACGTCGGTTAGGACATGGCAGGAATTCGTAATTGTTTGTCTCTTTTGACTTCTGGCAGGAGTGCACATGCACAGGTCCCCCTACAAGGTCTAGTCACATCTGTCCGATTATCGTCCAGCCTAACGATGTCTTTTGAGCCCTCGGGGCTCCCTTCGGCCCGTTTCTAAACTCCCACACTTTAAGCAATTCCAGGGCATCTCGTCCAATAAGCAGGTGAATTTGGGCATTTTCATCGAGCTGCGGGATCTCGTTCGCGATATCGCTGAGGTTTTGGAATCTCCTTGCCATCTCCGTTGTGTTGGAATCTCCTGTTTATCGCAAGGGATGTTATTGCATTTGATGAGGGTGGGCAGTTTTGACTCCGTTCCTTTTAAGGATTTTAGGACTTCTGTGGGCCGTCGTCTATACATTGCCTCTTTCTCGCCGCTGCATGTAGTTAGGTAATACTTTTCTTCTGGGCCGGTTGCTCCTAATTGATCGGCAAGTTTGCTGGTGATCAAGGACGTGTTGCTTTGATCGGAATAATCGCATAGACTCTACAAATACTTTTTCGGTCTCTCTTTGCTGACGACATCGACCAGTACTAGTTTACTTCGTGAGACGCCACCCTCGCTAGCCCCGCACAGGGATGTGCATTTTGTGTCGGCTGACTCTCCACCTCTGTTGATGGATCAGACTTTTCACTGTCACGTTCCCAGTGTCGTAGACGTGTGACGTTAGGCGCTGGTGTTCGCCAGGTCAACCACAGTGAAGCACTAGGCAGTCAGCAAGATTCAATGGCGTTTATTAAAATCAGGCTAGTGTGACTATTTACAGCACTTGCGTTAAAAACTAGAAAGAAACATGCAGTTTTTACGTGAGAAGAAACGAGAACTACGATAATGCTCCATCCACTAAAGAGGAAAAACAAACTACTAAATTTACAAGCGCGACTTACGTCTGATCTTGACTCTGGGGGTTAAAAGAACTCCAAATCTCCTACAGTTGTAATAACTCCTAAAGTTCTCCAATAGCTCCTTACACTGTGACAGACTTCTTACAACTGAGTAAACGTGCTTAGGAAAAGAATAATGTAATGCATGCCTTCTGACGTAAAGGAAATAACACTGAATAAAGCTTTGTACGCCTAGCCAAGAAATGGATATACGATAATCATGCAATAAAATAAACAATGCTACAATCACGAAAGAACAAACGGTCCTTGGATGTAACTAAAATGTCATTTCTCGCGGATGACGTGACAAGTTCTTAAAGCAAATATAGACCCAACACCCAGTCTATTACGAAACTGTTCCAATGCGTACAGTCGTTACAAAAGATAGTCCAACCAAAAGTAAGAGGACTTCCACAAAGGAAGAACAACACTTCCTTGAGCCTTACACACTTCCATGTGCTTTAATACTCCTACTCCTACTCCTGTCTACAGTATGGGGCCCCCACAAATGATCAATAACATGAAAAACATTGTCGTTGATGGTACAGTCATCGTAATCAACTAATTTGCTGATAGCATCAGCCTTAACATTTAGATCCCTAGGGATCCATTCAATGTCAAGCGAAATGCGAAATCAATGGCCAAATGATGCAAATCAAATTTTCTACTCCTGTTGAGAAGGATAGATTCGACATTCTGGTTATCAGAATACCAAATAATCTGAGAACCGGAAAAATGCTTTTTTTTTTTAGGCAAACAGCTTTGAGCTCTCTCCAAGTGGAACTTTGGGCACTCTCCACGGGAGACCAATTCTGATGAAACACTAAATCAGAATTCTCTACAAAAGCGCCACAAGCGGAATTAGAGACATCGGGAGACCACATTATACTTCCAGAAAAAAACTCTGTAAAAGACTCGTTGGAAAGAAAAATTTCGCTTTCCCAGGAGTACGCTGAATTCACGACCGAGAAAAGAAATCTAGACATAATACGAGCAACGGAACCCACACAGCTTGAGAGGGAAATAATCTGACCCGCTACACAGGCGATACTTTTCAAGTGTACTCCAGGGAGGTTGGCAGGACAACAGCTCAGTGAGACCAGTGGGTAGCTTGGATAGTCCCGTCAACCGTGTTGAGAATTACACCTAGCCAAGTGATAATTTGGACAGGTTCCCAAAGGGATTTTTCTTCATTAGGCACAAAACCTGACTTGAGCAAATCTGAATGGACGACTAAACTGTTGATTTTGGCAGAAACCAAATCTGTTCTCCCTCCTAGATCGTCATCCAGGAAAATAGCTATGGGTATACCCTGGCTCCTCCAAGACTTTTGCAGTGGCTTCAAAATCACAGTAAAAAAAATGAATGGAGCACAAGAAAGCCTGAAAGGGAGCACGCAGAAGTGGAAGTGCCAAAATCCCATGCAAAGGTGAGAAAGTTTCTATGGTCAGGGAAAATTTCAATATGATGGTAACCTGACTTAAGATCAAACTTAAACAAATATAAACCATGGCGAAATAGCTGAGTAGCGACACTTACATTTTCGCATTTAAATCTCTGCCTAAAAATAAACTGATTTACATGTCTGAGATCCAAAATTAGCCTTTGTTTTCCTGAACTGCGGGTGGACACTGAAAGCGGATTAATAATATCAGGCCTACAAACAAGTTCTTTAATTAAATCTAAGCGAAGTAAATCATTGACAGCATGCGACACAAAGTCTCAGTTCTGACGTGCAGACAAATAATATTCTTTGCAAAAGGTGTAGGAAGTTGAAAGAAAGGAATTTTGTAACCCTGGATAATCACATTCAAGATGAATTGCGAAACTTCTCGAGTACGCCAAAAATCCGCAAACTTTCGAAGTCTTCCACGAACAGATAGATGAGTTAAATCGGCCGAACTGGAGGCCGAATCTTTAAAAGAATCTAATGTTAAAGCATCAGCACAAGAGGCAATACTAGGATCCGAATCGAGAACAAAGTCTAACTCCGATTGCAAAGGCAAACAACTAACTTCAATATTAACAGAGGAAAGAACTACACCTGAGTTGTGGCAGTCCTCTAGTCACTTTGAATCTGTATTCTGCATGGCCATCGTTGGGCAAGATGAATGCCAATGGCCCAGTTTGCCACACGCAAAACATGTTCCTTGTTTGTGACGAGGCGAGAAACTGGTAACAAGGGAAGGTATAGGCCGCACTTGACTTGTCGCAGTGGAAACTCCCGGCGCAGAAGATTTATTTTTCTTCTTTAGTGCATTACGGATGTACGAGTGCGCGATTCAGCCTTGAAGATCTGCTTCTCGTCGTCCGAGTAATCTGCTAACGTGTTCTTTTTGTGTTCATTGACTGTAGTCCACCCATACTCCAACTTGTCAGCCAGAAGAATTAGCTTTTGGTATCCAGAAATTAATTTCTCACCTTCTTCTAAGTTGGTTTTGACCTTCTCGAGCTGTGCTTTTTCGGCGGCGGACTTGGCACTGTCGAGCATCTCCCTAAGCTTCTGATTGAACTGAAACTGATCCTGGTTGGCTTTTCTCTTAAATTTGTGAGGCTCATTAAACTTGAGATGCTTCAATTCTTTCATTTGGCTCTCTGCTGACTCCTCGTTTGACCGTTTAAGTTTTGAGACTGTCTCATCGAAAAGGCCTTTGAATTAATTGAGTAGCTTGCTGTTGTTGGCCTTTATTGATGTCTATATTAGACCGTCAACCTCTTTATGGAGCGACATGGCTATGTAAAATAATTTTGGTGAAAACCAAGGGCGAACGGTTGGTTCTGAGGCCTACATGAAATCTGCGTGCTATACTCCTTCATATATACCACTGCATCATTACCCATGATGCTCAGGCCTAAGGCCCAGGCCTTGCTGTATCTCATGCTGACAAAATAGTTATTTCATCCTAATTCACAAGCTCAAACGTCAGAAATAATATTTAAGGTTACCCCCCTTAAATTGCAAACACAATTTTGCAAACACAATTGCAAGGATCGTTTCTTTACTTTACATTCTTTTTTTTTTATTATAAATCTTTATTTCAAAATATACAATGAATAGTGTACAATCGAAAAAAAAAGACAATATATTAATGAAAAAACAAAAACAAAAAACAACTGGTGAACCGGCCACCCAAGTACTTGAAACAAAAAAAGAAGAAAAGTAGTAGGTAGTGCAGAAGTGCCATTGGGTCGAAAGTTTGGGCCAGATATATTTTTAAAAAGATGAGTTGGAGGAAAAACAAGCAAACATTATTTTTCTTGACCTAGGGTCAGCGCATTAAAGGTAAGATAAAAGAAGATCCCATTTCTTTGAAATGAAAGGATTGTTCTTCTCCATTTGATGGATTTGTTTCAAATATCTTAAGAAATCGTCTATCACTGGGATGCATTCTTTTTGTCTGCAGATCCAGATAAAATATTTAGTTAATTTGTAATTTGTATTCACAAGTATCCGGCCTCGGACCCAAGGTGGTTGGTACATGTAATGGTTTATCCTTTATAGCTAATTGGCAAAACTGAAACCATGTAAAAATACTGCTCTAAAACAATTGCATTTTTTCACATTCCCAAAATAAATGCAACAGTTTTTACGTTTTATTTTGACAGAAAGTACATTTATCATTGTCTATGATTGTTATTTTTGCAGAAAACTATAGGTTGATAAACATTGATGTAGAAATTTAAAATTAAAAACTATTAGCTTTGAGCGCTTGGTGCATTGAAAGGATAACTGGTAAGCCGTTTTCCAATTAACATTTTGATCTGGCCAAAGGTTGATTTCATTGTACCATTTCTCCTGACATATTCCGGGTTGTTCACTTTTGTTTGACACTAACTTTTATATACAAGTCTGAACGGTTTTGAACTTTCTAGAAATTTCGAGAAGAGACTTTCATGATTAGTTTGGTTGATTGTATTTTGCTTACATAAAGGTTTAATTGCCGACATTATTCCGAGAAAGGTTAAAGACCGAACTCGGAAATCATATTTGTTTTGGAAAGCGGTAAGAGAAAGAAAGTTAGAGGAATCGTCCATTAAGAGTTTGACTGTGGTTATACCAAGCTTTATAAAAGATAGGTCTATTTTCAATCCTTATGAGTGAGTTATGCCATAGAGGTAATGAAAGAAAGTGTTTATGAGATACAATGCTTTCCTCAAAGAAAGCTTCTGACCAGACTTCAAGGATTTCTTTCACAAAAGAGTCTGTTACCTTGATGTATCTGTAAATATCTTTTTTTACTTAAATTTCCCATTAGTGTCACTTTGCCTTTATATTCCTGAAATTCAGTCAAAAAAAAAAATTCCAGCTGCCACAGTTTTCAGGGTCAAAATACTTTTTAATCCAAGCAGATTTAAGAGATTTATTAAAAGAAACCATATCAATCATTTTTAGTCCTCCTTCTGAGTAGTCGTTTATCATTATATTTAGTTTTATTTTATCTCCTTTATTACTCCACAAAACGTTATGGAATGGAAAAAATGGAATTGATCTCTTTGATTGCTTCATGGTTTGATTGTAAAGGAGACAATATGTACACCATTTGTGACGTTAAAAGGCTTTTTAAAACCGTTATTTTACCTATAAAACCAAGTCTGCGAAATTTCCAGCATCCCAGAATCGTCTTTAATTTTTCCAATCTATCTTTGTAGTTTTGAGAGATTGTTATATCCGGATCTGTTGACAGCCACACACCAAGGGTTTTGACTTTTTTCTTCGGTCACCCAAAGCCTTTTTCAGGAAGACGTTTAAGGTCACTGTCAGCTTTAGAGCCAATCCACAGAGCCTCCGTCTTTCTACTATTTAGTCTGAGGCCAGATACATTGCCCAAACTTTCTAATAAATTCAGAGATTCTCGAAGCGATTTTTCAGAACCATTTAAGATAAGTATCGTGTCATCTGCATATTGACTCAACTTGATTTCATTGCCATTAACAGCTATGCCTCTAATTTTTTTTTTTTACCGGATTGTTTCCACCATTATTTCTACCGAGAGGATGAATAGGTAGGGTGACAATGGGCAACCTTGCCTAACTTGGCTTAATTAAAAAAAATTGCTCGCCCATCCATTATTAAGAATACAGCTTTCAATGTCACAGTAAAAAACTTTTATCCAGTTTAGAAATGATGACCCAAAACTAAAGTACTTAAGAGTTTTATGAATAAAAGACCATTCCAATGTATCAATTGCTTTCTCAAAATTGATGAAAATAAGAAGCCCCGGTGTACGTTTTGTGGCAGTATATTTAATAATGCTGTCTCTTAAACAAATATTTTCTCCAACAAATCGGTCCTTCATAAAACATGTTTGATCATTCGAAATAAGTTTTGGGAGAAAAGTTTTCATGTGACTTGCTATGGCTTTTGTTGCAATTTTGTAATCGTAATTCAGTATTGTGTTATTGGTCGCCAGTTTTTAATTAAATTAAGTTCAGCGTCTTGTTTTTGGTATTAGTTTAACAATTCCGCGTCTTTGTGATATGGAGGCTTTTCTTTTTCATACGAGTAATTTAGTGCGTTTTTTAAAATTTCCGACAGATCATTCCAAAAGACTTTATAGAATTTGCAAGGGAGGCCACCAGTTCCTGGCGTTTTTTCAGGAGCCATAGTTTTTAATGCTTACAAGCCTTCGCAAAGAAGTTGCTTGTCTTTGTTTAAAAAGTTTTGGTTTTGCTGCGGTGGGAAAAAAAACGACCGTGTCGTCTTTGTTACCTATTTTAGAGCTATACAAATTTTTGTAAAAAGATTCACATTCATTCAAAATTTTTTTCTCTGTGTTAACAAAATCGCTTTAGTTGATTTTAAGTTGGGCTATTCCTTGTTTACAATGTTTTTTTTTCTAGATTCAGAAAGTATTTAGTGTTTTTCTCGCCTTCGTTGTACCATCAGGATTTTGATCTCAGAATCGCACCTTTAGTTTGGTATTCAATTATTGTCTCTAATTGGTGTTTCTTTGTTTCCAATTCCAACCATATTTTTTGCTTTTGAGCGTTGTCGGCATAAACATTTGTAAGGTGTTTTTCAAAAGTTGCAATAGATTGTTCAATTTCCTCTTGTTCTTTATCTAATTTCCTTTTTTTCGACGCTCCAAAATTTATAGTAGTTCAAATGAATCATTCCAATGCTTCATTTGTCATAGCATAAATCGTAAAAACTGTCATAACTTTGTAGAATCTAAATAACTCAAACCCCCGATAACTCAAACCAACTTCATTATTGAACTTAACCCTCAATAACAAGAACCTGAAGAACTCGATAATTCGAACCGCTTTGGGTTTTCCAAGTTGCCGGCTTGAGTTATTGGGACTCTACTGTAAAGCTCATCATGAATAATTATTATTTGTAATTATTAAGACTAGTAGGATTGACAAGACCTTTTTGTTCTCAAAGTTTATCCACACGTTTTAAGACAACTGTACAAAAATAAATTTGTACGTAAGTTAGTCTCGAGTCATTTGTGTACAAGTGGATATTTCTATCCAATTTAAAAAAAAAATGCAAAACCTTACTATACATATAGAACATCCTCATTATCGGTTTTACTCTCTGGTTGTACTGACTTTGGTACTAAACAGAGCAATGCTGCATGTGTTTTTTTGTCAAGAATAATCAATGCAATTCTTAGCAATAACTAGGGTTATCCACTTCCCTGGCGAGCAGTTCAGCCGAATTAAATAATAGATGCTTCATAGGTCAGTGCTTCTCTTCTAATTTTCCATGATAGAACCAAGACGTATCAGTTAACCTGCAGTGCGTGTGGATATTGCGAGTGGTCGAACGCTTTATTAAGCCATAATGAACTGTAAAGCTATGAACACGTCATATTGACCTACAAGGCCTACGAAATCACTTGCCCTATCAGCCTAGACCAAATTCGTAGCTCACTTGGAATCTTACAGAAACGCACCCTGGCAAAGTGAAAACCCCTGTTCTGATTATTTTATAAGCCTTGTTAGGATCAAACACAACTATGGCCACTCCTTAATATTTTTATATAAACATTACTCAAAAAAGAAATAGCTAAGCGGGTCTGAAAAGTTATCGAGACTCACTACAGAAAGCTGAGATCCGAAACTGCTATTTGTGAAGAACAAATCACAATTTGCCTATTTGTTAGACAATCACTTTCACCGCAAGCATAACCCACAGACTGTCACACTTTCCACTCTTCACAGTTTTCGTCTCCACATAAAATTCGTTGATCAGAGCAGTTCGTTGGTTTGGTGTGAAGTATTGATGTATAATTAATTTCAATGTCATTGTTTTTATTTAGTTTTCCCGTAGGACGAGTCAAAATATATGAAAATACAACTCATAGAAAATAATCTTATAATTGGATCAGTTCAACTCAATATCTCACTCGTTCGCGAGAGTTGAACATATACCCAGCCGTATTATGTACATTTCACTGAAGTTTATACAGTACAAATTGATACTGTATTATTACAGACTTTACACCAAACCGTTCAATAAGGTATAGTTTTTACAGTGGCTAACTACAGATTCATGATTGACGACATTTTTCCGTGTGTACAATAATGTAGGCGATCATCTTGAAAAAACTGAACTAATACAATTGGCTAGCTTTACTAGTAAACAATTAGAGTTAAAGCTAATCAAAGAACTGGAAAAGCTGCTGCGTCATATTGGCGTACTTCGGCTCATGTAGTACGCATGGTCACAAAGGAAGTTGCAAAAGACTCCACTGCTTTAATAAATTGCAACTTTCTCAATCGTGCCAACATTGCCTTAACTAGCAGTTGTGAGCATTGACTAGAAAGTCCCTCAAATTGAGATACCCAATAAACACAAAAAAGTCAGCGATTTTTGCAGAATATCAGCATTTGAATTTGGACAATAACAAAAATAACCGTTTTTAAAATCATAGAAAAACAACAAAAATCACATTTTTGCCTTCTGTTTTTTTAATTGAAATCATCGTTGCAAACTCACAGCAAAATTCAGTCCTAGTCCTACCTTAGAAGTGATTTTTTTTGCTTTCATTCGTTGCCCGGGCCGAGCTACAGCCTCTCGTAGTGCATCCTGACCTTGCCTCGATTTTCAACATCACAACCGCACTGCATGCTGGGAAATGGTGAGAATTTTTGACAGGATTCGTTCCTTCCCCCGCATATTTCATATTTATACTAAGTCCACAGCCACTCCGACCTACCACCAAAATTTCGCGCTTGTTGTGTTCAGTGGTCGCAACTTCTAAAATATGCCGTGGTAGGTCAAGAAATTCATCCAGAGTCAAGTCCCAAGGCTACTTCGTTTCTGGGCGGCCATTTCTCCAGTTCAACGAGCAACCAGCTAAATTCGTTAACGAAGTACAACACCTAACTCGCTTCATTGAGAAAGTGGACTCTGAACTACCTTCAAGTTTAATGATACTCATCAGGAAGCTACTAAAGATGCAAAATGGCTGTGAACGTACCAAAAATCGTAGATAATTCATATTGGACCCTTTATTCCAATTCAACCAAGCAAAATGGAAATGTCACAATGACGTTTGCAGTAAACTCGAGCCTTCAGTGTTTTAGAACAGCAGCACTTTCAATGGTAACTTTAAATATGGAGTCACAAAATCCTATGGGGCGTGTGTATGCAGGAAATCGCTCAAAAACGTAAAAATTCTCAGGTGTCAATGGGTTAAAATGAAAATTTATCTTTCCCTTCTGGAAACTGTAGTAAGCCATATTAATCTGAACTGATAAGCTAAACAAATCAAGTTCTTAATTCAAAAGTTAAGAACTTGATTCGTTTCCTGAGCGCTACCACATTTGCCTGTCTGTAAAATGGCCTCCAGTTTTGCCACGTTGACCCCTTAAGATAGTCCTTTAGGAATTCCTCAAAGGTTTTTATTACATAGACACCACAGTCTGTGTTGTTGGGTTGGTGAGGCGTACTGGGATATCTCACATTCTGAAAAACTAGTTTGATATTTTTCAAAGGCTGCTTTGCGCCCCATTCATCTTCTAAATATTGTTTTATGGTCTTTTCAGTGTTCACACATTGTTCTTCATTTGTAGAGTCCAATACCATAATCAATATTGTTGGAGTTTTTTCCATTTTTATTGTAACCAAAAACCAGTGGTCGTTCTTGCCAACGGGCAAAACAACAAAGTTTTTTTCAAATATATTCACATTCTTTGTCCAGTTCCTTCTGGCCATTTGGTTGAAATTGAGCATCAGTTTCTGGTAAAAACAGGAACTAAAAACATATAATCTGTCTTGTTTATCCGGCATTAGTAAAGAGTTTATGGAGTACAAAAAGAAAAAGTCAAGCTTGTGATTGTCTATTTTTCTTCCCTCAAGGGAGGAGAAGAAAAAGAAGAGTTCACATTTTCCATGAGATGAGGAGAAGAAAAAGAAGAGTTCACATTTTCCGTGAGATGACGTCCACAAAAACAATTTGATGGATAGTACAATTGAAACTTCGCTCCCTCTGCATTTGACTGGTCTTATTTTTACGATTAGCGCCTCCAATGATAAATCGGTGTCATGTTGATTGTGTCTCCAAAAAGTACCTTAAATGACCTGCAAATTCACTAGAAGACTGAAACATTAGTACCAAATCTGTTCCTCGTTCATCAGGCAAACCCTCTGAACTTCTTGAGTGCGAGTCTACCAGGTACCAGATTAAAAAGCCATTTATGCAGGCAACACAGTAGTCCAAGATTCACAATACGATGCCAACAGCATTTTCATCTTCGCTCTTCATAAAGGCATCTTCTAATGTAGCAAAATCGTAATCATGGTCACCTTTTTGCTTAGTAGTTCCTGCCACGATGTCTTTGCACTCGGTAAAATTGTAAAATTATAATTCAGCATTTGGACGCCATTAGGAAGTTCGTCAAGGGCCAATTTTTTATCACCTACTGGATCTTTTTTAGGTGACACAACTGGTAGAAGTGCACATTGTCTCCTAAAACAAAATCCTGTCCACGTAGTACGTTACTCGTTTTCCATGAGTCAACAGGTATCAAAGTACTGTAGAACAGTGTAGTTAATGCCTTAGCCGAACGTTGCTGTCCCGGATAATTAAATCAATGATGCGCACCCTGGTGTAAAGTTCAATGGCTCACCAACCTGGGTGGTTGGCTTTTCAAAACTGAGTGAAAGTTGCGCTCACTTTCACTTTCAGAAGATTCCTCTGCATACACAGTCAAGTTGTTAACCATTTTACAATCATTACTGAGACATTTTGAAAGCTGTTAATTCAATTTTTTATTTAAGCTGAAGTTACAATGTAAGCTTACCTCTGTTTTAAAATTTGCAGGAAAAGCAAGTCAGGAAAGTTAAACGCGTGGCCTGTGTAAAGGAATATTCTTTTGCATGGAAAGTTTCTGTTAGAGATTAGCTATCCACTGCCTGGTAATAAAACGGGAATTTTGTTTTTGGTCAACCAAACAGTGTCCAGTGTCCACTTCGTGTGTATGTTTTTATGGCGTGGGTTTCAAAGGGCTGGTGTATAGTATTGTAGCTTGTGATCAGTGATTCATTCATATTTCAGGTTTCATAGAACTCTGCATGACGTAGATTTCGAAAATTGTTAGTGTATCTTCGGCGCTGGTTCGGTAAGTGTAGAAACCCAGGGGCTCGTCCGCTCGCTCTTGAAAACTTTCGTCGCGCTGATTTTTGCCGAGTTTTTTACCTCGTCCCTCCCCGACTAACTGCCCCTGGGTCTCCGAGGATGCCCTTAGGAGGGAATATATCTTAAATGCTGTATTGTTCATAGAACTGTGCCTCAGTTAGCACTTGTTAACATGGAAGTGGCGGACATCAGGTAGGTGGGAGACCACCTACCTACAGTCTCCTGTCTCCATTTAACCAGGTCCGTTGATTCAGTGATATATTATACACAAGAAAGAGTGTTGTTTTTAACAGATTTCGAGGTGTTTCAATACCTGATGAAACGCTCGAGTGTTTGATATAGCTTTTTAAACTGGTCATTAAATAGAAAGAAAACAAAGAAATAAAATGGCCAAAATCTTCGCTAATTAACATCCAGTTCCAAGGGGTCACAAATTGGAAGATTTGGGGTCATAATTTTAAGATTGGTACCACTTAGGGTGCTGAAATCTACAATGACCATGGTTTGAATTATTGTGGTACCTATTAGGTTATTGGGCCGAAAAAATATGAAAGGATGTGTCTTATGTTGTTTCAAATTGGTACCTCTTAGGGGTCACTTTCAAAGGAGATTCTAGAACATTAGGTTTTTTTCTGGAACATTTCCGATGAGCAGCCCCGTCATTTTTATATGGGAGTCCCCCGGGGATAAGGAGCTCCTGTAATTATTAATGAGTTGCAGAATGGTATGGTGTGAAAACTCAGCATTGACTCAAGTGAGTATGTTAGCCCGGGTTTGCATTGTTCTCAGTGCGTTCTTAAGATTTTGTCCATTCTCAGCCTCAACGTTCTTATAACAAAAAGAGAGTAGAATATAGAAGAAATGAGAAAAGTGAAATTACCAATTGTTTTTTCCTTGGCAGTGGTTCCTCCTCTTCCGTGGTTCTGTGTTTTTTTACCCTGCCGCGTTGAGACATGGTCTCAAATGACACAGGCTCTCAAAACGACATACTTGGTATCCATATGTCATCAGTGGAGTTGTATCCTTTAAATCGAACTTTGTATTCTTGGGTATGAAATGTTGGATTTATCCTAACTTTAAAATTTTTTTCCACCTCATAAAATTTATCTGATTCATCGCTGCTGTCCAATGTTGAGGTTTTTAATGAAGACTTAGCCAGATCAAGTACCATTAGCATTTACTCACATTAATTTTCTATGCTTTGCTCGCTGATTGTAAACGTCCCATCTTCATTTGTTTTCATGGAGACTTCACCAATTACCCTCTGAACAGGCAACCAGCCCGTCATTGATGTCGGGTCACTGAAACAAAATAAGTCATTGTCAAGTTTTTATAGATTTGTTCCCTTATCTGATGCTTTGTTTCACTGGTAGCTGTGCTGGTTACTTGCTTCCTGCCCTCTGAAACGATGAAAAGCAGATGAAAAACGTTGAAAGATTTTCCAGATTTTATTGCTTAGTCTCTGAACCGAATAATGTTATGATCTGCATCGATAGGTGCCATGTGTGGTATATGTTTCGAAACCCAGTGTCTCTTGCTTCTCTGTTTGGAGATAAGTTCTCTGGGTAAAATGAGTTTCAGGGCCTTGGCAATATGAATGCGGCTTTCATGCCGTACTACGTGCCACTTTGAACTGGAATGATCTTTGACAGATGCATCCTCTGGTTGATTTTGGTCTGAATGACAATCACCAGCGTTTTTCTCAAAATTGCTTGGAATAAAAATAATATCATTTTCTGTATCTTCTTGACTGTCGCTGGTGGAGTCAATATGATCCATCAGTGAAATTCAGCTTGTTGAAGGTAGGTACTTGGCTTTGGTTATCGACTACTTTTATTCCTTTCAACTTTTCGAACTTGTAAGGCATATTCCATTTACATGTACCGTTTTCCTGTAAAATGTTCTCAAATTCTGCGGGAAGATACCGTCGCACGAGTTCTTGAGCTTCACTGACTTGTTTATAGTACATTTCCCTCTGCCTGCTTATAAACTGCTCGAACTTTTCAGGATAGTTGTAATGGCACTGTTTTGATGTTGATTTGCGAAAATATGACAACTTTCTTTTGGATGTAGCAGGCATTCTTAATCCTTCAAACTGTTCTAACTCGGTCAAAGCATCCATTGTGAATTGCAAATCTTTAGATTTATGTAGCATGTCACCAAATGTCGGTGATACATCAAGAGACTGCAACTGGTTAGACTTTCGTTGAAGTTGGCCGATAATTTTCTCTGTTGATATTGTTCCGCTCCTTTGAGGTGAACAGCGCCAAGGTCCAGAGTCTTTAAAGTGCAAAAACATTGCGAGGCAGTGAAGGGAGGCTGCCGAAAATATAAGTTCTGCAGTAGTGTATGCACCGTAAGTTATGAAATGTCCCCTTTTTTCTTTTTTTTTTTCGCTGCGCCGGCTTGTGCATTAAGTTTCAGTTTTTTCAGTTCTAGGTACTTTTGCCATAACCGCAGAATGGTTATTCCTATGGGAACAGATTGTTGAATGTCATCAGGTGACCCAAAGCCTCTATCATAGAATGGTTGTGTTAAATAGTAAACAGCTCTAATGTATAAGCAAGTTCCCTCTGACCCTTTCACTTTCTCCACAAGCATTTCTGCTTCTCATAAAGAGAAAATACGGTTGGCTGTATCTGGACGCTGGTCGAAGAATGATAATTAGGACAAGATCATTGGCTGTGAAGGGGTATCTTCTCCAGCTCGGGCACAACTTTCCCACAATTCAGAAAGATGGTTGATAGTGGCTATCACACTTCTTACTGGACTTGAAAACAAAGTCAATTCCCTTGTATCATACTTCAGTGTTCTGAGGAAAGTCCTGCGCAAATGATCGTAGTCTCCATAAGCAATACTGTGAAGTTGCCAAAAGTATGGTGCCAGATAGTGTATGCCTCCTGCGACGGATGCTGGAATAGGTGTCATCAGGGATACAGAAGCCAACAGAGAAATCCCAGCAGAATCGACTGAATGTCCAATGAGTTTTAGAGGCGGTTTTTTGTTTGCACAGTCCTTTCTAATTTTTCCCCATGTTTTCAATAGATGCTTTACCAATATAGGTTTAAAACCAAAAATACCTTACGTGGAGAAGTTATGTATATTTCTTGGAACAACACAACGAGTCATAATAAAAAAAATTCAATTTATTTGTGTTAAGATTCAGGGTTTGAGCCAGGATTTGATGAGTGGAGGCAATCATGGGATGAGAAAGAATGTCTGGAAATTATGCTAAAGAAATGAGAAGGGTTTGTGATTGTGATTTTGATTGATTTATATCTTATAAATCTTGAAGTATCAAGTATTTTAAATGACAGTCTACTGACAGATGGGTACCACTGTGGAAAAAATTGTCGGCTGACAGTTGACCGACAGTCGATGGAGGTGAGCTGATGTTCACTTTTACCAGTTACACAACTAGTTTCAGTTAAGCACAATAATATTGCAACATTGTTCTGTGATGGGTGAAAACTGCTGACTGCATGTACAAAATTGGTCTCAAGGTTATCTTTGCCTACATTTCATTTAGCCACATACTAACAGATCAAAACAGGAACAACCCTTGACGTCATTTAAAACTTTTAGACCATCTTCAGTCATCTCTGGCAGTGGAATCTCATCTTGCATTTAATTCATAGTTAACAGTTGGACTTTGGAATACATTTCTAATTGAAAAAGTTGTATATTTATCACAATAAACTTTTGATGATGATGATGATGATAACTTTTTATGGTGATAATTTTATTAATGTCTTAAAACTATTTTAGCCAGGTACAATTAGCGCCCTAGCTACTAATTTAGGAGACTACAAAGTTCGCAAATAAACTTCAGGATATGTCAAAAGTTCACTTCTCACTCTCGTCTATGCAACTTATCCTTATAACTTATGCGCAAGCGCAAAAGTTATAAAAAGTTAAAATGCCCTTTCTTTTTATCATTATTTTTTGTATCACGATTTTGCATGCAAATTTATGCACGCATATTTTAACTTGTGAACTTCTGGTTCATAGCTTTGCCATTTACACTTCCTGTTTAGTAACTTCCGACTACTCTCACTTCCAGTAAAACAGCGTTACCGAAGTGTCACGACAGCGTCTCCTACAACCCTACTTACCTTTACTAATTTTCACATTAGGTATATATAATACTCAGTTTACCCTATTCCCTACTGTATCAATCAACAAAATAATTCACACAACTTGTAACTGTTAAATAGGTAACTGACTGCTGCACTGAAGAATCACTGGCTTTATTGTGGTACAGCCTTCATTTACAAAACATTCAATAATAAGAACTTTATTAACGTGTCAAAATCGCTAGCATACAATGTACACTAATTGGGGACACCTAACTACACTATGACTACAATAATAATCTAATCCCATTAATATGGGAAAACATATTTTCCAATATTATCTAGAGAACTACAATCTTGATTGGATATGTCTTCTCTGTTCTCTACCGAAATGCAGAAACTCTTTTTTTGAACAAAATGGCGAGGAATCAACACTTGAGTTGTCCTATGCTAATATGGACAGTGAACAAGAAAATGCTAATGTGGATTCATTACCTGATTCACTACAACAAAGGGGGCTCGTGAAATTCTTCTCATTCATATGAATGTAAACAGTCTTCAAAATAAAGTTGAAGAGGTTGGATCTTTAATTAAAGAATCTACAGCTCAAGTCGTCTTCCTCGCGGAGACTAAAATTGACCGCACATATCCGGATTCACAGTTTGCACATAGTGGCTATAATATATACAGGAATGATCGTAAAAAAGGAGGAGGCGGTGTAATGGCGTATATTTCGGACAAATAACCTTCCAAAGTAAAAAACGTGGTTTGCAGGAACGATGACTGAATGAAAGGAGTAACTCTTCTCCATGTTGGACATCTTGTTATCATGTTTAAAATATATCGTAAAACTTTCTTACGTATACGCATGAATATAGGATGCTTGCATGTTGGAGCCTCTTGTTAAGCACAAGCGTCCAGTATCCTAGGGTTGCACATTACACTTTCAAGTCGAGTTGATGTTTCAAGTTTGATTTAACATCTGAAAGTCCAATATTGGTTTCTTGACCATCACAAAGAATATAGACATGTTAGACAGAAAATTTCTTGAGACAGTAACTCAAGTTTTACGCACAAAGTGATCATTTGAGTTACTGTCTCAAGAAATTTTCCATCTAAAATTGAATATTTTATATATATATATATATATATATATATATATATATATATATATATATATATATATATATCAGCAGAAATGAACAATATTTCACTTACTGTTTGGGTCATCATTTTTTGGGCCAAGAAATATGCCTCTGCCCAAGACTGTTCTTAATTGTCATGTAAATTAAGACTTCCTCTCTGCAACAAAAAATGTGTAATACCATATTGTAGCACGGCTGTGAAAACCATTAGCACTAGTACTTTTAATTTGATTTTGACATTTCAATTGTGTAGCTACCAATCAGATACAAGATAACACTACCAGAGAAGTAACAAATGGTTAGTCGCAAAACCACTGTTCACTTGTTTCAAGCAAACTATATGTCATCCCCTAATAGTTTTTTCATTTACAGTAAACTGTCAACCATTGTTACTTGTGTAATCGCAGTGGAAATTTGTAATTGTTATCAAAATGTGAAGGTTTTATGCTTCAATTGTTCAAGGAAACAACACAAATTTGATGACTGTACATGTAACATGTTATGAAGTTTGGTAAACTATGGCTGCTCTTTTTTATAAGTAAATTAATGTTGTACCAACTGTGTGAGAGAAATATTTATGTCATATGTTTTACCAAGCACAGGGACAAATAATTACAGAACCCAAGTTTTGCCTCAATATGGTCTTTTATAGTATGAAGACACGCAAAAACAATTGCAACAATTTTATCCACTCACCCAAGAAGAAAATTATCCTCTGGCTGGACAGTGGAAGACACTGTTGGCGATGATGATCAGGGCTGTCATTAAGATTTGAGACAGGCGTTGCTCTGATCTTAACACCCGTAACAATCTTGTTGCTTTGTCATTCAATTTAACCTATGACAGGAAAGATCACCCGTAACTTCAAGGTCTAATCAAGTGCACTCACCCGTAACAGATGCTATGGGTGATGGCCCTTAATGACAGCCTTGATGATGACAGCAATGGCATTTTTGATAGTTTCTTCCCATTGTTCTCACTGGCCACAAAATCAGAACTATATCTAAAATATGGTTAGTGGGATGGTATTTATCAATCAGACTCTTACTATTCATTCAATTTAAGAGAGAAAATACTTTTTAAAACAGGCACAGTGTAAAAGATGAAAAAAATTTGGTAGTTGCAGGCTATTCTCTTGAAGCTAATCCAGTAAAAAGGAGGGTTTTTGACTGTTCATTTATGTTCACAGACTATAGTTTGGTATAGTCAGTAATGTAATCAAATGTACAATGGTTTAGTACAGTATAAAAAGTCTATTACTTCCCAAGAATGTGGTCAAGTTCACAAAATTAATGTTCTGCAATCCAGATACTAATAAATAATTTGATTTAAGTAAGTGTGTAGATATCTCTAAGAATCAGATAGTCAAAATGTTACCATTATTACCTTCAGCAATTTTCACAAAATAAACTGACCTTTTGCATGCTGTAAATTTTGCAATCAGAGTCACTAATTTTAGTATAGTCACTAATTTTAGTATAGTTTTGTACCCTGAAGAAGGCAGCATTGCCGAAACATCGGTAGAGAAAAATTATATGAACAGCGTCAATTGCAACATTTTTTTCATTTCATCACTAATTTTACCTTTTTTGGCAGACTTTTGCATTTTGATGTGGCATTAATGAATTTGTTTTTCTGAAATCAAAATGATCTTATTGTTCATTAGTAATAATATGAGGTAGAATCTCATCTCCCAAAGGAAACAAAAAATAGTCCGAGTTAGCAGGGTTGGTGTTGAATTTCAAGTAGCCTGTTAATAATTAATTGTTAAGAACAAGGCTGAGATCTAGTCAAGGACATCTCAATTTTTCATTGTAAATACAGTAGTTGTGTGCGCAATATGTATGTGTATCTTCAGAATAATCAGTTACATCTGGTTGATTCTCATCTATTTTTTTTTCTTTTCTAATTTTTAATTTATTATCACATGAGCAATGTTTTAAATACTTGTGATAGTTTAATATGGGGTCCAGTTGATTTGGATTAGAAACTATTAATTGAAATGTAACACTGACCAGTAATACCAGATAATCCCATTACAAAGTATGTGGTAAATGTGGAACATAATTTTACAATTCATTTTTAATTACCGTTTCTGGGAACACTTGCCTAGGCAATTTGTGATATGAGATTGCATGACCTCAAGGCCATTTTGACATTGAGTTGTTGTTGTGAGGTACAAAATTTACTCAATCAGTCAGTCAGTTGGTCGATGGACTGTTAATATCACTGATGAATATTGAGTAGACAATACTTAAACGCCAAAAAAGCGAACTTTCTTGTTTGGAGTTCTCTGTTTAAATATTTAAATATTGCAAATTTGAAGTTGATTTTTTAACATACAGCAAAAAAACTGTGTGTAAGAATCTACATTTTTTGAAGTCTGGCAAAATAGGTTCTTGTATTTTGGGGTAGTTATTGGCAATTTAGGCTAAGTAGGTTCTATAGGTTCTTTAATTTCTATGAAGTACTTGGAGAAATTAGTATCAAGACTAAAGAACAAAGAATCAACCTGTGACCTTAATAAATGAATGGGGTTAGTTTCTAGAGAAACTGTGGTGCTGCGTCGGTGGGGGGATGAAACACGAGAATTTAGTTTTATCGACTGAGTCGATAAGGTAAATTGACCACCGTAAAAAGATTCAAATTTGAATCTTTTTACGGTGGTCAATTTACCTTATTGACTCAGTCGATAAAACTAAATTCTCGTGTGACCTTAATAGTTCAGATGTCAGGAAATGCCAGATTTAACTTTGGTAACGGTGCACCTGACTTTAAACGCAAAAGTTTTAGACTGCTGAACTGCAAGAATACATACAGTACATTGCAAACCTCCTGCAAAGTCCATGACGACAATTACAGTACATGAAATATGTGGAAAATGTGGCACATAATTTTACAATTCATTTTTAATTACCGTTTCTGGGAACACTTGCCCTTGTCACTGGCCAATTTTTGGTGACATTGAAGGAGTTTTTCTGCAATAAAAAGCAAAATGTCAGAAATATTGCACAACTTTATTTACAGACACAATAGGCAATTTGTGTTGAGATTGCATGACCTGAAAGCCATTTTGACGTTGAGTTGTTGTTGTGGGGTACAAAATTCACTCAATCAGTCAGTCAGTCAGTTGGTCGATGGGCTGTTAATATCATTGATGAATATTGAGTAGACAATACCTAAATGCCAAAAAAGCGAACTTTCATGTTTGGTCAGTTCTTTGTTTGAATATTTAAATATTGCAAATTTGATATGTTTTTTTTTAAAACATACAGCAAAAACCCGCATGTAAGAACCTACATTTTTTGAAGTCTGGCAAAATAGGTTCTTGTATTTTGGGGTAGTTATTGGCAATTTAGGATTGGTAGTTTCTATAAGTTTTGTAGATAGTTTTGAAAAGAACAACAGAAATTTGTAGTGAAATGCGCTAACTCCTCCTGGTAACAGTAACTCTCTACCTTCTCTGAAATGTCGGTAATAGATATTGCACTTTCTTGCAAATCTCGACGGCATCTGCCCACTGACATTAGGCCACCATCTCCTGTCACAATTCCAGAAGTGATCTAAGTAGTTTCTCTGAAATGATAGAATTAAAAAAAGGAAGTCCCAAAATTAAAAGCGTGAATGAGATATACATTGTAAAGATGGCTGGCATTCAGTATACAATTTCTGCACGTCGTTCCCTGAAGTACTTTTTATTTTAAAATTAAATATTTTGTGAATTAAAACTTGCGTGTTTAAAAAGCAAAAACCACATAATATTGGCAGTGTTGAGAAGTACTACATGTATTTATAGGCAATACGAAAAATATGTATTTTCAAACTTGTTGCCAAAAACAAATCAAAAATTGAAAATTAAAATCGTAATAAAACAATTCAGGGATGACTGTATCAATTTCGATATATTAAAATTCCTACTTGGTTCCGATGCTTAGCTGGGTGATAAAAATGAAATAAAGAACATTCAATAATTAACTCATTTTGCCTTAATCACCTAAGCCATATACAATATGCCATTCAGGTGCAAATAAGCAATGTGCCAACTGCTGAGCATGTCATGATTCATTCAGTTGACTGAAAATTAATCTTTTATATTATTTGCAAATTATGCATTTTTCAACATTGATGTTAAACTCTGCCCCCTTGCCTTAGTGCCAATTTGCATTTCCCCATGCAATAATCTCAGTACTTTAAAAGATTCCCTGTACTGACCTTACATCAACATGAAAGCAAGGTATACTCCACAGGCACTCCATGTGTATTCTGATACCAACACTCTCGAGAAGCTAATACAGTTCAGCCTTGACAACTACTCCATAGGTCTTAAAAGGGGGGCTAAACGTTGGCAAGACCAAACTGTCATTTAACGTCCACCTTGCACCAAAACATGTGCTTTTCTGGGGGCATCATTACGCTAAAAACATGAAAAAATGAATTCAAAAAAGGTAGAAGAAAAATAAAAAAATAATTTAAGCAGGTGTAGAGCTGAGAATTGAGCTCAATTCTGGTTTTGTTGTTGCTATTATTATTTATTTTGCAATTGAAGGGCTCTGGGCAAGAAAGTCCTAAGTGTGTTTTTGGCAACTTTCACTAAATATGTATGTTTTAGGCCTTTAAAAGCACAGTTTTGTCAAATTAATTATCTATTATTGTTAAGGTACTTAGAACAGATCCAAAATGGGAAAGAAAATCTACATCTTTGAGAAAATGTTTTGGGCCCCTATGACACCCTATGTATGTTCAAAGGTAGAAGATTTGTTGACCTGATTTTTATTAACTGAAAAATCCTTTCAGTCATATTTACATGATCCAGTCATAATTTTGGCAAGTGAATCCCTTTTGAGGCCAAAAATCCAAGATTTCAGTGAAAAATTTCCAAAAAAGTACTTACATGTAGGACTTTCCCTCCCAGAGCCCTTCAATTAAATTTTTGAAGGTCTGTTGAATATTGACTTACATTAAAAATGTAGGCTTTTAAAAGCAGATCAGCATGAGATGATTCAGCATCTTCGTGACCTAACAACTGCATGCCACCAACTGAGTTTAGAGGGCAAGGCCGACTGTCTTTCTCACAGGCAAATGCCAAATGAGACAGCATCTCGCATCTGGAAACATAAAAGGAACAAAGGTCATGAATTAATTGTACATTAGGATGATTAGGTGCTGTGATTAAATACTATAAATTTCATTGGTTGTGGCTAAAAATTAATTTCTTAATCAGAAAATTATTTTAGGTAACTTCTATTACATTAATTGTTTGATTTCCTATGTCGTGTATGCAAATTGATTCCCCCAGTAAAAAAAACTAAAATGGCGTACGTTCGAACAATTTAGTTAAATAAATTTCCCATCAAAATAGAGATTTGACAGGATCAATGTCCTAAGTAAGAAAGTCATTTCCAAAAGTCAAACTAAAACAAATCCATGCCTTTCAAGTATTGATGCAGGGTATTAGCTTTGCATCGCAACTGTTATCATGTGTTGCAACTTCTTGCAGCTATGTCTCTTGACTGCAAGAGGGGCATTTCACTGCCCTATAAGGGCAAACAAGAAGATGGCCCTCCAGCTCACCCTTATAGGTACGGAGAATGCACCCTCTTGACTTAAAATTACACTTGGCAATTCCATCAGGCAGTCTTCCAGATGCCTTTGAAGAGAACATAATGCCCCCGTCCAGGGGCAACCTGCAACAGTCATTGCAGAAGGGCATCTCATGTTTTTTTTTTTTTTGAGAGCACCCAACACAGCGAATTTCTTGGTCAGGGGCCTGGATATAGTTTGCCGGTCAACAGGGCAGGTAGTGTGGGTTGACCTCCACTGGCTGATACAGTCTGCAGAATGAGTGGCCAGATTCACATGTTACAGGTTTGTTGAAAACACCATGGCTGAAATATAAGATATGCTATTTAGTGCGTGTGTGTTTATGAATATTTACCAGACAAACAGTCTCTGCAGAATGCGTGGCCAGCTTCACACGTTGCATGTGTGTGTTTAAGAATATTTACCAAACAAAACCGCACCACCCTGGACATCTGAATTACTTCTCACTTTTTAAACAAAATTATGCTTCTGTTTTGCTCTAAAGAATCTATTTGTCCAATTTAGTTGAATAAATGGTGGCATTTGGCGATATAGTTTCATGATTACGGCAGAATAGTGTCCCTTTAAGCTAACTTTATACAAACCCACTTGGGTTCTACAAACCTCACCAAATACTGCAAACAAATTCTTCGTCTATTGGGTCCACAAAAAGCTCTCTCGAAAAACCAGACATCGTTTTTACACTGAGAATTTATAAAATGCATAAAGGTTTGAAAAATCACTGAAAAATATTGCAGAAAGATTTTTAAAACGTTGTTAAAACGTACACGGGTGTTGTGTCGCGTCTCAGAGGACAAGTTTAAAGAGACGCAGCATGCCCAGTAGATATGACGCCAGTGATCCGCCAGCGGTATTATATCCCAATGGAAACCAAACACAACTTTTCTAAACCATGGCAACTGGGTGTTAAGAGTGTCTATTTTCATCTACAACCGATGACTAAATAAGAAAATACTACACAATGACAATTTTTTTCGAAAGAGAGACTAAATTGTTCCATTTCCTAGTTCCCCCTCTCCCCAAATACAAAGTTGAGACATTGTGGCTTGGTTATATACATAAAACTCAACATTGTATGGGGGGTGGGGAGGGGTAGGTAACGACAAAGACAATTTGTGGGGAAAAAGGTTGTGTCCCAAAACTTCTGACCAAGATTGTAGTTCATGTATAACACGTTTCTAATTTCATGTTTCGCATTTCATGATATGTCTTACTTTCGAAAAGTTATGACTAGAATTTTGAAACGTAATTTTGCAACAGATGGCGCGCCATATCCTTTACTGTGACTTTATTTAATTCAGAACATTTAGAACTCAGAAAATAACTGGAGGCCCGTAGCCAACACCCACTGCCAAAGAGGATGTTTGGGTGAATTAGAAAGTAATGTAACTGTTGCCTCAGTGGCAATATTTTGCTTTAAATGGCTGGTCAGTTCAGGAGTTGGATCTTACTGTTCCTTGACGTCATTTATGTCAACCTTCCCAGATGCTAGCCCAACTATTTTCTTTTGGGTTGGGTCAAATTGCAGACTAGGTTTCAATGCTGTCCCATCATTCTCTGCATGCACGCTGAGAACTTTGACTATCTGCTTGTCAATGATGACAGAATCAGATTTTGCAGCAAGATCATGAAATGTTCTAATTAATGGGTTTATGATTCCACTCTCTGTCTATTTTAGTCTTTCTTCAAAGTAATTTATTTTGTATTCTTAATCTAATCTAATTTAATCTAATCTAATCTAATCTAATCTAATCATAATGGTAGTTGCATTGTCAATGGTCCCGTTGACCTAAAACATCAACAAATTACCCCAAAAAATTCACAAGTTAACTCAAGTTTGTTCACAATAATGGCTCTCTTCTGGGCAAAGTAGTAATTTTGAATATAGTGGGTGGCTACCCTTGATCGCTTTTTCACAGGACCATAAAACTCATCAATTCTCTGTCTTTGAACCTACAGCTTCTGCAGTTTCCTGTACAGAGCACACATGCACATGCCTAAAATACTTTAGATGGCCACTGTTTGATCTCTTACTCTTATCCATTTTGGAGTTTTGCCACAACGCAAGCATTTCATGCTTTTGCTATCATCTGCCAGTCTTACATTGTTTGTTTTTTCAAGAAACCTCTTAAGTTTCTCATCAGTTTGAGGCAACTCACTTTCACCTTTCGTTTAGGTGTTTTACCTAACAGAGTCAGAGACTGCTAAAAATGAGAAATCCCATTCCCATTTTCGAAATTCTTTATCCGGTAAAAGTGAAGAAGAGCTCACCTCCACCGACTGTCGGCCAACTGTCGGCCGACAGATAACCAACTGTTTACCGACAGGTTACCAACAGTTTACCGACAGGTTACCGACAGTCGGCCAGAGAAAAAATACTTGACTGAAACCTACGACAAAACCCTCAGGAAAATAAATTAAAAGCAACAAAGTCTTTCCAAAAACTTACTGAAAGCGTAGAAAGCTTACCGTAAACACAGAAGTTCAAATTTTGAAAAAGAAAGGTACGACGTATAACCCCGAGTTTTGAAGTTCAAATTTTGAACGTAAGTCAGAGAATAGGCTCTACGAAATGTTAGCTAGATAGCTTTGCTTGTATCCATCGAATCATCCTGTATCGAAAAAAAATACACTTTTGATTGCCCTGGATTGCAGCTAAGTTCGTTGAGTCTTGGTAACCGTGCAAATTTTTTGAGCACATGGTTTTATTTAGCCTGGTTACAAAGGTTAACCAAGATGGCCGCTTGTTTACAGAGTCGATATCGCATATCGTGCGGACGGGGCAACAATCGTGGAACGAGAAAGAAAGTCTCGATGGGAATTATGCTTAAGAAACTAGAAGGGTATGCGTTTAAGATTTATTTATATTAGGTAAATCGCGAAGTATTCATTACAATTTCAACCGACAGTCTACCGACAACTTACCGACAGATTACCAACAGTCGGCCGACATGTTACCAACAGTCGGCCGTTTGTCGGCCGACAAATGGTGACCACTATGGAAAAAACTGTCGGCCGACAGTCGATCAACAGTCGGCCGACTGTTGGCCAACTGTCGGCCGACTGTCGGCCAACTGTTGGCCGACTGTTGATCGACTGTCGACCGATTGTCGGCCAACAGTCGGCCGACAGTTGGCCGACAGTCGGTGGAGGTGAGTTGTTCTTCACTTTTACCCTTTATCCCTTTCCCAGTGGTTAAATCCTAGTCCCAGTTCAGTAAATCCCATTTTCCCAGGCCAAAACAAGGCTAATCCCAGTTGCCATTTTACCCCTTCGTGACCCTCTTCTTCCTCAGGGAAGTTGAAGTCGAGTCCATCATCCTCAGTATTATGTATGTTTGCTGCATTAAACAGGCAGCTCTGGCAGATCTGCAGCATTCATACTGAGTTCAGCACATGGCAAATACCACCAAGTGCTGCAGCTGTCACATACACTGTTTTCATTTGCAGAATCACTTATTTCATCACTCTCCAAAATGTATCCTAACAGACATGGTAATACAAAGGATTTCTAAGAGAGTGATATTGTTAACAACTTTCAGACAAAATTCCAAGTCTTGTTCCATTCGTTCAAAAGTGGGTGGCCGCCCAGAGTCCAAACAATAAAGAAGCCATGATTGAAACCACAAACCCACATCTGAGTTGCATTTGGGTATAATATTTGTGCGAGGGTTTCAGGCGGGACTTTCCATTTAAATCTTCAAGGGTTTATGGCAATTTTATGGCATCCTTTTCATGGGCATTCTCCCACTTCATTTGTGGCAGATGTGAGACATTGTCATCTTTATTCAATAAATAAATAATAAATACCTTTATTTGAGTGTCAAACTAAAATAGCAGTAAAAGAACCACTAAATGGGGACACTATCAAATTAAATAATGTTACAACTAGAATTAATAAAACTATTTTACATGACTATCTACGATTATTAAATAAAGACCCGGGTGACTATGTATTTATAAATGTATATAAGCTTAATAAAATAGTAAAATGTCTATCATGTACTACATAAAATGCAATTAGAACAATGAGCATCGGCCAGTAAGGAATTGAAATCGATCTTTCTGATACGCTGCCTAAATGCAGATAATGCAGGAAGGTCTCTTATATTTTTAGGCAGCAGGTTCTTGTCATTCTCACTTTTTCTTGTCAGGCAAAGGGGTGGGCACCCTTGCACCCAAGTGTGTAAGAGTGTGTGTTGAAGGATCGACGGCAAGTGCCTTGCTTCGGAAGTTACGTACCAGGTCACTGGTTGTAGAACCCCAAGCCATGTCAACCTTCCCATCTATTTCCCATTGGAATGTGACTGTAATGCAGAAAGGTGATGAGACAGTTGGTAGGCTGTGGCACTACTGGGAACCGAAGCACCCTCCCACTTTCCGTCAGCTGACGAAGAAACCAAAACCTGCCTGCAAACTGCTAAGGGAGTAGAAGCGCATAAAGGAAGAGGGTGGTGCCTGTATTGCATTGTTCGGGCAAATGGTCAAGATATGTGGCAGTTAATAATTCCTGGTTCCCTAAAGAGTGAGGTGCTGAGTTCCATCCAGACGATCTTGGCCACCAGGCTGTAGAGAAAACAACAACGCTTGTGAAAAACAGATGCTGTTGGCCTGGAATGATGGCTGTTGCTGATTATTGTCAGAAGTGCCAGCAGTGTACTCTGGCCAAAGCAGGGAACAAGCTTCATCCGACCAAAAGCTTCTTGACGGCCAGCAGACCACTGGATATTTTGGCTATTGATTTTACTGTACTTGAGAAGAGTACCAGTGGCATAGAGAACGTCTTAGTCCTTATCGATGTTTTCACAAATTCCCACAAAAGACCAGAAGGCGACTACTGTAGCACAAGTATTAGTTTCTGCCTGAAACATCCTAGATTTAGTGCAGTAGTTAGTGCCAGGTTGGTCGTATCATCTTCAAGTCAACATGCCTTACAGATCGAGAATGTGCTGCTAGATACCTTTGCAGTTGAAGTCTGCAGGTTCATAGGAACAGCACTCTTCTATGCTTGAAACTAACTTCTTAAGTTTTTTTGCGACACCCACATCTTTTTTAAAACCTGGAATATTGTTCCCAGGCCACTTTTTGAGGGCTGCTTTTGTAACAGCATTTCTCCTGCAATTTTTTTGAAGATATGTGGGTAATATAATCAAAATGAAAAGAGTGCATGAGAAGAACTAAAGGGTTTCAGGAGTAAGCTAAACTAAGGATGACAAGGATAGTTAAAATAATATATTATAATTGAAGATGCTAGTGGAAAGACTGCGCTGATGACTTTTGCGGTCTTTTTTTGAGGGGCTCGAAAGTGCCTGAATTTTCGAATTTTATTGGTCTCAACAGGTTTTGTCCGCAATTGTATAAATAGAAAAGTTATTAATTTTCATATGTGCTCCAAGCAAATAATAAACTGGCATGAAAACTCGTTACAACTTGTTACTGCACTTGTCTGGAGATACTACTGTTTACACAGCTGTGTAAATAATAGCATTTCGCTTATTTCAGCAACTATGCTTGCGTGGTCTGTTGTATGTTGTGATGTTGTGGAAGTATTTACTAGTGTGCTGTGTTTCTTTACCGTCGATGGAGCTGTTACAAAGTTACAGTAACGATGACTCAACATCTTCATGTCACTCTGACGACGGTAACAGTCTCACTGAGAACAATGTCAGGAGCGTTTATTTAATTACGTATAGCCAGGCACACTTGACTAAGTTTCCATCGCGTGAAGATTTTGCCGCGGCTGTAGTAAACTCTTTTGACAACGGTACTGCAAACGTTTTGCAGTGGTGCGGTTCTCGCGAAAAACATAAGAAATTTGGGGAGCATTACCATCTCGCATTAAAGCTCGACAGAAATCAACGATGGCTTCAGTCGAAAAAGTCGACAACATGGAATAGTTGTACACTATTCAAGTCGACATGATAACTACTACAGTGCTTGGCACTATGTCACTAAAGAAGATTTCGATTATGTGCAAATAGTAAGAGTCATCAAGATCTGGGAAATAAAGGGGAACCTAAAACGAGTGCTGCAAGCAGAGGAAAAAGAGCTCATGCTGCTGCAAGGGAAAGAGGAAGTGACGAAGGGGAATGTAGCGACGATGAAGTATCTTCCACACGTAAAAAGAAGAGAAAATTAACTGCCTTTGAAGTGTCACAAATTATTATTGACAAGGGTATTAAAACTGTGATAGAACTTCAAGCATTAGCTTTTGAACAGAAAAATGCTGGGAAAACTGATTTGGCTGAATTTTTAATCAATAGATCACTACACGTGATTGCCGACATTCTAAGCACTTCTTGGGCGATTGAACAGTCAAGCGCTAAACTCGAACGTTCTAAAAAGACCAGAATTGAACTACCGTATTTCTTCACCTATAAGCCGAGCGATTTTTTCGTTTTTTCACACAAAATTTTGGGAGATTTTTCACGAAGAAGGGGGTTCGGCTTATAGCCGAGGGTTTTAGATTATAAAAAAATACAGTTGCTAAATAACTTTACCCCCCGGCTTGTAATCAAGTTATCAATGAAGCAAAAAAGTAATAAAACACAACAAAAATAACTTCTGAATGTTGGTTATTGACTTTTATGAAATTGGTGGCTCCTAAAGGAGCCGTTTGATGGATCTGTACAAGGGCTTTCAACCCAGTGGTTTACTCGCCATCCGTTTCGTTCTCGCTATCGGTCTCGAACTCGTTCTCTTCCATGTCTTCGTCATCTATTTCTGGGCTTTCCTCAGCGAAGACCGCGTCGTCCTCTGTTCCGTCCAAGGCATTTGAAATACCACAGGTCTTGAAGGATTTGCTGACCATCCTTTGGGGAATCTCTGCCCATGCTTCCTTGATCCACCGGAGGACAAGATTTCTGTTCGGCGCCTTCTTCTTCCCAGCTGGGGTAAACTCAAATGGCCCTGATATCATCCATCCCAAGTATTTTCGGCGCACATTATCTTTAAACGGCTTGTTAAGGCACTTATCCAAGGGCTGTACAACTGGGGTGAGGCCTCCGGGGATAACTGCGACATCAATGTTTCGCTGCTTCAGGTCATCTTTCACGGAATCGGTCAAGTGAGCTCGGAATGAGTCCCACACCAAAAGGGAGCGCTCAGCACGTGGTAAACTCTGTCGAATCCATTCTTTTACGCCCTGTTCATCCATCCATCCTTTCTTATGGAAGGAAACTCGAAGAGGATGCGGCACAACCAGGTCTCTTGGTGTCCGGACGCCTTTGAAGATGACCTTCGGGGGCACTTTTGTTCCATCAGCAGCAACAGCAAGAACTACGGTGAAGCTACGCTTCTCTGCTCCGCAAGATTTTACTGGCACTGTTCGGCTCCCACTGAATTCCAGTGTTCGGTTCGATGGAAGCTCAAAACGCATGGGTGTCTCATCCATATTGTAGATGCGGGATAAAGGGTAATCAACGCGTCTTCTTGCTGCAATGATGAAGCGATGAAATTGCACAATGTTCTCTTCGAGGTCGGCAGGCAATCGTTGTGCCAGAGTTGTTTTCGTTCGCATGCTGACCGAGTGGCGTCGTTTCCATTTCTCGTACCATCCACGGGAAGCTTTGAAGGAAGGATCATCCGAGAGTTCTTTGGCTTTAAGGCGAAGCATCAATCCACTCACACTTATACCTGCGAAAAATAAAATAACAATCTTAATGCCAAATGCGCGAAAAAGCTCAAATCGTAAATTCCGTGACTGCATCACTCTTTTCGTGACATGTTATAAAGTTGTCATGACAACAACGTATTTCTGACCAATCAAAGTCCTTTCTTCCCACGCACTGAAAGACGGCCTCGCTCTTCAAAAACTCATCAAATTTCAGATCACAAATGTAAATATTACCTTGCTCTCTTTGCTGTGAAAACCACTCCATCACTTGCTGGTCCAGTTCTGGATATTTTGGAGTGAAACGGCCCATCGTTGCACGTTTCGCGGACATCTTCAGCTCACCAGAAAGAATAGTCGCCTGGTCTCTTCTCCAGCGTCGTACCATGGACTCGCTAAGTCCATATTCTCGAGCGATTTCCGAGTTGTTTTCTACAGCTTCAGCTTCCGCGATAACTTTTATTTTAAAAGCCATACTATACGAGGAGCGGCGTGCTTTTGGCATGATGATAAAAAATGACAGTGGCGAAAGGGATACTTGATCGATTGATACTGTGAAGCGCTTTTCAAGTTACGGGTAACTGTTATGGTTTTGTGTGGTCGCGTGGTAGTATTTATACACTTCGTTGGATCAATTGATATTCGTTGGTTCGCTGTTTTTCTTTTGTGTTTATTGTAATTCATTAGGTTTTTTGTTTAGTGAGTCATTTTCCGATGTTTCCCGTGAGGTTCGCTCGCTCAAATGGCCCGTTACAATCGAGAATTTTGCTCTCGGCTCATAGCCGATGGTTTTATTATTTTTTTTTGGAAGCATGAATCTATTGGAAGGTCTCTGAATTTCAGGTCCTCGGCTTATAGCCGAGATCGGCTTATAGGTGAGGAAATACGGTACTTGAAGAAGCAGGCAATAGTGATTGTGTGGAGGGGTGCAATGGTGAGTGGCTAATTTGTGCCTAGGAAATCCTTCGAAACAATGGTGTTCCCATTCAGCTATTTAGCAGTGCTGTGAAAGAATTATTACTCAAGGGCCATGGGAAAAATACAAACCTCCTTATAATGGGACCTACAAATTGTGGCAAAACTTTTCTTCTTAATCCTCTAACTGTTATATACCACACTTTCTGTAATCCCGCAACAGGGAGTTTTGATTGGGTCGGTGTTGATAGTACAGAGTGTATATTTCTAAACGATTTCTGCTGGTGTCATCAAATAATCCCCTGGCATGATTTGCTTCTAATGTTAGAAGATCATGTTGTTCATTTACCAGCCCCCAAGACAAATTTTGTGAAAGACATTTGTTTCAAGACACTCAAGTATTTAGCACTGGGAAGAGTCCGCTTGTTTATCTGAAAAATGGTGTGATCGATGAACTTGAAACGGACATGATGTCGGCTAGGTGGTTCAATATTCGTTTACGCCGTCAAATCCCGCACGCAGAGCAAAGGGAAATCCGCGCATGTAGCAAATGCTTTTCTGAGCTTATAATACATGCTCCCGTCACCACACTAGCACTAGTTGAATGTGAGGACATTGTAAGTTTTCAGTCGGTTCACATTGAGAACTGTATACCATAGGAAAAGATATTTGGAAACAATCTCATTGGCTACGGTTCACACGATTCACGCGGTTCACAAAATTAAAAAAAAAATTATAATACTTCTTTAATGTATTGCGTGAACCGTTGTGAACCATTCAATTTTAATTCTCAGTCTTTGTGAACCGTATTAAATGCAACTTCACTTCGCTGTAAACCGTGTATATCAGGGATTCTGACAGGGTGCGCAAAAAAAATGAAAATTGTGCGGAAAGTTTGCCGCAAAAACACAACCCCGAGATGTATGCAAATCGCGTGCTAAATGTAATTTGAGAGCATGTTTCTTTTTCTCACAAAACTTTAATAATAGATCGTAGAGCATTTTCCTGCATGAAAACGTCTTTCACTTGATTTTAAAAAAAATCCAGTATTCTGATCAGGACTTAATAATTTTCTCTTATTGGTTCGAAGTTCCAGCACTTTAATAGTTTGTTTGACGATTCGCAAATTTGATCAGTTCTTTATGAGAATAATTCAGACACAGTGACATTCATTTCGGCGCGGTTTCTTTTTCGGTCCCTGACATATTAAACTGAAAGAGGAAGCGAAAGCGCTCGAAAAAAATATCAACAGGCTGCTCTGGAAAACGGCAACTATACTCGAAAAAGTTCGGTAGCAACTTGGATAGAAATGAAACTGAGACTAGTTCTCAGGACGACAAAGAGAACGCCTTGTTGTTTTTATCGCTCAAGCTGTTAGATCGAGGAAGCGAGGAATTTCTCGATTGTTTGGAAAGAAAATAGGCTGAAAATAGCCTAAAATGTCTCTTGAAATCTTGGTAAACAATAGAAATACCTGATTTAGTTAACAATTTAAGCAAAAATTTCAGTATTGTGCGGAATTATGTGCGGGTTTGACCGAATTGTGCGGTCCCGCACCCGCGTACCCTGTCACAACCCCTGTGTATATGTTAGTTATTTAGACATTAATGGCTCTCTGCTTTCACTTGCTTCTTTTTTATTTCTGGCCTTACATGTACGCTGTAAATTCGCGGACTCTTTACGGGTATACAAAACAGTTCATGTATACTAGTACACAAATTGTTCAATTTGCAAGTTCCTTTTTATTTCCATTTCAGTTCCATTTCAATATTTCGTTCGCATGACATTTCCCTTGATGATCAAATCCATTCGCGTATCCATAGAGTCAATGATCTTATCGATCTGTGCCACAGGACAGTTTATCATTGTGTTATATACTTGCTGAGAAAATTCCTCATAATTTTCTCTCGTTATGTTCTGTAAAGCTTGTCTTTGGAGCTCTACTTTTATCAGAACAAATTTTACACCCTTCCCTGATTGGTAGTTTCTGCATGGTTCAAAAAGATAAAAATTAAACATAACAACAAGTAGATGCTGGACAACTATTACCGTAAAGGTCTTTTACTCATAATAATAAAAATAAAGAATGTTGGAAGGCCATTGACTTTTAAATGCATGGTGGCTCTTAAAAGAGCCATTTGTTTTTTCATCACATCACATCCATGTCAGTGTAGAACAAATGGCAGCAACTGTCTTGGGAACGGAAACAGAAACTAAAAAAAAGTTAAGAGAACACCATGTAAGTTTGTATCTAAGTAAACTAGGGTAATAAAGAGCAAGTTTTAACATTGTGGCGATAGTCCTAACGAAAGAATGAGTGGTAAAGGTTTTGGGTTCACTATTGTGGCAGGGGGGGGGGGGGGGGGGGGGGCATATATGTACCTTTGTCAGTTCAGTGAACCATTTTATTCCCTCATCCCATCGAGTACCAGAGCAATTTTTCTTCATGTCCCTTGCCACTCCTTTTCTACCTAAAGTGGAAAGCAGTGGCGCATGTCACAACTACAAGCATCACAATTGGTGGCAAGCATCACAATTTGTGCATTATTCTAAAATAAATAAAACCACACATTGTTGGTTCATCCCTTCTTATAATCTTACTATGCCATGTATCATAAGAATTCTTTATGCCCCTTCCCTGAAACCAATTTTTCAGTGCCGCAACACAGTCATGAGCCACCTCCCCAACACTATGACCTGAGTGAACGAAACAGAAAAATATGGAACTACAAGACCTTAAGTCAAGTTTTTGTCATAATTTTACGAAAGCAGCACAACTTTAGATAAGACAAAGAGTGACAATATTTATGACCTTGACTTTCTAGATTTATCATCAGCTCCTTGGTCATAGGCATCTCTCTGCTTGGGGCACTCCTCATTTGCTCCTTATTTTAAGGTACAAGAACAATGTAAACTTGGCTTGAAATAAAAACAAAAATGCTTATTTCAAGTAAACAAATCTAGCAACAATGGAATATAGCAATCTTAAAACAAGAACCACTATGCTTGAAACAGCAATATTATTATTTTGAGGTACTTGAACAAGGTAAAGTTGGCTTGAAATACGGACAACATGCTTGTTTCAAGTACATGTACATGTTTATAAAAAATGTGAACAGTATGTTAACGTAGAATGTGATATATCTGAAATTTTTCAGTCCAATCAGTGGCAGTATGTCCTCAAGTAGAATTGTTCACTGCATTTAGTTTGCTGAGAAGTCTGTTTTCCAATTGTTTCAATGAATAGCTCTTTCGCTTTGCTAGAATACCAAGAACATGCTCCTCTAGGATCTTGAACAGGTTTTTCCATGTTGGTGCATACTCTAGATTAAAGGCATAGTACACAGACAGCAGCGAAACCAATGATGATATAAAGATGCTGTAATCATTGATAGGTTGGCATTCAAATAACACATCTTTTTCCAAAATAAGGAAGACCTGTGCTTCATCTGTGCAGTTTTGACCATCACCTTGAACCATAACCAAATAAGGATATTTCGATGGCAATTCACGCAAAAAGTTGTCCATTTCTTGACCTTCCTGGAAGAAAGAAGAAAAACATTTCTTAGCATACATCACTCAGCTCTTTTTCTCTGACAGGGTTCCCTTTTTGCTGGTTTACATTTGTAATAAATTTGTTGCATTTGTTGAGGCAACAGAATACAGAATAAAATAAATCATTATAAAACTACTGTCTGAGCAACATAAATGCATTTGTTGGGGTGTTGGCATACAAAATATAATTAATCATTAAAAGTATCATCTGAGCAATTTGTAATGTATTTTTTTGGGGCAGTGGCGTACAGAATATAATAAAGCATCAAAAAACTACTATCTGAGCAACACACTTACTTTTAATGAAAGAAGCAATGGTTCTGCCTTAAATGGCTCATGAATATGCTTCAATGGGTTTAATGCTGAATTGCCTTCATCTAAAATGAATAAGAAAAACAATACATCAAAATAGCAATATGTTACAAGTCCTTATTATAAGAACTTTTATTTTATTTTCCAGCAACCTCATTGTTTTTGGTTGCTATAATTTTATCACCATTTAGGAGAAAACTGTTGTAAATAATGATTAGACTTTACCAGATTGCTGAACAAAGCTTTGATTTAAAGAAATAGAACATTTTACAGTTGTCTTCTTAGTAAATTTAGCTATTTAGCATGGGAAAAGCATTATTTAATAACAAATGAAGGGCAGATAGGTTTGTATCATAGCAAGATCACCTCCAGCCTCGCTTCCACCCAAATGCAAGGTTACCAAGCACACAACTGTGAAATGGACTATTTCTCATGAGCATGTCATGTGGGTGAGAAAATGGACCTACCAGAATGTTTTCCTTCATCAACCACAAAACACTTTGACAGTGTTGCCCAGCGTGCAAAAAATGTTTGAAAGCTTGTCTTTGTCTTCGTTAGCTTGGAGATGTGCAACTCTAACTCCTGTAAAAGCTGTGGTAAATAAAGAGAACCAAGGAAGAATAAATGACACTGACAATTGAAGGGCTGGGGGCATAACCAGCCTATGTTGCTTTTTGAGCGTTTTCATTTTTTTTCTCGCCCAGATTTGCCTAATTTTATCGTACAACGAATAATATCACAAACCCTTGTTGAACTTGTTAACTAATTGCACTAATTGTAATACATGTTAATATTTATTGTATTCTTTATTGTGATTAGTTTTTTAAAAACCGTTTAGTGGAAAAACTAATAAATCACCTGAAAAAAGCAGAGTTCTGGCCTTCTAGTGCTTGTTTACATCCAGATTTTTTTTTTTTTTTTTGCATACGTTTATTCTCGAAAGCGACGGAAAAAAAAAACAACAGAAAAAAATCTGAACAATGTTTTGCAACTAATTTTTAGTTCACATGCCAAAAATGGACAAATCTGAGCGAGAAAAATAAAAAACGACCTCAAAAGCAACATAGGCTGGTTATGCCCCGGCCCTTCAATTAATAACCATTATAACTTTTGTGGTTCAATTTTATCCTTGGCTCATGTTTTACTGTCCTTTGTTTTATACTCATTGTCATACAAAGCCATACACAAAAACAAAGGAAACTAAAAATTGAACCTCAGCATAACCACTGACAGCAAAAAATACTTGCTATATGACCCAGAAGCTCAGATCTAAACTCCACTGGTTGGAGACCCTCTGCTCTGTTAATTTTGTAACCAAACAGGAAACATATTTCTTGGTGAATGCATTAAGTCTTGATAGTTTCTCCCTTCTTGTGCTCCTTTTGGGAGTAGTCACTTATGATGATGATGATGATGATGATGATGATGATGATCATTATCATCATCATCACCATCAACACTTTATGCTTTAGCCTCTCAAAGACAGTAATTTGTATTACTTACCACCCTTTCCTTGTCAAAGTAAAGGAACTGTTCAAGAACTTGTTCCACAGCATTCAATCCACTGATTTTCGAAATTTTTTCCCATCTTGCAGAGAATGTGAGTGCTTGCAACTGTTCTACTGCTTTCCAGTTCACAGCCTTTTTTCCAACCTCTTTCTTCAGTTCCTTCTCATGCTTTTGGACATCATCGTCACTCTGGTCCTCGCTGACTTCAACAGCACTGAATTTGGCCTCTTTTTCCATCCTTGTGTGGGAGCTCTTGACGTTTGAATACCTCTTTCTTAACAGATGCTTTGTGGAGGCCTAAAAACCAAACAAAAATTTAAGACTTGAACATACTCATACTATAGAAAAGACTATATAGAACATACTATTGCCATTTTAACACTTGCTACTTTTATAAGTTCAAACTAAGTTGAAGACCATAAGCTTATGCAATTCACCCTGCTGGGCAACACTTTTCACTTGTCAGCTTTAAGTCATAGTAATATAAGCAGAACCTCTCAAACTTGGAACCACTCACTGGCTTTAAAAACTTAAGGGTCCCTTTTTCCTGCCTTTATTGTTTTCAGACATGTATGTACAAAAAAATGTACAAACAGGGGAATTAGATAGTAACCATTTCTCATGATTTTTACCTTTCGAGAATTCCACTAAAAGAAGCAATTAAAGAAGGGTTGTGAATTTAAAAGTTGGATATACAGTGTATGGGCCTTCTTAACTTTGCTTATTTTTATCCCTACATGTACACTGTGCTTTAAAATTTAAAAGGTACCTTTCATTTTAAAAATGGTTGTTGTAACTTACCCAGTATTCAAATTCAAGCTCATCTGGCCATGATGGTGGCTTCTCATCACGTAAGAGTGGTATGCTCTGGCATAAGCGCTGGGCCACCTCTGTAAAATGATTAGACGTTATTCGCTGCTTACCCACATATGTCTCCAGACAAGTTACACAGTCTCTGATCAGTTGTCTTCTTGTGGCATCATCTAGTGGAGTTTTATTTGCTACCAACTTTCCTATTTTTGATGTAATTGGTAATTTGAAATCTTCCCCCAGAAGACCATGCTTTGATTTCTTCACTGGAGGAATTAGAGCTTCAAACTCCCTGGGTTTGGTCCTTTTCAGCTGAGGAACCTTTTTAACTTGGGAGAGAGGTATATCTTCTTCGAAGGAACTGTTTGGACTCATTGTTGACGTGTTTGATACGATGGAAGAAGTTGATACAATGGAAGGAGTTGGAGAAAGACTCTGAGAACCCTGGAAATTATACAAAATTATAATACTTAATATGTTGCTTGTGAACCAGTACTTTTAAGATCCTAACCCAACTGAAGCATCCCCCCACCCCTCCTCTGTGTGAAATACTTGAGTCTACAGAGCAGAGTAACAGAAGTAACTGTACTGTGCAATTTCATCTTGAAATGCCTAATCTCTAGCCTGAGAAAATAAATTCCATGAATGCCTTCTCCATACAGCATGATTTAGTACAGAGTATTACAAATTTCAATTCAGTTGTTTCACTATCTTGCTGACATACCATTAAACTCTGAAATTACAGGGATTAAAAGACAATTTCAACTTACCATGCTGCTGATAAAGTCCCAAATTTTTTTCCGAGCAGGAAAGTCAGACTGGAACAGGTCCTTCAGATCTGATCTTGAAAGTTGTAAAAACATTTTCCCATCCACCATATTTTCTTCCATAAAAAAAGGGAAAGAAAATTACAGGGTATTCATTTTTTGCACAATATTGCATTGCACTTGAGCACATCAGTGTAGAATTAAGACAAACTGTTTATTTTTCCCTTTCCAGATTTTTTTAAAAATTATGGGTGCTAAAAACCAAACAGAATCAACTGAGGTAAAATTTTCTGGGCAAAAACTGTTGCAAAAAAAAAAGAAGCCATATGTTTTAAGATTTGCTGGTTATAAAAAATGAGGCCATTTGCTTCAAGGTACGTTTAATAATGTACAGGAGTAAATTTTACTAACCTTCCAGAACTTGACATATATTTGCTGTAAATCCTCTTCTTTGAAGAAAGGAGGACAAAGACTCGCCGCTGCTTAAGGCAGCAATTTTTGGGCAAAGGATTTCCGATACTTCTTGGTCATCTGGGTCCATCATGCTGCAAATTGGTGAAAATTGAGTTACACGACTGTACTGAATACCCAACTCTACGTTTGCAGGAGCATAGATTTGACAAAAAGTTGAGAAAATGCTTTCATTCCTAATAAAACCCAAAGGAATTGAAGAATTGCTTGAGTCGAACCAAACAGGACAGCATTCCAAAAATACAGTCAAAAATGGCGCGAATCGAAGTTTCTTGCATTCCGCACAGAAACTAACTTACCAAAAGATTTGGAGGATGAAAACACAATTTCGCATTACGAAGCAATTTTTATAACATGAACAGAAGCAGGCAGTTATTCAGCTGCTTAGGTAAGGCGGCGTTTAAAGAAAGAATTGTCTTAATTCAATTGTTTTAACGAGAAAGTGAAACGTAAAAAAAATGGCGGGAAACTACCTCGTCGATCGAGCAAATTGATCAAACGTACAACAATTATGAGGGCTAAAAAGAAAAAGAATTTAAAAACTTACCCTCTCTCTAAATACCAGTTAACATTAGCTGAATACCAAAACAAGAAAGCGATAAAAAAGTTCGTCAAACGCGTGGGTTAGCTCCTCAATTCAGGGAAGATCCGTTGCCATCGACTCCATATTTTACTCCCGTGAAGTTGAACAACAATCCCCAGAACACCTTGCGTGCAGCATTGTCTTTTTTAGCCAATGAAAGACATGATTCTATTTCATAAATTTTTGCAGCCAATGAAACGTCTTTTCTCTTTGTTCACAACTTGTCAAGCTTTTGTAACGCTTTGCTGTCAAACAGAGGGAATGATTACGCGCATTCAGCATGGCGGATTGGCGTTGTGCGTATTGCGCTTTCTCTGCTATCCTTCTCCACCTTTTGCTAACTCATATCAACACAAGCCACAACGATGAAAGCCAATTTTTCGCGTATTGTGGAATTGATAACTGCAATGCAAGTTTTCGAAAAGCCAACACATTCTCAAAACACGTCCGAGAAAAGCACAGGTTGTGTCTGTATAGTTCCAGGGAAAACTTGACGTTGCAAACAACAGAAAATGGAACGGGTAAGTCTGATTTACGTTGTGTGCAAAGCGTCTTAAAGAGAGGTAGGCCGATGAGAACGCAGTCATTGGTGGTTCCAGACTTCGTTCAATGGGGGTGGGAGGGGAGGGGAGTGGGGGGTCGGTCTTTGCCTTACATCGCTTGAACAAAAGTTGTTTGGGGGTGGGGGTGGGGGCTAGCACCTCCCTTATATAAATTAGATACACCGCTGGTATTTAATGTGGGCATGAGCTGAGAGAATATCTCAATTTGATTTGAAATGAGCCTTTAGGGGTGTAGCGGTCAGATGGATACTGACTATTAAATATTCAAAATTAAATGACCTAAATACAAGTGTTTCATTTGAAATGCTAATAAACAACACCAGCTTAGAGTGCCTCATTGCTTCTATCTCTTTCATTTAACTACTACTATTGTGAGATTGCTTTCAATACCTTTGGCAGAGGGCAAGGGGGGGGGGGGGGGAATAAAAAAATCTCAAGCTAAGGGCTTATTGTCACAGGAAGTAAGGGAACATGTTAACGACAGTTAGCTCACTGCTCACTTCCCTATGAAAGTCTCCCTTTAGAGTTACGAAAAGTTTATAGCAACAATTTAACAGGACAGCAGTAGATCTAGCAAGGGTTTACCTACATGTAGAAAGTGGAGGGAGGGGGTGGTTTCCTGTGTGTTCTTGGACTCCCCTACCCATGACTAGGAATCAGACTTAAGAACGCACCCCACCTGAGTCTGGGACTATTGTCCGGACCCCTTGTTTGAAGAATCCTGCCCTGTCTAGAAAGGCTTGTTAAAAATCGACAACTAACCGTGTTAGTAATTACATGTAATGTGCTTGGAGTGTTTGTGAATTATAATGACCAAGTTTTTGAGGGTAAGAATATAATGGAAATTAAGGTGACATCTGAGTAATTTTTATGTAACAAATGCACAACATTACATGAAGGTGCACTGCCTCTTTCTAGAGGTTAAGAATTGAAGCAATAACAAACTTTTTTTGTTATTCCAGGACATTGGTTTGTTGATGAAGGACCACCTGCCCATGCCTCACACTATGTTACACTAAGCAACACTTCATGTGATGAAGACAATTTTGATTCTGTTCTACATGGTCCACACTCTCCAGTTCTGGACACCAATAATGGAAACAACTCCTCGCCAGAGATAGATCTTCAAGGTGAGTCACACGGTCCACACTCTCCAGTTCTGGATGCCAATTTTGAAAACAACTCATCATTAGAGATACATCTTCAAAATCAGACCCATTCTGAGGAACCACTGGCTGATTTAACTGGAAAATACCTTTTAAAAATCAAAGAGGAGAACAGGCTTACACAAACTGCCACACAAAGAGTTGCACAGGCTACATCAGATTTGTTCAGTGTTGTATGTAGAAGGCTTAAAAGAAAAGTAGAACAGACTCTTGAAGATGCTGATGTCATGGAAGTACCTGGTCTTGATGCTGTATTTGAAGAATTCATCTCTCCTTATGAAGACCTCCGGACCAAATGGATGACAAGTGCATTTAAAAGAGACAAGATGTCTTATGTGGTAATGAGGAAAGATGTCTTAATTATGTTGTAATTATTATTGTAAGTTGCATTGATATTAATACCTTAAATATGCACCCCTGGCCTATCCTATCTATCTATGAGAAGCCTTTATTACATCAAAGCAGCCTAGCTTTGGAAAGCAAAAAAAAAATGGTATCGTGATGTTTACTTTGGTTTTTGAAAAGACATGTAAAGATTATAATCATGTTAATAATTTATTGTCACTTTTACTTGCTAGGAACCTTTGAGGACAGTCTTGGGTAATACAAGAGTCTTCAGAAGAGTAAAAAACAAGATAAAATGTATACAGATTGATAAAGTTTTCTATTACATCCCCATTTTGAAAAGTCTACAACAACTGTTACAATCCAAGGCAATTCTACAAATGGTCTTTTCTGAAAGTAACGGAGACACAGGTGGAAGTTACCTACAAGACTTTAATGATGGCTTGATTGTGCGTAACCATCCACTGTTTTCCACTGATGACAATGCCCTTAAGTTACTAATTTACTATGATGATGTCAATGTTGCTAATCCTTTGACAAACAAGGTTCACCAACTAGGATTGTTTTATTACCAGTTTGTCAACATAAAATCTGTTTATCGTGGAAAGTTAAAATCCATTCGCCTCTTTGCCATTTGTAAAAAGCCATACATAAAAGAATTTGGTTTAAATGAGATACTCACGCCCTTGGTCAATGATTTAAAAGAACTGGGAAGGGATTGTGGTTATCCTTTTGCCATAGGAGGGGGCATAGTTTATTTACGGGGTGCAGTCCTTGCAGGAATTGCTGACACCCCAGCCAGTCAAGCAATTGGTTGCTTCAAAGAAGGGGTTGGCGGGGCAAAGAAAAAATGTCGGCATTGTATGACATCCTGGCAGGAGATGCAAGAACATTTTCTTGAGGAAGAGTTTGTACTACGTGATAGTACTCTACATGAGCAGCAGCTTTCTGTTATTGAAAATGCTGGTTCTAAATATTTGAGAACGTTTTTTTCAAAACAGTATGGAATAAACAATAGGGCAAAGATTTTAGAGGCTCCACATTTTGATGTTACAAAACAATTGCCCCAAGACATCATGCACATTTTCCTCGAAGGTATTTTAAGTTATGAAATTAAATTTCTCTTGAAATATTTATTTGATAACAGACTTTTCACACTTCGTGATCTGAACCAAGGAATTGATAACTTTGATTATGGTTACTCAGAGGTAGGAGATAAACCAGCTCCTATAAAGGAGGCTGACCTAGAATTTAAGTCTAATTCAAACCTAGGCCAGAGTGCAAGTCAAATGTGGCTTCTTGCTTGCATGCTTCCTCTACTTGTGGATGGCAAAGTAGACTGTAATGACCCACACTGGAACAATTTTGTTTCTCTATTGGAAATCATGGGTATTTGCTTTGCACATAAAGTTAGTTTTAGTTCTATAATCAATTTAAAACATTTAATCAAGGAACATTTGACCTCATTCAAGAACGTGTATCCAAATGCAAGAATCTTACCCAAACAGCATTATCTGGTTCATTTGCCAACACAGATAATGATGTTTGGACCGCTTATCCGAAGTTGGTGTATGAGATTTGAAGCGAAACACTCGTACTTTAAGAATATGGCTCGTACAATTAAAAACTTTAAGAATTTACCGCTGTCTTTGGCACAAAGACATCAGAGTATGGAAAGTGCTGCAGCCCTTCAAATTGATCAGGATGGTGCTTTGTCGTGTTCATTATTGTCAGATGATATTGTGTTTGGAAAAGGTAGACTGCTACTGGGGCATGACAGGGAGTATGCCATAAATACTATCAGACGATTTTATGAGATAGCAAAAAGTAGATTGGCCGATAACATTCAGGTCTATCAGTATAATTCTATTACAATGTATGGAACTCAGTACAAACCAGGTGCAAACAATTTCTTACTTATTTCTTTGGATGATGCTGGCCTACCACAATTTGCAAAATTGTCAAAAATATGGTTTGCCCCTTACAATAGACCCTTTTTTGTGGTTATGTTCATGAAAACTGATTCTTTTTGTGAAAGTTTAAATGCCTTTGAAGTATTAGAGCCAGAAGCAGCTCAAGGGTATGATGTTGTTTCTCATTCTGATTTGTTTCACTATGAAGTATACCATGCCCATAAACAGAGGGGTGCCCGGTACATTGTATGTAGGGAAAGTGTTCTGGCTCTTTGAAAGCAATCAGTGAACATTAAAGGGGCTATGTCAGCTATTTTTTGAACACCTTGAAAAGTCAAAATCAAATTTGCATCAATAATGGCAAACTAAAGACAATGGTCCAGTTGTGTTGTTAAAGTCATTACACTTAAGTGCATTGCTAAAAATGTTGTGGTTTGTTGCTCCTTTGAGAATTCACTTCATTCATTCCTTTTGGCATGGTGTAGGACCATTCTGGGTAAGAGCAATTGCAATTAGTCATAACTTTAGCACAGTTTAAGAAATCAGCAAAACCCTGATGACATAGTCCCTTTAAAATATGAATGACAGCAATATCATTGTGCTGTTTGTGTTTTTACATATAAATGTCAGCTAAGTTACACTTATTGTCAATTGAGTCTTTATGACTGGACAAAGTTGAATTTGTTTGTATTGCGTTGCTATTTAACTTTCTTCTTCCAATGCTTTTTTGGATTTTACAAATCCAGCCTTGAACATAAATCAGCATTGACATATTGGATTCTCTATATGTAAGTTGTTATCTGAAGTTGTGTTACAATAGTATAAAAGTTATGAAAAACAAGGATTGTTCCCTTCGAAAAATAACTCTTCAGTTAGCTGGGAATGTGTTCTTTGAGATGTTATCCATTAAAAAAAAAAAAAATGGAAAAATCAAGTATCTGCTCTGGTGTTTGTAACTTGATGAATTATACTTCATGATCATAATGACCAGGTTTCATTATTTAGCATCTGGTTTAAAAAAAATCTTTCTTAAAAGTAAGCCCATGATAATCCTGCTTTGAGATGTCTGTCTTGAAACATTTCAAGAATCAAAATCTCTTATGACTAATAAAACTACCTTTTATTGTACTTAAAAATTGGTCCTTGTTAATCTTGTTTTGAGATATCCATCTTTCTATTGTTTTAAGAATCAAAGTAACTTAAAACTAGCTTTGAGTGTCCATAAAACTAGGTCCTTGTAATTCGTGTTTTGAGAAATCCATCTTTCTAATTTTTTAAGAATCAAAGTGACTTAAAACTAGCTTTGATTGTTCTTAAAAGTAGGTCCTTGTAAATCGTGTTTTGAGAAATCCATCTTTCTAATTTTTTAAGAATCAGAGTGACTTAAAACTAGCTTTGATTGTCCTTAAAACTAGGTGCTTGCTTTCATCTTGTTTTGAGGTATCCATCTTTCTATTTTTTAAGAATAAAAGTGACTTAAAACTAGTGTAGATTGTGCTTAAAAGTAGGTCCTGGTTAATCTTGTTTTGAGATACCATCTGCCTAACCATTTTAAGAATTTAGCAGGCTTGAAACTAGGTTTAGTAGACTTAAAATCAGATTATCAACTCTTATTTCAAGGGTAGCTTTCTTGAAATAAGAGTTTATGCTTTAACAGTGAAAAGCTTCCTTACATCGCCATTTGTGATGTAGTTTGGAGCTGCACGGGCCTCCCTCCTTGCATCTGCCATAGACTTTTCGGCCTGGTTCTGAATGATGGCTAAGTAGCCAAAACCTTCATCCTTGTAAACTATTAAAAAATGACATCAATAACATATAACATTTTCTCTTTCGAAAACATCACTGAATCGTTAAAAAAAATTCCAGACATAACTTATTACAGTGTGTTTTTACGCATCGTCCAGGGTTCCCGTAGTCTCTTGCGTTACGCAGCCCGATCAGGAGCGTTGCGTGACAACTCAAATAACGGCTGCGTAGGAGACTACGGTTCGCGAGAACATTTTGTCGCATAAGTTTATATACCGGCCAATTTTTCATGGTTTCTTAAAATGTGAGGTGATAGAAATCCCAAATAAAAGTCATTTTTGGGGGCGGGGAGTTGGACGCAGTGGGTTGGGAGGTCCGTGGAGCAAAACGCCTACGAGAGGAGAGGGGAGAGTCCGAAGGTGTGCAGAATCTTTTTCAAAGGAGCCTTTGATTCATAGATTTTTTTTATATTTTGTGGGTTCCAGGGTGTTCCGGTTAGGTTCTGAGGGTGTTCCGGTTAGGTTCCGAGGGTGTTCCGGGATGTTCAGGGGATGTTCCGGGGTGTTCCGGGTCGATTCCACGTTTTACAAAGATGCGTAGCTGCTGTAACAACATGAGCGCGGCACGATGGAATGTAAAAAGTTGACCGCAGATTCGTCGACCACCGTGTGAAATGCCGCATGCCGAAACCGATGAAATTTTACGAAAAAAGGCTTTCTGTACATTTCTTAGACTTGTTCAATCTATGCTACTCATTAAGGAGGAGAAATTCGACTTTGTTGCTTATTTGATACTATATGTGATATATTGTTCTAACCAAATGGTTGTGCTGGTGGTGGAAGATATAAATTTTAAAGACGGGACAAGCGAATATAAAACGCGCGGGACTGGGGAAGGCCTCTCTTTCTTTTCCCATCCCAGCATGTTTTATTTCGCTGGCCCCGACTTTTTTCGCTCGCCCACGCCAAGCGATTCAAACTATGAATTTGGTCTTGTAGTTAATGAATTTTCTGAGCTTGTGCAAAAGAACTCGGCGTATTTGCCTCCCTGTCTAGCAATGTTTAACCAGCCAAGTCAGCCAAGGGAGGCCGTCGAAAGATATTCTGTCGGACGCGAGGTGTGATAAAATATTTTGACTTCTGAATCATTTTATTACTTTATCTTAAGAGGTTACCCATCGTGTATAGAAAACAAATTATAAGTTAGCCAGCTGGGAACTTCAAATTAATCGTTATTTGCGCATCCAACAGGAGCGTGAGTGAAAAAACAGTTACGTGGAGTAAACAATTGTTGTGGCTGTCTGAATGAGGACAATGCAACGTTTCGCGCTTGGGAATGTAAAATTAACACTTTTTCACCTGTGAAAAGAGAACAGACGGTCTATTTTCTGTAGAAAAGATCTGGATCTTCCATTAACCACTTTTAAGTTAAAAAAAATGAAAGCAACGGTAACTCAAACTTAACTCAAACTTAACTCGAATTCAACTCAAACTTAACTCAACTCGTAACTCGGTCATTAGTATCTCTCATTAATAATGACATTTTCATCATGGACAGATAAGGAAGTGCAGTTTTAGGACATTATATTGTTATGAAGTTTGAACAATATTGAAAATAATGAAAAGCAATTAAGTTCATAATAGTATTCTGTGATCTAAGCTTGTCTGCATGGAATACCAATTAGCTGAAATATGCAACTTTCACTTGCTTTAACTAATGATGCAAAATAGGCTATATTATATATGAGGTTGTCATTGCTAAAGTAAATTAACTATAGTTGTCAATATGCAATAGAAAATAATTATTAAGAATGACTGCAAATAGAATCATGATTTGTTGTCATACCTTATTTGTTATCTCTGCGAGGAGATTCATGCCTTCTTTAGAAAAAGCAAAAGCTTGTTCTTTTTGTCCACTGACAGTCATCACTGAACAATACGGAGAGATCCAAGTGTGAACCTGGAAAACAACATGACAATATCAGTCAATGTGAAGAAACTTACTAGTAAATATTTGTTATTTGTCAATGAGCAAATTTACAATTGAAGGGGTGAGTGGAATAAAGCCCTAAGTGAATTCTGATCAACTGCTAACCTCTCCTTCCAGTTTGTCTTGTATATGCTCATATAACAAAAGAAGAATTTGGCCATAGATCAGGAGTCACTTAGGGCCTTATCCCTAACTGGAATAAGGCCCTAAGTGACTCCTGATCTGAAACCAAATTTTCCCTTTGTTACATGAGCATATACAAGACAAACTGGAAGGAGAATCTAGCAGTTGATCACAAGTCACTTAGAGCTTTATTCCACTCACCCCTTGAAAATCATGAACACTAAATTGATTTGATTTTGACATTTCAATTGTGTAGCTACCAGTCAGATACGAGATAAACTGTAAGAGAAGTAATTGAATGGTTAGTCAGATGTGATGAGTAAGAAGTTCTCGACATGTACCTGTTCCATCAATACCTTTAAGTTTGGTTCTCATGTCACTGGTATGCCGTGACACCGTCACAGGTGCATACATAGTGCCATGTTTCTATACAATTCTGGTAACATGAGTGGTTTGAAAGAATGAAACAAACCATGGAAACACAAGCCACATGTAAGTATTCCAACAACTTTTCCAGTTATCCAAACCTTTCACAAGTGTATGGATTCGAAACAAGAAAGCTTTTTTTTTATTTTGTGAAATAGTCTTGAAATTTGAAAACCAAGCTTGACATGCATGTAACAAATGCAAACAACAAAAGGGTTGGCATAAGAAATGATGAAGAAGATGGCTAGCATTGCATTGTCACAAGTATACATGTAACAGTATATTTTTTATATAGTTTTCACAGCTCTATCTTTTTGGAATTTTTTAAAGGCAAATCTAACTGGTGACAATGAAAAACGAATCTGTACTTACCATGGCATTGGCAAGAAGGGTGTATGCCAGGCCTCTTATCCACCTGGTTTGAGCCAGTGGAAAGGCAACTCTGATAACTGTTTGCACAACTGTTATTGACCCGTCAGCTGTCAGTTCATTCCAGAGGGGAATGTACCTTGCAGTCCATGCCACCAAAAGGCCCTTCAAAAAGGAAAGTGAATCTCAATAACAATACATGTAACAATAAAAACACATTAATTACAATAATAACAGAATGATTGTTAAGACCACTGGTTAACAAGAGAGGAAATTTCGCTTGTGGCAATAAAGCTTTCTTTGACCAATTCATTAGACTTTTGCACCAAAGAACATGCACGTTTAGGGGTACTCATCAGTTCTGTTTCGCAGTCTAAATCGGCAGAAAACAAGCATAAAACATGTATGTAAACTTCAATAATAAAACACACAACAACTTTTCTTTCTAAGAAAATGCCAGGGCAAAACAAACTGCCATACACTTACCGTCGATCGACAATTCTCCAATGGAAAAATCCAAATCATCTAAAAACTCTTCCAATGATGGTAAAGGCACTTCATCTTCAATAGCATCTTCCATTTTTGACAAATACGCGATTTTCCAATTCTCGATCAAATCCGCCGATTTTCGACACAAGATTTAGCAGGCTTTTCTCTTTCTATTTTTTGCCTTCCCATCACCTCCCGCTCGTGCTTCACGCTCATTCCCAGCTCTCCTAAAGTACCCTCTTCCCACGGGTAAAAGCCTGTGGAGGAGGCAGATATATTTACGTCAATGAATTACAACTTTTTTTAACAACAACAACTTCTTTCTCATTCATGGTTCTAAATATAAATCTATTATTGAATTTCATCTACCCATTACTGTTATTATTGGGTTGATTTCGGTTCATGGGATTTATACATTTTACATGAAGGACTACACCTCTTATATTTACATAAATGGATTACAGTTTCTCTCCCGTTCATTCTTTTTAATAGAGAACCATCATTGCATTTCATCTACCCTTTACTGTTATATATGAGGTTGATTTCCATTCATTCATTTTACATGATGGAATACACCTCATATATTCACATGAATGGATTACAATTCCTTTCCATGCATGGTGTTTAACAGAGAACCTTATTTGGGTTTCATGAACGGTTAATGGTATTATAAAGCTCATTTTGTATTTATGGAAATTTATAAAAATACATTCAAAAAGGTAATAAACCTCAATGGGAGTTAGGAATGAAAATTTTTCTTTAGAGAAATCCCATTGATGGGAAGTTTGTAAATATGAGAATTTGGTATTTCCCATTATTGGTTTCTAAATAACATAGTAAATGGTGTTCTGGAAAATTCTCCTGTGGGGGCACCATAACATTCATAAAAAATTGAATGATTTCCTTCTCTGAAACTGCTGTTAGCACCTGCATCTGTCAAACAAAACCAAACGTTTAATGCAACATTCGAAAACTGACGAGATTCCTGAACCTCATCATATTTTCGTCTGGTTAGCTAAACGTCTCCCACAACTCATTTATCCAGTACGTTAGCAAGAATACAAAAGTAAGAGTAAAGTGTTTTGCAATAGTCAAGAATGCAACCTGAGTATTTGGGCTTTATCTTGCACAAGAAAGAACTAAGAGGCAAATTTTCAAATTCCCCTTCAAACTCTGCTCTCTTGACACCCTGTAATTTCACTGCCACAGTAGGCTTCTCGAGGGTGCTTTCTTGTTTGGAATGAATGGATCTTTAGATTTGGAATTTCCATGTGGCTTGTTTCTTACCAAGTGATCATCGCCATTAAATCGATAGTGAACAAAAGCATATGGTATGTACTTTTTATCAGGTCCTTGAGCTATGACCACAAGGTGATGAAAGTCTGGAGAGTTAGCATGTGTATATCTATGATGCTCGACACTATAAGTAGCTCCACAAGATGAGAACTGGATGTTGCTGTGAATCAACCGATAGGTAAAATCCACGTCTTACTCTTTAACCCTGTCTTCAAGGAGCCACTTGCCAAATTGTTTTTTCATTCTCCCTGCTTTAACATCATTTTCCATAGCCTTTAAATATCTGGAAATTGCACAGTTTGGAGGCAGTTTACTAAGGCTGTTTAGTGTAGCGGGGAGGTTACTAAAAGAAATGGCAACATCAAGGAGCATTGTATGTAAATGCTGCACACCATGCTCTTTGTCACAAAGCTTTCCAATTAATGGTGTAAATTCTTGCCTTGCCTTTTTCCCAGCAATGAACTGTGTGACTTTACTCCTCTTTGTTTTCTGAGCTAAATGACTTGGGATTTTTTTTTTGAAATTAGCAACCTGCCGTGCAATAGTTATTCTTTGACTATACTGCCATGGCCGCCATTTACAATTCTGAGACTCCCTAAATTTCCCAGTTAGTGAATTACTATCATCTTAAGAGACATTGGCAAAACTGGAAAAAAAAATTGCTGCATTAGATAATTCACCATTGACAAAAGCTGGGAATTTCATATCCCTGGGAGGAGCTCGAACGAAAAGGTCACTTCCTTCCCCATTACTGTGTAGGTTTTCTTCTCTATTGCCTCTATGTCTGATGCTAATTTCTTTGTAAATCTAACAACCTCATGGTCCTCCTTCCAATTGGCTCCGAACAATTAAAAATTATCATTGGGAGAAGCTACCCTGGGTCTCACGTTTAAAAAACTAATAAGACAGGACATTGCTTGGTTCCACTTGCCAAATGGGGCTCCGCCACTTTAAATGTCCCCTCCTTCTCACCAAACCAGACCAGTTTGTCATTAGGCTTCCTGTATTGATCAGTTTCGAAATAGAACTTGCACAGCATGAGGAGGCAATTCTCTAAGTTCCTATACATTCCATCAATTTGCTGGTCTACTGGTAGGTCATGGCACAAAGTGTCCTTCATTGAGAGTAATTCTCCCACATCAAGCTGTTCAATTTTTTTCATTAGAATACTGTAGGGAAGGGGTTTAGGAATTGGGATACCAAACCCATAACTAATTCTTTTCTTTGACATAAACCCTTTTTGGTATGCTTCCCTGTGTTGGACATTACCAGAGATGATCTTGTCTGCTGATATTTAACTTTACTAATGACCCCACCTGCATAAAGAAGGGAAGGCGATCGAATAAAATTCTCATCAGTTTTCTCATATTCTGCACATTGCTTTTTTACTTTGGCCACAGGGGCTTTTCTCATCTTTCGTGATGAGCAAATGTATTTTGATATACATGTATCTGACATCTTGCCATATTTAACAATAGTAGAGAACATGCAATCCTGTGCAGGACCTCTGTTATCTACTGACCCACCATATTCCTCTACTGCAGCAAGGAGAGTCTCTAGTTATCTCCGGTGGGCACTTCGCCCTGGCAAATTAATAACTCCTTCACTTGAGAGTTCAGTTGGATTTCTCTTTCTGGAAGTGGAAGTATTCTGAGTTACTTCAAATGTTGTTCTTCTTTGCGATGGTAGGGTTTGTGATTCATTCAAAGTTTCCTGTATCGTATCTCTGTACAAGATGTTGTGTTCTCGTCCTCTTGCTTCCCATGTACTGTCAGAATGTCTTAGAATACACGCTGATAAATGTTATTGCTGCGACAAATCCAGGGTCTCCAATAACAAACCGAAATGACAGAACCACAGTTTAGATGTATTTCTTTGATCTTAATAAGACAGAACGATAAAATACAGGGTCATGGCTCATGTATGACCATGACGACTTCAACACGGACAAAGTGTGTAATTATGCGAACCCCACATTGTGAGTGACTAGACTTGGAAGCGAATAATGATGCTCAGAAATAGTGAAAAACACGACAAGCTGCATATCAAAACAAAGCTTAGAGTCCATATAATTTTTTTTGCCGCTAAAAGCCATTTTCGGAACCAGTCTTTTGCATGGCAGACAGCCGAGTGAAAATTTCATGTTAGAACTGGAGACTAGGGACATTTGCGTGGCCCAATTCTGATCGAAAATTTCCTAGCGTGGTATAATTACTTTCTTATCTTACAAGTTAGGGAAATTTTGTCGTAATTGTCATTTAGCGGATAGCAACAAAAACTGAGGGGAAATATCAAATAAAGTAGTGATATGTGTTTCCCCTTTAGCATTGTCTATGTATTTGTATTTAATTTCGTAAAACATATAAAGGATATGCATACCAGTATTGGAGGGTATTTTATAGTGGATTTCATTAATACGAATCTCTTGGTCAAGTTTAACACCAATATCACTGCCTCAGTCCTTCTAATGATATGTGTTCCCCCCCCAATCATTGTCTAGTGTTGACCGATTTGTTTGTGTTTGAATTTCATATATCGTAAAACGTAGAAAGGATAGGCATACCAGTATTTTGGAGGATATTTTTTATTGGATGGCATTAAAACGAATCTCTTGATTAAGGGAAACATATTTGTTATCACTGCCTCAGTTCTTTTAGTGATATGTGCCCCCCCCCCCCCCCCCCCCCCCCCCCCCCCCCCCCAGCATTGTCTAGTGTTGACCGATTTAAACGTAATCATAGGAATCGTAGGAATCGTTTATTAAAATCAATACTTGCAATCCGTAGATTGATTTACTATCAATAAAAATATTTACAATGACTTGAGATAAAAATGGATCTCAATATAAAATATTGATTAAACTGCTGTATGGTATGTTGTAATTATTCGATTAAGTGCTGTCCTTTGCCTCTTTTTAAACTAAGAAGTGTTCCATTTGTAATGTTTTTTTGTTGAAAAGTGCATCATGTTAATAAATAATTATAATGATAATAATAATGAGCAGCCATTAAGTGAGCATGTTTACATAAATAAGGTCTTTTTATCTAATATATATAACATTTTGACAGGAAATGTTGTAGTTTGAATTCACGAAGGACGAAGAGCGGCAGAACAATAATGTATTTATTGATAGCCGAGTCCGCTCAGAGTGAAGACTCCTGTGCATGCGCCTACGAGAAGTATATCACATAACAAACCATGACATCCTCCTCTTTCTGAATAAGCACAGCTAGTGATACATACAAAATGCAATCTAATATAACATGTCCAAATAAGCCAAGTTCACTACTCAAATAAATGTCACAAGATGTCCTTGGCTAATAGCTGCAACAGGAACTCATTGATAAAATCAGTTTAATCAGAGTTCAATTCATAAGTTCAAACAGAGTTCAGTTCATAACTTGTCGGGCGGTTTGATTGTCCTGGATGATCGGCGGAGTGTGGTCTCTCTGTCCGCACATCCTGCTCCAGCTTGAGGACAAGTTCCTGGAGGTGTCGGTGTGGGATGATTCTCATTTGCACTCGGTGTAGGCTCTGTGGCATCCATGTAATTTTTTTCGTGTAAAGTGATGTTTTCTCCTGTAGGGCGAATGTGGCTGCGGTTACGTCTGTGGATGCTGCCATCCGCCATGCCAACGACGTATGAACGGGGAGTCTCCGTGTGGTATTTGGCAATGCCAGGTGCCCATTTGTGGCTGTGCGGGTTGATGACGCGCACTGGGTCGTCAGGATGAATCGCGGGAAGGTGCTTGGACGTTTTGTCATACTGTGACTTTTGTTTCTCCTGTCTTGTTTGCAGTTTTGCATTGATATCACCATCAGCTGACAGGGATAGGCTTGGTTTAGAAATTGCTGGTAAGTTGGTTTGGTACACTCTTGAGTTCAAGAGCTCTGCTGGTGATGGGATGTGGTGGTCGAGTGGGGTGCCACGCAGACACAGCATGGCAAGGTGAGGATCAGAACCAGATTTTTTGCATTTCTGTAAAAGGCTCTTTACTGTTTGCACAGTTCTCACAATAAAACCATTGGCCTGTGGAAAGTAGGGACTAGTCGTGACATGTACAAAGCCATATGCATTGCTAAACTCTTGGAACAGTGTAGAGGTAAACTGAGTGTCGTTACCAGTGATGAGTTTGCTTGGGATGCTGTGCTCCTCAAATAGGGATTTCAAATGGGCGATTGCCGTGTCCGATCGGATGTTGTCCAGCTTCCTCACCAGCGGGAATTTGCTGTAGTAGTCAGATACTAGTAAGTAGGGCGAGTTGTTCCAAAAGAACAGGTCAGATCCTAGCATGTGCCATGGCTTCTGAGGAATGTCATGGGGCATGAGGGGCTCCTTCGCATTCATGCTTTGATTGTGTTGGCAGGGTCGCAGTGCTTGACCATCTCTTCGATGTCCTGATTAAAGTGCCCATAACGATTTTTTTCTTATCTAAATCTACATGTCCTGTAATGAAGATCCGCGAAAAAAATTTTTGATTTCAGCAAAACGTGAATTTTTATGATTTTTTTAAAGTCTTCGAAATTTGCCACCATTTTGGTCCACCATTCGCATTACTCTCCTCTCGGTCTCTCTCGGTTAACAAAGGATCCGTGACGTAGATTAAGGAACACATAACTTCAAACAAAGGAACCTGTGACTTCAAACAAAGGAACTGTGACGTACATTAAGGAACATGCGAGCCCGTTGGCCTTCTTAACAGCGGGACGGGTATACCGCAAAAAAATAGGATTTGGAAGATTTGAAATATTCATAAAAAATTCACGTTTTGCTGAAATCAAAAAATTTTTTCGCGGATGTTCATTACGTGATGTGTAGATTTAGATAAGAAAATAAAAAAAATCGTTATGGGCACTTTATTGTTGACCCAGAACACCCATCCCTTGGCACGGAGTTTGCGTTTTTCTGCACCTTGGTGTATATAGTGCACCTGTTGCAATACATCAGCTTGCAGACTTTTAGGGACAAGGATCCGTGTGCCCTTTAGGATGATGCCATCAGTGACAGTTAGTTCATCGCGGTAATTCCAATATGCATTTAGGTGCGGTGGACATTCTGATCTTGTATCAGGCCAACTTTGTGTGATGACTGCATGTAGTGAGAGAAGTACTTCATCCTTGGCTGTTTCCCCCTTAATTTGGTTGATCCTTGTTGGGGAAGCATTTAGGTGGAGGTGTAATTTGTGGACTGACACGTCTAGCCCATCAATGGTGTCGCCTGGGCATAGGCTGATTCAAGACAGCGCATCAGCTAGTGGAATGTCCTTTCCTGGGATGTACTTTATCTCCACATCATATTTCTGGATCCTAAGCATCATTCTTGCTATGAAATTTTTCAAGGCCATGCAAGACAGCAAGCATTTCTCTTTCAATGTTGGAGTAGTGTGACTGTCTCAGTGAGGAGCTTGCTTCTGTACTCGATAGGGCCTTGGTCCTGAAGGAGCATTGCACCGAGGCCACGTGTGGATGCGTCTACTTGGATAGTGACCGGTTTCGTGCTGTCAAAGTATTTAAGTGAACTGGCAGATGTGACTGCTTGCTTGATCTTGTCTACGGCCAACTGGTGTTCAGGGCCCCACTGGAACTCGCTATCCTTGGCCAGGTCCCAGAGGCAGGCTGACAATGATGCTAGTTTGGGTACAAATCTGCTGAGAAATTGCACCATACCGAGAAAGGTTTGAAGGCCAGCCAGGTTCGGTGAGGGGTCCATGTTGGTGATTGCCTCAATCTTCCGTGGGTCTGGTTTGAGGCCGCCAGCGCTGATGATATTGCCGAAGAAGGGTATTTCAATACACCTTATCTTGCATTTGTCTGCATAAAACAGAGGCCAGTTTCACGTGCACGTTCCATGACAGCTCTCAGGTTTGCATCATGGTTGCTCAGGTCATGTCCGTAGATAACTATAATATAGTTATCTATAGTTATCTCTATTATTATCTATAGTTATCTCAGCGATACCAGTGACACCGGGGAGGTCACCGAATGCCTCATCTACTTTCTTCTGAAAAATATCCTGAGTGCCAAAGAAGGGTATTTCAGTACACCTTATCTTGCATTTGTCTGCATTAAAACGGAGGCCAGTTTCACGTGCACGTTCCATGACAGCTCTCAGGTTTGCATCATGGTTGCTCAGGTCATGGCCGTAGATAACTATATCATCAGCGATTCCAGTGACACCGGGGAGGTCTCCAAATACCTCATCTACTTTCTTCTGAAAAATATCCTGAGCGCAGATGAGGCCGAAAGGGAGCGTTAAGAATCGGTATCTGCCATGTGGTAAATTGAAAGTGGTGTACAGTGAACTTTCATGGTCAAGTTTGATATTCCAGTATCCACTGCGGGCGTCAACAATTGAGAAGTACTTTGCACCACTCAACTTTAGAAGGATGTCATCCAGTGTTGGAGTGCGGTGGTGTGGCCGTTTGATGGCATGATTGAGGTCTTTTGGGTCGAGACACAGTCGGAGTGTGCCATTGCTCTTCGTAGCACAAACCAGCGAGTTTACCGAGTCAGTGGGTTCATATACAGTGGTTATGATGCCTTGCTGGACCAATGCTTCAAGTTCCTTTTTGAGTGGTTCACACAGTGCTTCAGGTACTCGCCGTGGGGGGTGACTGACTGGTGGGACTTCAGGGTCTAAGGTAATGTGGAACTCTCCTTTGAAACAGCCGATGCCCTCAAAGCAATCCTTTTACTGGCAAAGAAGCTCCTTCTTTGCATATGTATTGCCGAGGTGGTGAGGCTGTAATTGAGAGTAACAAGTTTCATGTCCGTGCAAGTGGGGAGGCCCAGGATTGTCAGTCCAGTGGTGTTAACGACATGAAACGAGTATGGTTTGGAGTGACAACCATGTGATAAGCGAAGCTCACAAGTGCCATAGTGCTGTATAGTATGACCACCAAAGGCAGTGATGGTGGTGTCCGAAGGGGTCAGGCCACTGGGTGTGCTATCTGGGCCACGTACAGACTGGGGATGCAGCTGTTTGTATGTGTTGACAGGAATGACATTCCCTTCAGCTTCTGTGTCGATCTTGCATAGTAGAGGCATCGTGCTCTGACCCACGTCGACTCCTATCTGCATCAGGGCTTGAGTGTCTGCTTCAAGGATGCTGTCTATGTACAGGGAGTGGAAGTACAGCTGTGGGGTGTCTGGCACATGCGTAGCACCGTTCGGTGCTGTTGGGAATTCTGTGTCAGGGTCAGTGGCATCCAAGGTGTGTATCCCCTGTTGTTGCCTGTATTGGTTGTCCCTGGGTTGTATCTGGCCAGTTCTTGTTTTTGGACGGGAGCGACAAACTGACTTCCAGTGGCCAAGCTTACCACAGCTTTCACATCTTTCACATCTTGTCCCATATGCTGGACATGATCTCCTTGGTGGGTTGTGGAATGTGCCACAATTGCCGCATTTGGCGTCTTGGGTCCCATGTGCTTGTGGATTGTTCATGTTGGGATCCCTGTGCCTTGAGTTTCGGCCATATTGTTTCAGGGCATCAATCGTTGTGGTTTGGCTAACTCTGATGTCCTGTAACTGGTTGCTGGTCGCCACTTGTGTTCGTGCTATGCTCACAGCTTTGTTGAGAGTCAAGGTGGAGTCGTATTCAAGAAGCTTTGACTGGACGCACGGGTTGTTCGTCCCGAAAATCAGAGCATTAATAATGTGTTCGTCAGGATTCGTAAATTTGCATTCGGTAACGAGGATACGGACCTTTTTAAGGAATGAATCTACGGATTCACCAGGTTCCTGCCTTAGGGTGCGGAGCTTGTAGCGTGGGAGTCTGAAGTTGCTTCGCGGCGCCACATACTCTTCAAACTTTTTCCAGTATGTGCTGAGTTCCTTCTTTTCGTCAGCTGTTAGCGACCACGTGGATACAAGCTTGATGCCTTCTTCACCGGACCAAATCAAAAGGTAGCTTACTTGCTCTTCCTCGCTTTTGTCCTTTAGCGGACCGGAGAAGTAGAGCTCGCATAAGTTCTTGAACTTTTTGAGAGCTTGCGGTGCGTCAGACAAAGACCAATCCATGCATGGAGTTGGCAGCCCGGCGAGCTCTGCCATGTTGTTAGTGTTGTGGTGTAAAAAATGTGTTTCAGCGGGTCGAGAAGGACAGGAAACCGACCTGGTTTCGGAATTTGCTTCAGCGAAAGCACTAACAGTATAATCCCGCTTCTGGCACCATGTTGTAGTTTGAATTCACGAAGGACGAAGAGCGACAGAACAATAATGTATTTATTGATAGCCAAGTCCGCTCAGAGTGAAGACTCCTGTGCATGCGCCTACGAGACGTGTATCACATAACAAACCACGACAGGAAACATAAACCTTTCTAACATCAGAACTTGCTATGGAACTGCTGTGTATATTAAAAATGATTTGAACTGTACTGAAATCCCATACAGGTTCAATGCTAATAATGTAGAAATTACTGTAACAGTTCTTAGCCATCCAGTTGCAAATTTTCACATTGTGGGTATCTACCGCTCAAAAATTGTTAGAATTTCGGCTTCCAAACGAATTGCCAAATATTAACAGTGCATTTAATTTTAAATTATAGGTCCTGCGAGTTTTATACAAAATTCAAAATGCAATACAGTAGAAGGAGGAAGACTTACCTTTTTCCCAGACCATAAAGCATTCATTCCGTATAGTGCATTCTTCCTGCAGCTGATCACTCAAGTATTCTCTAGCACATTTCCTGTTCGTTCACGATGTCTACAAAAGTGTATTTTGATCAAAGATGGAGCAAAAGGAACGAAAAACTACCTTGACAATTTTAGCGTCGGGCTTGACTTGATAGATGCCATTTTTGAAAACGTGTTCTGCCGCCTTTGTCCCACCCCCTCTCCCAGATATATGAACAGAAGACAATGGCTTGACTTTGGGGACAAAACCAAACCTAGAAGGGGAGACGGGATTCACGTTTAATTCATAAATTGTCTAACAGAATGGAGTGAGTGAGTGCCATTGAGGTCCATTCCTAAACTTCATGGTATGACGTACATACCATGAGGTAAAAAGGATATGCATACTAAACCATGAGGTAAAAAGGATATGCATACCAATATTTGGAGGTTTTTTTTTAGTGGATCAGCAGCATAAGAATCTGCTGATCAAGGGAAACACATGCGTATCACTGCCTCAGTCCTTTTAGTCCTTTTAGTGATATGTGTTTTCCTAACCTATCACACACAGGAATTTTTTTTGTCAAAATGTTTACTTTTAATGTGCACTTAGTACAAAGCTCCAATTGAGTTAGAAATGATGCTAATTTTTATCACATAAATCAAACCAACAAATTATAACTACATTTTTAGACAACACTGATATTGTCCAAGTTCGATTTTTGAAGAGGACGTTGCTTTTCAAAGTATACATTGAGCAAATTTTGGATTATATCAAAAGGCATTCACATAACGGCTCCTGTGTACTAATATTTTTGAATTTGCTCTCCCCTCCTCCCTCTCTCACTTAAGATTGGTGCCCCAGCAACCCTTGTGATCACAGTCTATTTTCGCAGGAATTTTTTTCTTTGTCGGTCATTATGAATGGATTACAAACATGATCAGCTGTGGACAGTATTTAAAACGTTCTGCTGTTTTCTTTGTGGTCAAGACACAAACTGCAGCTTAACAATGTACAAATATAACAGTATACAAATTATTAAGTGATCTATGCATCCTTGACTGTGACAAGATTTAACGTGGAATTTTACCGCTTATAATAACTTTCTCGGAAATTCGTACCAAGATTCCAAAAGCAAATGGTGTTTCTTTTAGCTTGAGGTGAATAAGAGATTCAATTGAACCAAGGCAAGCAATATTAATTGCAAACAGTTCTTGCCAAAGAATGCTGATGCCAGGCTGGCCTAACAGTTGGGAGGGTGACCACTGTCCCTGGAACCAACTATTTTGAAATATACCCCCATACCCCAGTGAGCCAGATGCATCAGTAAACAGGGAGAGGGTATCGGAAGTGTCCCATTGTGAAGACAGAAACAGTCCCACGCCATTCCACTGTTCAATAAAAATATTCCACATGTCAATGTCTTTGTGGAAACCTGCGGTGAGCTTAATGTGGTGGTGGGGTTGCTTGACACCTCTGGTGAGCTGAATTATGCGCTGAAGGAAAGGGCGCCCTGGGGGAATAACCTTGCATGCAAAGTTAAGTGTGCCAATCAATGATTGAAGCTCACGAAGTGTTGTGGATCGTTGGGATTGAAAAGTAGAGAGAGCGGTCTTTATTCTCTCCACCTTGTCTTCTGGCAGCCTTGCTTCCATTTTATGCGAGTCTAAAATTATCCCCATGAACTGAAGACTATAGCATGGGCCCTCGGTTTTGGGGGAGGAGATGGGAATATTGAGATTTTTGAAGGTCATTATCATGCTCGATAGGCTTGCCTGGCATAAGGAATCAAGGGGCGGGGTGGATGATGGGGGTTCTACAATGAGAAAGTCATCTAATATGTGGCAAACAAAGGAAATTGCACATTTGTGTAGTAGAATCCACTCGAGGGCATCGGACAATTGGTTGAAGATAAAAGGGGCAGAACGGAGCCCGAAAGGGAGCACTTTGTCAAAATAATATTGCCCATTCCAAAACATGCCAAGAAGTTCCCAATCCTCAGGGTGAACGGGAAAAAGCCTAAAGGCAGACTCAATGTCGGTTTTGGCCATAAAACAGTGGGGTCCAAACTCTTGAATAGCGGCAATGGCATTATCGATTGTAATGTACTGAAGTGAGAAGTCATCCTTTTCAGTAAAGTGATTGATACTAGAGGTCCCAGATTTAGGAAAGGACAAGTGAAAAATGGTTCTGAATTTGTCGGAATGCTTTTTGGGAACAAGGCCAATAGGGGAAACCTGGAAATTCTCGAAAGGGGGAGAGGAAAAGGGGCCTACAGTGCGCCCCTTGACAACCTCCTCCAACAAATTCCTAGTAACGACTTCGGGATTAAGGGCGGCAGTCGGTAAGTTGTTCGAAAAACGGAAACATCTAGGACCGGAGTAGCCAATCCTAGCCCCCTCCCTCAGTTCTGAGCACAGTTTGGTAACAAATTCCCTCTTAGGATGCTTAGATAAGGCTTGATAGAGATTACAAACATTTACTGGGGTGACTACACCTCCGAAACTACCTTTCCCGGTGGCGGCCGCTATGGTGGGGGGCAGGCTTGTTGGCCGATGACAGGGCTTCCCTCCCTGCTTCTGGGTATTTGGGGCACTTAGACCCGGGGTGATCTTCGCCACACCCATACTTGTTGCATTTGTGAGCATACCTGCAGGGGGTTCGGCTACAAGGTATCCCTTTGTTGAAGTTATGACAGGTACGATTGTCGTTCCCTCGAGATGTACCTGTTGCGGATGAGGGTCCTGATTGGAAAACATTTGCACCAATCTCATCCTTCATGAGTGAAGGGGGGACAGTAAAGGTTTTTAGCCATAACTGACTGTCGATGACGGACCATAGCAATGACTTATTGACAGCAGCCTTCTGCCGAAATTTGATGTCATAGACACACCACCCTAGCCCCCTATGATATTTGGCAGCGTAACGAATTAATGACATATTCTAATAATTCAGCGGCACGAGATGGATATTTTGTGATAACAACGCCCATGTAGGCTGTAAAAGCCGTGGTCCATTCTCCTATATCAGTTAGAGAGCTACCTTTGGGCTTAGTGACTTTAATCACAGAGTTATGTAATGTTAGGGTGAGGGGTTCCTCGTGTAAGGCAGTTAACGAGTTAAAGTTCTTTGGAAGCAATCGAGAAAGTTCCATGAACTCACCACTGAGGATGTCCTTCACAAGTTTTGTCGGCAGTTCGTGCACGGAAGCTGTGGCGGCAGAAAGTTGTCCCGGGTTGGGCAGGGCTGGTACCGTTGGTGGATTTGTCCCGGCAGAAAGTTGTCCCGGGTTGGGCAGGGCTGGTACCGTTGGTGGATTTGTCCCGGGCGTATTCTGAACCAAAGGCAAAGAGTTTCCGTTGTCCGCGGTTACTGGTGTTGTGTTGTTCACAGTAGTTCCAGTGTAAGCACTAATGGCAGCTTGGGCAGCAGCGCTGGCGGCTTTTTCGATGGCTTCGTTGAGAGAACCTTGAACGACTGATTGAACCTGTGAAAGCTGGCCGGGAGATAAAAGTCTCTCATCGGATTCTCTGTTGAGTAGCTCCTGGACCTGATGCTGGAGATGTTGGAATTGTTGCTCGAGGGCAGAGTCCACGTGTTGGCCGCCATCTTGGCCGTTGGGCAAGGAGCCGGGGGCAGAATTATTTGTTGTGGTTCGGGCTTGTTGTAGCCGTTTGACCAAGGCGTCGCGCGTACCGGAGGCTGAGAGGTTGAGTCTACTACAGATGGCCCGAAGATCTTTTACGTAGAGGCTGTTGAGCTCAAGGTCGGCAGGAATAGGTGCATCGCCGATTGCAGCGGAGGCTCTGGAATGCTCTTTGGTTCTCGTTCGGCGAGTGGGCGGCATAATTTACACGAATCAAAGAGATCCTCCCGAACTTCAAACTTGGCTGTATAAGCGACCAACTGAGCTATTGGAGCCAACGCTATCGTTAAAGGCAGTGTACAACGTAAAAACTGTTGCGAAAAATATATTTCTCGCAATAGAACGAAAAATTTTTGCAGAGATTTACATTTGTAGATTGTTCTAGCAAGAAACATTTGCTCGAATGATCTCAAGCACGTGAAACACACGCTTGTCATGGCAGCGTGGTGTATTCTGATTGGATAATCCAAGTAAGGGGATCCCCCTAGGGTTCTCACGTGAGGTCAATTGACAAAGGTCGCCTGAGACAAGAGTTGTTGATTAACTAAAATTTATCTCACATGTTCAATAAATTGACATTCTATGCATCCTTGACTGTGACAAGATTTAACGTGGAATTTTACCGCTTATAATAACTTTCTCGGAAATTCGTACCAAGATTCCAAAAGCAAATGGTGTTCCTTTTAGCTTGAGGTGAATAAGAGATTCAATTGAACCAAGACTAACTTAATTCGCCAATGTCGGCATTTTTTAAAATTGTTTTGAATTTGTGCTTGCAATGAAAACCGGTGAAAAGCATAACTTGTGCAGAGAGGAGAGAGAGGGGGGGGGAGGGGAAACACATATCACTGGCCTCAATCTTTGAGGGGAAACAAATATCACTTGTGATATGTGTTTCCCACTAGTAATATGTGTTGGGGGGAACACATATCACTGTGACAGTGGCTCTTCCATTATATGGGTGATGTTTCAATCCACCAAACTTAAGTTAGAAATTCTCTGAATCTAAGATGTATTTAACATGTTACTCTGCTTTATTCTTAAGGACGTTTTATCTAGTTTAAATGGATGCCAAAACATTTAACTTGTGTTGTTTATGTTCCCACCACAAGTAATAATTTGAAATGACAGTGCTGTTGCAGAGACTACGTTGCTGAGACTACATGAAGCACTACATTAGGGCTCTATACAAAGACTGTTGTACAAACTACATAAAGATGCAACAACTTTGAACAAGTTTGAACAACATGTGACAACTATCGTAAATAACAAACAGATATCATTGATTATCTCGCAGCAGCTGACCAACATCAAATGATTGTTCCCAAGCTCAGTATGTTTAAAAAGTTTAATGAATTAATATTGAGTATTGTTAGTCAAACTGGGCAACACTCGCTGACTTTCAACTACAGTTATGCAAATTTTAGTTTGTACATGTATAAACTTAACACTTTTATTTTGCTGGTTATCTACAGTCGTGTACTAATGAGCTCCCTTTCTCTTACAAACTGACCGGAAAACAGCTTCCAGTTCCTCAAGGTCTTTTATCTCAAAAGGGCCATTGCCACTTAAACTTACAAGGCCGTAAAAAAACACGGGTGAAGTGCACATGGTCAACATTATCACGTTAAGGCCAGTCAAACTTCTTGGCAGCTGTTGATTGGATCCTCTGGAGGAACTTGAATGGGATGACGTGACTGCTATCGGATGCGCTTAGTGCTCTACCAATGTAATAGTTCTTTATACAGTCCACAACCTAATAGCTGCCCTTCTCAATATTGATAGATGAATCAGAAAGTAAGAACTGGCAGTGGAGCTCCATTATATGCATTTGCTTTCTAAAATTGGGGATGCCAGGTTGATCACAAAGCATGACACCTTTGGTGACCAAACGCTATTGGTTTGCTGTCGGAGGTCACCTGGTTTCTTTGCCACAAGCTTCCACTGATTCACCTCAAGACAGTTTTTGACCTTCTGCAGTACGTCCCACATTTTCAACAATGCTGCCTTAGCTGTTGGCATTACAAAATTTCCAGCTTTACTGCAAGGGCCGCCATAAATTTTGCCTGTGGAAATATTGCTATGAGAAACCAGTGCTTGCTTCCTACATGATTACATGGAGCAAGAATCATATCTTGTTCTAACAGCTTTCCTTCCCCATTGAGAAGCAGTTTGACAGCTGATTTCTCAAATGCTTCCCAGGGAAACACAACTAGATAGATAGATAGATAGATAGATAGATAGATAGATAGATAGTTTATTTAGTTATACTGTCACAGCCGAAAGGCTGAATTGCATTATAACAATAATTTAAATATACTTAGCATTACTATATATAAAGCTGTTCTTCAGTCTGTTTGTCTTACATATGGGCACATTAAAACTCTGGTTATTTCTTAGATTAACATTACAGATGTTTTGGTCAGGCAATAAATTATACAATTTGTGGCTCTTATTAGAACATATTTCGTTGTATAGTTGTGTCATTAGTGTATGTCTGCTGTCGTATAGGGAGGGCAGATTGCTATCTGTTAAAGCTCCTGAATAGCTAGAACATGGGAAGATTATTTTTAACGCACGCTTCTGCACTCTTTCTAAATCGTCCAACAAATGCATCGGAAGCCCATTGTGGAACACAGGGCAGGTGCTCTAGCCCCTTGAAGAATTTCTAGATATGTATCAATAACAAAGTTGTTGAGATAGTTATCCTCTTCACTCACATGATCACCATGCAGAGAATTCAGATCACTATATGAAATGATGCCCCAACCTTGGAATTTCAAGTGACCATCCAGAATAGCAGCTATCAAAGGAGCCTTGTGCGGTGGAAGAGTAAAAGTTGAAGAACTACTGAATGTACCACTCAACTTGGGTAGTAAACCATACTGTTAGCGCCAGGAATGTATTTTTTATAGATTTTCACGCTTCTATGTTTAGTTTTTCTCGTTAATTAGTTTCACTGTTATTAGCCCTTTGTTTTACTTGCTAAGATTATTTTGCATATTGTACATATACCGCTAGCATGTAAATTTTTAGTCAGTATGGGTTTGTCTAGATCTTGAGTTTCGGTCCTGTTAGTTTGTTGCTTCCTTGGTTCATTGCTTTTCGTTTCCTTGTCACAATCGTCTTTGGTTTGTTGAATTAAAATATGACCGGGTAGTTCGCACGTTAAAGCCTTTGTGACTTTATTCGTAAAAGACGATTACAGTTTCTTGGAAGCAATCGTCATAATGTCTACCAATGTTTTGGATGGAAATTCTGGAAACCTCCCTATTGAGAATGTTCATCATGTGCGTTTAACTTCCCATGTTCGTAGGCCCAATTTAACTTTGGATCAAGCCGGAATCCGAATGGAACGACTTCGAAAGCTCAGAAAAGAGAGAGGAGGAGTTCTTTAGGCTGTGACTGCCAAGCGCGGAGAGATCGACAATCTTTTGACCAACGCGAGCAATTTAGATCCCGTAAAAGGCAAGTTGGCCAAAATCACATTGCTGTTTCTTAATTTTGCGAATACGCATGATGCTTATGTTGCCGAATTGGTAGACGAAGTTCAAAGGGAAGAGTCAGAGGTCTACTTCACCGAAATTGAAGCAAGCATGAACTTTTTCTGTGAAACAGTTAACGACTGGCTTCGTTTAATGGAGGCTACCCTTCATGATTTGCAAATAACCCCTAACGACAGCGTTTCTCAAGTTGGTTCTAAAGCTCTGCCCAAACCTAAACGTTCAAGCACCTGCACTACGGCTACTAGAACAAGTTCTATCTCTGCTGCCAGAGCTAAAGAAGCGGCAAGGATCGCGGAATTACAAGCCGAAGTTCGAACTTTGAAACAGCGACAAGTGCTTAACGAAACGGAGCTCCACCTAAAAAGGCAAGAGTACGACTTACGGTGGAAGAAAGAAAAACTCAAACTTGAAACAGAGTACTCAAAGGCCGTGACTAGGGAAGATGCATATGCCCAAGTGGAGGTGGGATATTTTGCATCCAGTGATTTGACTAGCCAACCTCGTTTTCGTGTTTCACCTGCAGTATCTAACTTAAGGGGTGTGACCGGTAGAACAGTCAACCTCGTCAGAAGCCTCCATCTGTTAAACAAAGTTACAAACAAAACGAGATAAGCAGCTCAAATTTGGACTCCACAAAGTCGAATCTTAGCGACCAGGCTCATCAGATCCTTGTGCAGCAAAATCGGGTGATGGAGGAGTTCGTTAATCAGCAACAGAAGAACACATTACCCAGCCGACAAGTACCTGTATTCGATGGAAATCCCCTAAAATATTGTACCTTCGTGCGCGCTTTTGAAACCGTTATTGAGGCGAATGAACGTGACTATGCCAGAAGACTCTATTACCTCGAGCAGCACGACTTAAAGAGCCCAGGAGATGGTTCGCAGCTGCATGTACTTGGAGCCGGAAGAAGGTTACCACAAAGCCAAGAAACTATTGGAAGCCAGATTCGGTCAGAAACACAACATTGCAATGACATACATTGATCAAATAACTAATGGTCCCAACATCAGAGCTGAGGATGCGGAGTGTCTGGAAGGATTTTCTATTCTTCTGTCGAGTTGCACGAACACCCTCAAAGCTGTTCGTTACCTGAACAAAATCGAAGGACCAGACAATATGAGGAAGATAATTGAGAGGCTACCCCAAAAACTGCAACACACCGCCGATCGTATACTTAATAAAGAAGGGAGAGAAGTCTGCATAGAAGACATTTCACTGTTTGTCAAAGAAAAGTCACGTGCTTTGAACAACCCGTTCCGTTCTTTGTGAATAATAACAAGAACGTCAACAAAAGGAGGACGAAACCGAAAACCGACAACCGACAAACCTGGTCCCTTAGATCTGAGTAACTACACTTTCTGACAAGAAACCCGCCAAACAAATTGAACCTGGTGACACGAAAGCAGACGACCATTCCAATAACAACTGTTTGCTTTGTAGTGGGGGACACAATCTGACAGACTGCCCTAGTTTTGCCAAAGTGCCTGTTCGGGAACGTTTTGATTTCGTAATGAAGCAGATTGTGCTTCTCTTGCCTGGGAGGAGGCCATCAATCGTCTCTGTCAAGGTTGGAATCTTCTTGGACTCGATTTACTGTTTTAGCATATGAGCTCCTACATATACTGGCATAATCTCTCATCCCCTCCTGCAGGATTGTCACGCTCGGGTAAGTAGGTGAAATTTGAGTAGATTTCCAAACATGATTCGCCGATGTAGTTTTATAGGATCCCTACCTTCATTTCATCTGGTTTTGTTGATGCTCCAGTAGCCTCGAGGTAAATGTCGACTTTCTGTTTCCATTTTCGCCACGAATGAGCAGGATTTCCCATCGAAATTACCAGTGTTTGTGGTGGCCTGACATGTGGCATGCTTTCCGCCATCTTGCTTAAACTACGTGCAACATGTATCGCTGGAGGCGTCCATTTGGTTCGCTGAATCTGCTTTCACAGGCTCTTGACTAACAGAACAGTACCACTTCTGACACCATCTTCTATGGGGTACGGAACAAACTGGTAACGCCACGGATATGACAAACACAAGCTTGGTTTATTTGTACCGTTTACATTTCTCGCTCCGATACTCGCTTGCCTCCGGTCAACAGTCTCTACTGGTATTTCATGTTACTACACATGTGCTCATTTCGTATTCATAAACAAAACTCTGAAAACTGCTTATCAGAGAGAGAGAGAATTTGGGGCTAAATTTTGATGGCGTTAATTCCTCTGCATTGCTGCTCCAACGACTGTGCTGAAACTTGGTAAGGGAATGTATTAAGTCAATGTAAGCTGATTCCAGAAATTTAACACATATAACAGCAAAATTTTTCACTGGGTGCGATTTTGTTAAAAAAATGGGGTTCATTTAAGCCCGATATCACTAAATATATATTTTTCCCATTAAAATTGAATTCTATCATATTATTGCTACATAATAGCTGTAAGTTTTCGCAAAGTTTAGAGCCGGAAAAGTTGTGAGACAAAGTTTGTCATAAACAAGTGCGCCCGAAATAACAACGGACCCACCTTAAATGGTATGCGTTTTTCTTTTGAAGAAAGGCTAATGGGTACTTGAAAAATTGTTTCAAGACTAACTTTTCTGTGTTTTTTCATGCATGACATTTATTTATACAAACAATATTTACTCTTTATAGTTCACTTTATGCAACTGCTGTATTTTGTTCGAAAATTAGTCACCCTAGTTATTCTAGACTGAGAAAAAGTTGTTTTCCTCTATGAAATATTTTCACGTGTTTGTGCAATAGTTTTGCGGAAATTGTTTTCGTAAAGCTTCGTAATTAATATCACCTATTTTCCTTTTATGTTTTCCTCATGTTTGTTCCTTTTTTTATTTCCCTGGGATAATTATAAATTGGTTTGCAAAACGATCTATCTTTATAACGGACGAACCATTAGATTTTTTTATGGAAAGGAGAGAGGGCGCGTTGGGTGATTTTGAAAAAGATATCCTGCAAAAGGAAGCAATTTCGAACAGAGACTTGATAGCATATCGTCTGGTGCTAAGATGACATTCAATACTCTTTTTTCTCGGCAATAAAGACATCGAGCTTTTCATTCAAATGCAGTTTAAAAAGAGTGAAAACGTCAAGCCAAACTGCATTTGAATGAAAAGCTCTATCTTTTTATTGCGGACGAGTTAGTCAGAGCTATTTGCAGGGAGTAATAATTTAAGTCTGAGGAAACTTTCTGTGGTAATTTAATGTTAATTTGCAAGACCTATGGAATGTTTTGACCGCTTATATTTCAAACATGAAATAACGTGTTAAAAATGTTTCAACGATTTATTAAAAATCGATCAGTTTAATTTGTTTGAAATTTTCCCATTTAGTGTGCTAGACTGTGTAGATTATAGTGCATTTATTCACTTGTCGCGGGTAGCCCCAAAATCGAAAGGTAATTAGGAAAAACTGTTTTTCATCATGTTTGTTTACCCTTGCTATGGAAACGCTGATTAGCATAAAAAGAGAATCGATCAAAACTTTCATCCAAGCCTAGCATCTGGTATCAAATTCAGATTATGTATAAGCGCATTGAAAAAGGGAAGTATGATTAAAAAAAACTACTTGGAGCCACCTTAAGAAGAACAAACATACTAGCGACACATTGGTTGCAAACATATCTGAAATCTTGGTGAAAAAGCTAGTCGTCTGTTCTTTTTGGCGGAAATTTCGCGAATCACAGGTTCTACATCAATTGGCATGTCTCGGTATGCATGCATCAGGGCAAGTGCTGAGAGCCGCTCTGTTTTTATTGTTGAACGTAAGTGCAGGAAAACATAAACTCTTCGTCTTCACAACAGAATTTGAGAAATTTCAAACACTTGCTGACAATTTGTTGTGCTCGATGTTCGCTTTTACAACTGCCGCCACTGCCGGTAAGCCATGATAAAAAATCTCAAGCAATGTCGCTTGACATGTCAAAAGATGCAACTGTCCTAATTTTACGTTGAGTCTTCTGATCATCGGCTTCATTTTCGTTGCCTAAACACGCTGCTTCAATCTGAGTGATGTTTGGCTTTTCGTCAAAATTGAAAATACCAACGGTGTTTTTTGCAGCCTCCTTGTGAGGTAAATCCATTATGATGGCAGGTTTGAAGTGGACAGTGAAAAAGACCATCAGAATCATCTTCAAAGTGAAGTCTCTTTGGTTTGGGCGATGCGTTTGCTTACTTTGACCAGACAATCTCGTCTTCTCATTTGTTCATATCTAGCACCAAACTTAGCTGGGAGATTTAAAAGTTTTGCAGGATCTTGCGTGGTTACTTCATATATTAGCCGACTTGTTTATCCCTCCCAAGAGACATCATTTAATGCTTGGCTAAAAAAGCTTGTCCCTTGTCGCATTGTCTCTTGCATGTCCCATTGTTCGCACAACACAATTAAAGAAAAGGACAATTCCGAACTTACACGGACCTGCATGCCCTAATAACGTGATTAAGCATGTTGTACGCAAAGCCAGTGACAGAGAAGTGGTTCATTAGAATGGCAGACTAACATCGGGAATGCGAGTTCCTGTTTGCAAACACTAAATAGGATCCATCATTCCCATTAAGTCCCGCGCTTTGGTCAAAAGTGGAGGGATTTTAAACTCACATTCGATTTTCAAGCGCTTTTAAAGTTATTGAAGGAGTTTTTTAAATGCTAGCAAATATTTTTAATCTGTAGATGGCAATCGTGAAGATTGAAATCAATTTTATAATTTCAAAGCTTATTAGCCGCCATTTCGTCCATAAATCTTGTGGCATTTGGGCCTAACAGATGACATAGATTTTCGATTTTCTCAATGGGAACCGTTGCGAGTTCGACCTTGAAACTTGGCATGGTAAATGTTTAATACTGATATATTGGAAGTAAAATTATCGAAAAATTAGGTACCAGGAACATTTTTATGCCGTTAAACATGACGTAAATTTGGCTGCCATTTTAGGCGCTCTTCGAAGATCCTTTTTAAAATGGTCACAAAATCACAATATCAACAGATTTGAAATATTTTAAAAGCTAGCAATGAATAAGAATAGTTGTTCCAAGTTTATGTAAAGTTTGACTTCAATTGGATTTAATTTATGGACTGAGTGGCACTTCGTCCTGGCGCCTAATTTTGTGCATATGATTGACCGAAAAACCAGACTTTGACTGCTCATGCAAACTCTCGCGAATTTCTGAAAAATAAAAAATCACTGGAAGTTTTAAACATTATTTCTAAGAAGCAATCATCCAAGGGTATCTTTGGACAAAATATGAGCGATTCGCCAATTGGGTCGTTGACGTAGCGTTTTCTATCCTTACAGGCAACCACTCTTAAGTCTGCTCCTCACATTGTTGGGGACCTTCAGAAAGGTGCTGTTAAAGTATGGAAACCTCTTAATAATACAATCCTTTTTTACACAATAAAATTTTGTTGTGTGCCTTGTGAAAGGTAATTTCTGGCCTTTGTTCGAATCAGGATACATGCACCTCTCCTCATGCACAGGTACGAGGTCCATTGGTAAAATGATGGTCCTCCTCGGGAACTCAAAAAGGCATTGTTTGTATTCCATTGCTTGAGGTCTGTCCTGTAAGAAACAAAGCACTTGTGGATGGTTGTTATGGTATATTTTCTTGCCTTCCCTCTTTTCTTTCCTACCCCTTCCTTTGCTGGCTCCACCAAAGAAGATCTTGTTGGTTTTCCACGTGCACCTTTCTGTGCAATGTATTTCAAGTACCCTCAGATACTAGGTCACATCTGCTAGGTCGTAGACATCGCTGAGTCCACATAATGCCATTGTCAGCTTTTCCTTCTGCTAGCGTACAATGACTTCCCATACATTTCTTACAAATGCTAGTTTTGACCTTGCTTTTTGCAAAATAAAACTGGAAAACTTAAATGTCGACAGACGGTTTTGTGTCTGAGACGTTCAGCTACTAGAAATGTGTCCTCTCTCCTAAATAGATCAAAACCTCCCGCTCGTGCGGAATGAAAACAATACATACCACTCCATTATTGTTTGTCGTGTGCTCAGCTAGAGACCACACGAATTTATAAGAGTTTCAAATCAACTTATTGGATAAGCTATAACATAAATACATAATTTCTTTTCTATCTCTGGCACAACACCTCTTAATTTCTCAACTGAATTTTCGGCTAAAATAGGAACGTATACAAAAATCCTCCTGTTTTAACGGGAATTACGAGCGAGCATCCATAGGATGAAAAAACCCCGACGTGCTCACAAAGTTAACAAATGGGGAAAAATCCCAGCCCTATGGATCGTACCCCCATGCCTGCTGGGCTCGGCTCTGATGAAAATCTAAATTCCTAAACTCTTAGATACTGACAACAACGAATTTAAATTGTCCTTAATGTAGCCATCTTTGGCATTTTCACTAGACCATCTTCCATGTCATTTAAAAAGTCTATCTGGAACACCAGCATTCGCAGCTGCTGTAGCCCCTTCTGCTCTCAGGCTATGGAGGCTGATCTTGGAAGTGTCGGTTATGCCATCAAAGGCCTCTTTCACCAATTCCCTCGCACTTGTGTAGCTGATGCCTTGTCGCCTCACTTTAGAAGAACTGCTAGGTGCTGCGATGGCGTGAAACAGAGGCAGCTGCTCCTGTAAGTCGATTTCTGCGGCGGCAAGGTACCTCTCTAGGGCCTTCACAGGACACGTCTCGTGGCCAGTCCGAGCAATCGGAACCCAGGAACCTTCTCGTAGTTGATCTGTTTTGGAAGTCTCTAAAAAGATAGAAATGTACGAAGGAAAAAATTTGAGATCGCAGGCTCGAATTCCACAAAGTTCACTAAAATGGAAAAATCCCGTAAAACCAATCAGGCACAGGCAACTGACCGGAGACTGTAAAGCGAAGAGTTATCTTTGAATTTCGTTACAAGAGCCAGTAACATCTCCGGAGTGATAGGCTCTTTACGAGTTTTAGGTTTACCCAGGATCTTTTTGGAGGCAGAAAGCATAAGCGCAACGAGGGAGTGGTCTGATATTCTAGACAATCCCGCTAATGAATGAGCCCAATCAATGCTGTAAACAGCTGTGGACACTGGGGAAGGGGACTGTGCTTTCTGTATAATACATTGGAGATAAACAGCTACATAGAATGGATTTGCGGGAAAGTGGCAAATGCTGTTTTCGGAGGCCCATCGCTTCCATCGATTAAAACCTCCCAAGTAAGTTCTTATCATTCCATCCGCTTTAGCAGCTATAACTGTCTGTTTGACTTGGTCAGCGGTACTTCGCAGGTGAGCAGGCATGGAAGCGTCAAACTCGATCCACATCTGAGGGCTGAACACATCTGAAAAAATACAAAAGAAGAACACAACATACAGAAAATGGAGAGAAATAAGTTCTTCACAATAGTCAAGAGAAATTATCATGTATTTTTTTTTTTCTAATGTTGATTATCATTCAACGAATCCACGATTTTAGCACAAAATTTTTACCCGATAAAAACAAAACAGAAGGGCACAGATGGTCCCCAACGTTCTCACAGGGCACAGATGGTCCCCAACGTTCTCACAGGGCACAGATGGTCCTAAACGTTCTCACAGGGCACAGAAGTTCCGAAACGTTCTCACAGGGCACAGATGGTCCCATCCTCCATAACCGGCAGTGCCAACGATTCCATCACACCTAACAAACAGAAAACATTAACATTAGAGGAAATAAAAGGGGGGGGGGGGGGTATAACTCATGAACTGAAATCCGACTCATCTTTAACTTTCACGAAAAAAAAAAAAAAATAAAAAATAAAAATGGATGAGTAATGTGCGATACTGAAGCGAACACCAAGAAGACGAAAGAAACCTCAACACGCCCTTAAGTACCTAATTCAAATCCCTTGATAATACATACCGTCGAGAGCATATTTTTTCACTTATTTACAAACCGCGAAAAAATTCGTCTCTCTCCTAAATAGATCAAAACCTCCCGCTCGTGCGGAATGAAAACAATACATACCACTCCATTATTGTTTGTCGTGTGCTCAGCTAGAGACCGCACGAGCAGCCAAGAGTACAAAGAAAGCCAAGTAGTAAACAGAAATGATTTACACATAAATGCCAAATCAGTATCTGACAACTGAGACGTCCTGAAATAAAAATAAAAATATTTACCCTAGAATAGGATCCTTAAGGCAAGCATTCTGAATGAGAGGTCCTCCGAGCCAAACACGCTGTTGCAACGTCCCTGTACGAAGGCTTGTTGGTAAGTCGGCAAGTCCATCCATGCTACAACGAACTCTCAGAAACCCTTACCATCAGCTGTGACCATGGGCCAGTATGGAGCCGAAGGCCAGTGCGGTACTATGAGAGTCCCAGCGGCTTTGCAGTTACGCATATGTAAATGACACGGGGAATCAAAGAAATGGGGGAACATACATAATTATTCTCTCCTGACCAGTCTAACACAAATGCATCAATATCTTCGGAACCAGGATTCCAAAATCTTGAATTAAACCTTTGTTATTTATTATTGAGATGGTTCGCAAATCGGTCGATAGAATGCGGCCGCCAGATCTGATCGATTATAGTAAAAATGTGCTGAGATAAACCCCAATCATCTGGATCGTAAATACGACTCAGAAAATCTGCTTGTTCGTTCTGGGATCTCGGAATCCACTCCATTTCAATGGAAATTTTGTTTACGCAGCACAAATCAAAAATAGATAACGCTTCCTTCTGTAAATGATCTTTGCCGCTCCCGCATGATATTATCCTCGGGACATTCTGGTTATCTGTAAACCATTTAATTGAACAACCTGACAACTTGTCAATAAGCGAAAGCAAAACATATTTGACCGCTAGGATTTCTCTTAATGTAGAGCTAGCTTGCATTTCTGTCACGTTCCACTGGCCAGCAACCAGGTCTTTGCCACGCTGGACGGAAAACCCCACAAAACCTGAATCACTTGCATCGGAATAAACAACACCCACAACGCTAGACTTAGGAACCATAGTCTTTCCATTAAAGGAATCAATGTTCTTCAGCCAAAATGAAATTTCATTAGCCATGCCTGGAGATAAAGGGAGGCGTTGCTCCCAAGAATTTCTTTGTTCTATGGCAGAATAGCAATTTCGCGTAAATAATCTCGCAATATTCCCAATGGCACATGACATGGAAATAATCTGTCCCGTGATAGATGCAAGCTTTCGGGCTTGAATGTATTTTCTCGACGCGCATTCCTCCAAACAAGCTTTTAGTTTACGAATTCTTCTCCCGGGAATACTGATCATGCCAGATTGAAAATCTAAAACGACTCCCAGAAAAGTTACTAATTGAGAAGGAACCCAATTCGACTTCTCTACATTTATTGTGAATCCAGAAGTAAAAATGCCATGTCGCACTTCACGGCTTAAAAATTCAGCTCTCTCGAAGGAACGATCTCCTCCAATACCATCATCTAAATACAAAAGGATAGGATACCCTTGGCTCCTCTAAAACTTTACTAGTTGTCTCATAACCTTAGAAAATACGTAGGGAGCAATTGTAAGGCCAAATGGCAAAACACGGAAGACATAGTACTTCATAACTCCATCAGAAGGCCATTTAAAAGCTAAGTACTTAGTTTGCTCCTCGCAAATGTCAATGTGATGGTAGGCCGACTTGAGATCAAAAGAAAACACATAAGCCCCTGGGGAAAAGATTTGTAGCACAGTTCTGAGATCCTCGTACTTAATAGATTTTTTAACAATGAACGTGTTCAGATGCGACAAATCTAAAATGAGGCGGAGCTTCCCGGATGATTGAACCGCAACGTGCAATGGATTACAAAACTCAGGATAATGTGGCACTTCTTGAATACAACCTCGAACGAGCAACTCTGAAATTGCCTCATTAACAAATACCCAGTGGATTAGAGCTGAATTCCTATTATCTATTGAATATGGCAAAGGTGTTTTATTGAATGTCATTGTATAACCGTGTAAAATGATCTCTTGGACAAATTGCGATGCACCAATGTCACGCCAAAATTTTACATTAGCCTTTAGTTTGCCCTGAACAAAGTCTGAAGCCACGGTAAACTGTTCATACTCGAAGGTTTCACTGTTTAGTTCCATTAGAGAGGGTTGCGGTACTAGACTGTTTTGGGCGAGAACAGGTGGAGGCCCAGTGACCTCGGCCGCCACATCTAAAACATGTGTCGAAACATGTGTCTCCAAAATAGCGTCCGCTTTGGGGACGAAAAAAGCGCCAATTAGGAGCTGTAAAACCAGCATTGGCATGAGAATTTCCTTGAGCCAAATTAGCTGACTGAGGCATTCGAACTTTTCTCTTTTTTTCCTGAACAGATTTGAGCTTATCGGCGGCTCTCTTTTCAGCCTTTTTGATTTTCTTTGCGTCGGCTTCGTTGTCAGCCAACTCGTCATCGACATACTCGTTAATAGTGGACCAACCAAATTCCGATTTGTCGGCAATCTTTATCAATTTCTGCCTTTCCTTAAGTAGTGAAATACCTTCTTTGAGTTCCTCTTTCGCCTTATCGGAGTTGCCGCTTTCCAGAGCCTTCAAAGCCCTCTCACTTCTCTTGCAGACTTTCTGGTTTAGCTTGAACTGCTGCTCGTTTACCTTCTTCTTGATTGTATATTTGTCGGCGGCTTCCACTTCACTGGCAAACTGAGTGGTAAGGTCGGCTTGCTGCAGCAGCAAGGTAGACTGCAGACCAGAAATCTGCGTTTGAACAGCTTTAAGAATGGAAACTTTTTGGGCATCTATAACTGCTTGCAGATCTGGTGAAATAGCGCCTCCTACCGCTCCTTCGCGCTCATCCATCCGGACTGGGGAGATAGAATAAAATAAAAATGGATGAGTAATGTGCGATACTAAAGCGAACACCAAGAGGACGAAAGAAACCTCAACAAGCCCTTAAGTACGTAATTCAAATCCCTTGATAATACATACCGTCGAGAGCATATTTTTTCGCTTATTTACAAACTGCGAAAAAATTCGTTTTCAAAACCTTCAAACGCTTACAAGACGATTCACCCTTCATCCTTTCCTCCCACACTGCTAATGTTAATGGCCTCAACTTTGATTCAAAATATATTTGCGAAAGCTGTTGGCATGAAATATCAAGTACATTCTTCTCCTTACTAAAAACATGTTCGTTGCGAGAAACAAAACGCTGTAATGGTAACAGACGTGTTGTGTAAACAAAAGATATTTAAAAGTTCGATCGATTACTTTATTTCTGTTTAAAAACACTTTCGTAATGCAAGAATCAAAGCGCTTTCACAGCCCTAGCCGTGCTGAGTAAACAAGATGTTTATGAGTTCTATTGGCGCAAAATTTTAAGAATATTCTTTTTAGGTAAACACTTTCATAATGGCAATCAGAGGAAAGTTATTTTTATGAGCTCTGTTTGCATGAAAGACATGAAATTTTGAGGACGGTCTGTTTGTTACACTTTCGTTGCGAAGTTCAAAGCGCTTTTGGTCACTGCCATCTGGGTATAAAAATTCTCAGGAAATATTTATCGCGCCCGTGTCAGCACTTTTTGATCAAAGTTCATATCATAGAAGGAAAGTCAAATGTTTTCATCATGGATTTGTGGTAACGATTAATTGCTAGATTTTTTTAAAAGCAAAGAATTGAAAAGAAAATGTCGCATGCATTCCAATTCGCTCGGTGTCAGATTTAAGCAAGAAATTTGCATACAATGAGTTTTCAATCCCGCTTGTTCTCAACTGTTAAAATAAATCTTGAATGGAACTAAAAATTATAATCAAAAGTAAAGACGGTAGGTAAAGTTTTGTAGCAGAAAAAAGTTAGCGCTTTGAAGGTTGTTGTAGTTGTTGGTAATAAAAAGTGCATGTCAGTCCCTTGGGAAAAGTGCACTGAATTTGCGTATGTCAAAATGGTAAATTGAAACCTGACAACACGCTGGCACAAGCAAAAGTCACAAGTATTATAAACAGACTATGCGCTTCTACAAATTCTCTGTTTTTGTAGTTTCGCTCGCCAAATTGAGATTTAGCTTTTCAAAACTCTCAGTCTTCATTTCCAAGTATTCCACCACGCTAAAACATTACAGAAAGTTTGGAGTGTCTTTGGGCTGGGAATAAACATAAGCTGTGTTTGGTTTCGCAAGCATTCAACATTGACAATTTCAAGGGATTCACGCTTTTCAGTGTCATTGGAGATGGAAACCTTTAATGTTCATACAAAACTCGAACGCCTTCGATCTGCCACGTTAAGCGGTAAACAATTATTGATGTGGCTTCGCCAAATGAGAGAATTGTTGTGATGAAGTCCCATCTTTGCAAGCTCTCCTAGCTGTTGTGTGTTTTTAGGTCATCCAGGACGGGGGGGGGGGGGGGATAGGTGGACCTCGAACAAAGGCGTGGGATGAACCGCTCCCGTGCTGATGAAAACAACTGGCTTTTATTGCCCATTAGACGGAGAGCTGCTCTGGCTGATTTTGTTTTCCCAAGTCTGTGCTCTTCACAAATTACTGGCGTCCTTCATTGATTACTCCTTCATAGTGCAGTCCCAATGCACTTCCAGCTGTTAGAGAAATGTTGAAGTAATCAATATGATTTAATTCATCATTCAGTGCCCTAAGGGACCGTTCATTTTTTATGAGGTGGGGGGGGGGGGGGGTGGTGGGATATGAAGGACTATTATTTGGAAATTGAAAGACCCCCCTCCGCTTTCCAGTTTTTTTCACATGACCCCCCCCCCCCCATAAGGGTAACTTTTTTGGATGACTCCCCCCCCCCCCCCCCCCCCCCAACCCGCACAAAATACACAGCTGGTGTTTTAAACAGGTATGTTTATAGCGTTAACTTGCTAACATTTTTAACTGTTACTTTTTTAACTGCCAATGAACATGATTACAATTAAAGAATTTTTTTTAAATGTGCTTGTTATGATATGAATATTTAAAAATGCATGGTAAGCTGCTTTTTACAAATTAAAAGAATGAAAAGTCAATTTTGATTGGATCTCCTGAGCGTGTTGTCGCAGGCCTCTTGTCAGCTTCTTCCTCGTCTGCAGCGATGAATGCAAGAATAACATCATTTGAGTCATCTTCCCCAAAGTATACTACTCATTGCTGTCAAGGTCACTTTCATCCATGTCACCGCTTTCCCCACTGTTGTCATTTTCAGTTGATTCAATGTCGTCTCTCATTCCGATTTGATCAGTTGTGAGAGGATTCACCTGCTGCAAACAATGTGTGATGATTGGCTTTACTTTTTCATTCTTGCTGCTCTTTAGGTGCTGAGGTGCTGCTCGGTCCATGATGTTTTAAATATTTGTTTAACTCAGGCACATGGAGCTTTTTCAGTTTGGTTACATCCTCACACAGATCAGCCCAAGGATAATCCTCATATGACTTTTCTCTTGCCTCCCTGCTTTGCTCTCTTCTTTTTAAACTCCATCGCCTCAAACTTTGACTTGACAATGAACTTATCTGCAAATACAGCAAAATTTAAAAGATCATGACACCAGGCTCTTTCAGGCCAATGACATTACCCTAAAGCTTGGCGAGAAATTCTCTCACGATTTCAATGTGGAGCACATCGCAAGCATCGAGGCAAAGCTGTTGAAGGTTTCTCGCGAAAAAGAAACCCTTGAAGAAAAGAAGAACAGTTGACCTTTGAACAGACTTTCAAGGGCCTACAGGGAAAATACGTATCCAAGAAAAGAAAAGAAAATCATCGGCAATCAAAGGACGGAAAGCGCAAACGGTTTGATGATAACATCGGACGAGTGTACCATATCTGCATTGCAAACCCCCTTGCCAATGACCTCCCCCATTGTCTTCTTTATCCTCCTTCCTTGAAAATCCCTTAAGCATGCATAAATGTAGAAGATGTGGCAACACTGCTGTTCAGAAGGGATGCACCGTTCGTTGCTCCCCTTCTGTGAGCAAACTACTTCAGCAATGCGGGGGGAAGCGGGCTGCTCACCAATCTTAGCTGGAAGTAAGGAATAGTGTGTACTATGTACTGCATCCTGAGGAGTTTGCCTTGGAGGACAAGTGTGAAGACACAAGCGAAGAGGGAGAAGAGGACGACAAAGAGGGAGATGAAGATGAGGAGGAGGGAGATGAAGACAACGAAAAGGGAGATAAAGACAACAAAGAGGGCGATGAAGAACCAGATGCCTTGCCTCAGTGATTTGGGACTCCCACTGCGGTTTTCAGTTTGTGTAAGCTGAACTCAGCTGTACTCAGCTGTAATATAATGACATATTGGTGCTAGGCATGGACCCAAATCTTTTTTTTTTTACCTTTGGAAATGGCAGAGACAGCATTCCCTTTTAGTAATTCTTCAAATAGGGCAAGTGGTGAATGCAATGAACTCCGTTAGTCAGCTTTTTATGATGAGGTATTGTACTTAAAGGGGTAATGTGACGGCGATTTTGGTCTTCTTTGCCCCAGTTTGGCCAGGCCCGTTTTTGACAGGTAGATGCAAAAGTGAAACTACTAGGTACAAAAACATCACTAACATTAATTTTAGAAACCTAGCCACTGCTAGAAAGGAACCCATAAAGTTTTAATGCAGGGCTTCCTTTAGTGCCTGCAATACATTGTTTATAGCCTCCGCTCTGAATGGATAGATAACTTCGGGCGTCTTGATATTGCTGTCAAATAGGTCACGTATCCAGTCAAACTCCTGTTCATCTTCTGGGACAATTTCACCCCTTTCATTAGTTTGGGTTGTTTCACTTACAACCCACACATTAGAGCCTTCCTGTCTTTCGATGGTTTTGGCGGCCTTAAGTGTTTTCCTGTTGTTTTCATTTTACAGTTTCTGTTTTATTAAGAATTAAATTAGAATTAAAACATGGAAGACTCCCAATGCTGCAAACATTTTTTTGTAAGGTCTTTTTTTGTTTTTATATCTTTTCGTAATACTTCATAAGGAAAATTGCAAGGTTGCCATTGTTATTTAATATTTCTGTTAGTATAAAAATAATACAAAAACGCTGAGTTGACAATAAATCGACCCCAAAAATATAAAAACATTCTGTTTAAAAATATTTAAAACTTGGAGGGGCAGATAATATGATTGAATATATTAAATCATGAAGTGCTGACTGAAAGTATGATTTCATGATATCCTTTGGAAACATTTTGAATTCTGATGAGTCAAACTCACACATCAGGACACCAGATTGGCTTGATTGATTCAACTCCTCGATGAATTTACTTACTCCACCATTTAAGACTTTGTTAGTTCTGAAGAAGCATTTCCTGTGAAATAAAAACAGTGGGGACCATGAGTATAAGTTGTTCTGACAAAATATCGTACTAAATTTTGAGTGTACAAGATGGCAAATGTTTCATCAACTTTAAAAAAAAATTTCAACCAGATAAGAATAATTGACAGATTCCGCTCGAGGCTCAAGCAAACTGTCTTATTATATTAAGATCTTTAAACACCAGGTGTCTACCATAATCTTCATATGATTATATTTTCGAAATATCAACTGGCTAAAGCTTTTTTTCTATAATAATATAATAATGATCTCAAGTGTGCCTGAAATAAATACCACTGCCCTGCCCCGCCAAAGGCATGGTGCATTTTTCAAAATATACACTTGAATATAGTTGTACTGTACATTTATATTACCTATCTTCTCCAGTGACGGAGCAGTTTACAAGGCACAAGAAACCACTGTCTTGCTCTCCAGCAGTTACATGTTTCAACAGGGTCAAAGAAAAACTGGCCTTTTCAAAGTATTTCCTGTTTCCCTTGTTATCCTTCCCCATTACACCCATTGTCCTTTCGTTAATCACAAATTCAAAAGGGCCATCACACAACATAACATTCCTCCTGTACTGGTAATTAACGCTGATCAAACCCCTTTTTCTTACGTTTCTGTTGGAAGAATGATAATGACCGTGTTCAATTCTTCTGCAGTGCCCATAAAATGCCTTACCGACAAGAGGAATATTACTCTAACTTTCGTTATTTCAGAGAGCATAGTTGAGTAAATAATTATATGGTGTGTTTTGATGCCAGCCATATAAAATTATGTATTCATTTAAATTAACATTTTGATTGAATTTGTGGTACCACCATTTTACAAAAGAATCCCAAAATGTGTTGGATTTGATGCAATTGAATAACACGTGAGTGGTTGTTTGTTTTTCACAGTTGCAAAGCGGGCAGGTGTCATTTTCAGTTTTTCCGGCGTGAAGGACGTTATGAATTTTTTTATATTGGAAAGCAATTAACTTTGTCTGTTTGGTGACTTTGAAAGGAAGCAAGTATACTTCATGAATGTTGTCCTTAGTAAACCCACAATTTAAAATCCTATTTTCACAAGTTGGAGGTACAGTTATCTTGTTAAGAAAAGACGAGTAAGCAGCGCGGGTGGTAAGTGTGGTTTTGCTGGGGCTTCAAAACGCTGCGGCATCTGTATTGCATAATGGATTGTTTATTATTCTTTTCCGCTTTCAGTGGATGGCTTTGATTAGGCCATAGTACGTAGTAAAAGGTGTGATTAAATTGAATTTCTTTTAGTTTAACCAAAGAAAGGAAATCGTGATTTTCATTTAATAGTTCGTTGATATGAATAATGCCTTTTTTGAACCATGAGTTGTAGAAAATGGGTATCCCATCAATTTTTATATTTTTATTGTTCCAGATTATTTCCGCGTTTGTTGAAATATATTCATTAAGTATCGTTGGCTTATTGAAGTCATGCCAGTACTTGAGGACAGTAACATAGAAATCTGGAAAGTTATCTAAATGAAGTGACTTAAAATCGAAATTTCGAAGTCAATCATTTTAAGCCCACCTTGCTGTCTCTCTCTGATAATCGTTGTTTTCTTTATCTTTATCTTTGCTCGTTTATCTTCCCAAATAACATTGAAAGTCAACTTATTAACTTCTTTAGCAAAATGTTCAGGTATCGTAAGAACAGAGGTGTTATATATCAGTTTCGATAAACCCAAAGTTTTAACAATATTTATCCTTCCAAGTAAAGTGAGTTTTCTTCTTTTCCAGCAGTTTAACGTTTTCTCTAGGCTAAGGATTTTCTCCTTAAAATTTAGTTTATTAGCATGTTTAGTGTTATACGAGAAGTGTACACCAAGGGCGCAAATGGGTTCTTTCGGCCACTTAAAATTAAACGGGGTTTCCATTTTTTCTCTCCCGCTTCCTAGCCACATTGCTTCAGTTTTACTGGTGTTAATTTCCAGTCCTGAGGCTAGTTTAAAGTCATCGAGAAGTTTTAACAGCTTGCTTATTGAGTTTTTGGTCTCATACGAAGACAGCGGTGTCATCAGCGTATTGTGTACATTTTATCTCTTTAGGACCAAGGTTAATTCCTTTAATAGAATTGTCTTTTTTTACAGCTCTTGCTAAAAGTTCAATTCCTATCACAAACAAAAGTCCCGATAGAGGGCAACCTTGCCTAACTCCGCGTTGTAAACAGAAGAACGGCGACGTGTGACCGTTATTTATTACACAGCTGGAGGCTTCATGATAAAGCACTTTTATCCAATTTAAGAAATTTGGACCAAAGTTAAACACTTTGAGGGCAGCGTTTAAGTAGTTCCATTCTATAGAGTCGAAAGCGTTTTTAAAGTCAATAAATAGCGCTATTCCGGGACTATTGATGTGCTTTGTATGAAACATGACGTCTTCAATCTATCTAATATTTTCACCGATAAAACGACCTTTGACGTATCCTGTTTGATCTGGGTTTATAATTTTTGGGAGTAGCTTTTCTAATCTTTTAGCAATTGTTTTAGTTAGAATCTTATAGTCTACATTTAGCAGCGAAATAGGTCTCAAGTTTTCAAGAACTGTTTTATCTTTATTTTTTTTTGGGATGAGTGATATTATTCATCTCTTCTGACTAATTGATAAGCTCCTGATTGAAATGCATAATTGAAACTGGCAATCATTTCTTTGCATAACTCTGGCCAAAAGAACTTGTACAATTCTGCTGATAAGCCGTCGGTACAGTACTGTGCAAAAGTAATGAGAGCGAATTTCGACGAATTTCGTTAATTGTTCTCGTGAACTTTCGACGAAATATCGGCGATATTTCGTGCGAACTTTCGCACCGTTCTCGCGATAATTCGACGAAATTTGGCGAAATTTCGCAAGGTCACTCGAAAATTCGCAAAGCGAAACGAAATATCGAAGAAGCGAATTTTCGAACTCCCGAAAATTCGAAGAGATTTCGCTGAAACGAAACGAAATATCGGCGAACTTTCGTGCCCAAAAAGCAAGATCGCGTGGCTTCAGAGATTCGCTTCAGAGATTTCATTTATTTTATTCATGAACAGAAATCTTTGATTAATAAAAACGTGGTAAACATCTTACAAGGTAAAAACGGTTTAATCTGTTGCAGGGTAAAAACTGTTTGCTTTTCACTTTGAAAAGGAAACGAATTATCGGCGAACTTTCGTTCCGAAAAAGCAAGGCCATCTAGCTTCTGCTCTGGCAAATGTGACCTCACACGGGAAAACGTACACTAACGCTTATCCGTTAAACGGATAAAAACGAACGGCTAACACACGGATAGCTAACGGCCTTCAAAGCGTTCTAACGGTCGACAAAAACATTCTAACGTATAGCTTGAAGCGTTAAACGCTTCTGTTGATTCGTCTAACGGATAGCTTGAAGCGTTTAACGGTATGGCAAATTTGTCTAATGGATAGCTTGAAGCGTTTAACAACACTTCGGCAAGATTGTTGTTCCAGTTTATCAAAGACGGCCGCTGAGTATCCAACGCAGTTTTGAACCTGGTGTCTTATCATTTTTGAATTCTTTAAGAGCAATGTAACATTCATTTTCTCTTACCGCACTTTCACAAGACAACTTTTCCTCTTCAGATAAAGGTGTTATATTTTCTAAATTAAAGAATGGAGACTTTCACAAATTTTCGTTATCTATGTTTTTTGAGGTATAAAGTGTTTCGTAAAAATCTTTTTCCTCTTTTAAAATTTCGAATTGATTGTGGGTGTAGGGGTTATTGCTACGTTTTAACTTTGTTACGGACTTTTTGCAATAATTTCGTTTTCTAGCTTAAAAAGTATCTTGTGTTGCGTTCGCCTTGTTCGTACGATCTTGATTTACTCCTAAGAATTGCTCCTCACGTTTTATGCCTCAACAGTTTTTCAAGGCTTAAATTTACAGCATATAACTCATTGATAATCTTCTTATCGCAGGAATTCTGTTCTGCTTTTAACTTTAGTTCATTAGCTTTGTTTTGAAGGTCTATTTCTTCATTTTTTACTATTTTGGCTTTCATTTTGGAGTACATGATTGTGTAGCCTCTTATTTCCATTTTAATTAGGTCCCAACGTAATCCTAGATCATCAACATCTTTGTATTTGTCTTTATATTGGACTATGTTTTCCCGAAGCTTGTTAGTGTATTTCTCACCCTTAAGAAGTGAATTATTAAATTTCCAAACACCAGGACCTTTTTTTTTTATTCATGGTTTCAGATTTGAAAACTATTGAAACTGCGGAGTGATCTGTCTAAAGTTATATCAGCGATGACATATCTTCCTTTGTTGTCTGAAATAACTTTTTCCACCGTACAATCTAATTTTGGATTTATCAAAATCATTACACCTTTGCTATTTGTGGTACCATGGCTGAAAAGGGCTTTGCCACCCCACTCCGCCTCCCAAAGAGTAGAGCATTGTTTTGAGCTGTGGGTTTCTTGAAGGAATATAAAATGTTTTGATTATGCATTCTTCTGAACACTGAACGGCGTTTTATCGACTTATTTAAACCTTTTACATTTTAGTGACTGGCATTTGAAGTCAAAAGTTTCATTTGTGCTCATTTAACGTGTTAAAAAAGGTATAAAGTAAAATACCAGCCAGCAGTGGTTTGCAGGTGATGCTAACAATGGACTTTGGCACGGCACTTTCCTTGGTTGTAGTTTTAGAAACTATAATTGTTAACTTAAATAAGCAAATGATACACGGAAAACACAAATCAAATACTAAAAACGGCTCAAAGACTGGCCTTGTAACGAGCCACGATAGGGTGGTTTCGCGTTTTGAGCAGTACTGCATTGTAACGTATTGACACGAATAAAAAGCTACCGCTAAACAGTGTTTATAGTTTACTAATGATTTGTGTGGTCCAAGATATAAGTATTTAACTCAAAAGTCATTCGGCAATCAGATGTATTGACTCATACGTAGCGGCTCAAAGGCAGATCCTGATCGGTTTTTTCACGTTTGTCGTGTTCTTTCACGTTTGTCGTGTTCTTTCACGTTTGTCGTCTTCACGTTGTCGTTTATCGTCCTCACATTTGTCGTCTTTGTCTCGTTAGTGTTGGAATCACTTGTGGTGGGTTTGTTTGGCAGCCATTCTTTTGGAATATCGTAATGAAAATACCTTTTGCCGTTAACTACGAGCCTGTTTCCAATAACAGAGGTTTTAGCACAAGGTTTTTCCTTTTTGAATTGTTTCATTGCTGGAATTAACCATTTCTCCTAATATCTTGGATGTGCTTTGGATAATCTTCTCCCATTGCGATCGGTAAATCTTTTAAATGAAAACGGTTTCTCCACACCGAGTGCAATTTTTTTGGAAAGCCCCACTGCCAAAATAGCTGGTTTAAACAACTGATAACTTGCTCTGTTTGCTTGGAAATTAATGGAAAAAGCCAGGAGAATTTAGTGTGATGGTCCGTGTGTAAAATCCATTTATGTCCTTCGCTGCATGAACATGTTAAGCTTCTCATATCTATCAAGTCAATTTCGATGTGTGCAAGGAAATTATTTGCATTGATTGGGTGTACCACGGGTTTCTTGAGATGGTCTGCAACTGATTTTTTTTGTTCGTGAATGCTCCAAAGTGAAACAAATAGTTTCACAACTATTTGGGGTATCTCGGCATGGTTATTTTTAACATAATTTTCCATTTTGTCACGTCCCCAGTGAGCGATTGAAGAATGATTGTTGCACAAAATTTCATGGAGTTCTCGCTTTGGAACAACGTATTTTCTGTCTTTACTCACGATTTTTGCCATCTTGGAAGTTCCACTTCTTTCTCTTTATGGTATTAATTTCATTTTGTGTTCTGTTTTGTGGTTTTGTAGCCATTTGATAGCATTGTCGTACAGTTCATTGTCGATAAACACGTTGACTTTGCTGTTACATGTTTTCCTCAAAGCCTTTAATTCATCTAGTTTTTTGTAGAAGGTATCTTTGTCGACACGCCGTTTTGGCTGCCATTTTTTCTTCAGCCGTAACGCTTTCTTTCGAACGAGAAGTTTATCACTCGTAATAAGCTTCAGTTTAAACGGATTGTTGAAAAATTAACTCTCATTTAGACTTATATGCGCATGTGCGAATAATTTAATAAATTAAAATTTGGCCAAGGTGACGTAGTAATGATATAAATAAATATGGGGTAATTTCGCAACTGAAGTGCTGGTAGTGTAGTGGATTAGACGATGGACTTGCAGATCAGGAGGTTGGTGATTCGAATCTCGGTAAATGCCATATTTCATAAAAAGGAAAAAGGAAAGTTAGGGGGGAATGGATGAGATGTTAGGGGGTGCTAGAAGAGTGGGAAGGGTGGTAGGAAGAGAAAAATAGGGGTCAGGGGGGTGGTGTACTTAGAGGGGAGGGGAGGGCAGGGCAATTTTGTGTACTATTCTTTTTAGACCCCCCCAAAAAAACAAGCCCCTATTTTTCACACCACACCCCATAAATAAAAGCCCTTTTTAGACAGTTGATAAATAACCTAGGTATAAAAAATTAACCTAGTTTAACTATTATAAACTAGGGTGAAAACTTTAACCTGGGTTGAAAAAAATTTGACCTGAAATAATTTTTTACCTACAACATATATAAACGTTGCAAGGGGACAGTCCATAGAGTCAGTATTGTTTTAACCTCTCTAAGATGACCAAAAAGCCGCCCCAGCTGGCAAAACTAATTTAGTACGTACCTTACGCAAAGACAAAGGATTATCAGCTGGTGCGTTATTACTAGGAGCATCGCGTCCTTGTTCTCCGGGACGTTTAGCAGCAATGGGACACCCGCTAGGACCGTCAGTGGTATGCTTTCTAAGACTTGTTCCCTATAAAGTAAGTACAAAGTAAGCACGAATGACAATAAATTGCAATAAAATAGGCACGGTAAGTCATAATGACGCTTAGCTATAGAAAAATGTACTGAAGTCATTGAGCTCATTACACCAGTTATTAAAAAATGTTTAGACGACGTTTAACAAAACAACCGCGTTTTAAGCTGTTTTGTTTGCTTACAGCCCAGGCCCAAAAAACATTTATCTACCTTCAGCTAAAACACCTGTAAACAAACTGAATTTCGGGAGCAAATGTTATAGTTTGTTTTAATAACCGACCAATTGTATTTTAGTAATTTATAATTTGCTATTACTGATAAAGTGGAGCTTCGTTACGAGGGCAAACAATTAAGAAATAAACCAAAGAGGAACGTTTTCATACACAGACTGTCACCAAATCAAAGTGATTCTGTCCTCTTTCAAAAATCTGTACGTATGCGCATACAAAACAATAAAGAATTTCGTACCTTTTGCACATGACCAACTGCGTCTGTTGTAGACTCACTATTGCTCTCAACAGCAGTCGTCGTCCTTCTAGATGTAAAAGTGGCCGAAGAATGTGGGCCTTCTAGTTCGTCAGCATGTTGGGGGGCTGTGTCGGAGGACTTGTCATCATCTTCTAAAAGAATAACTTCTGGTTGATGGCTTTCATCACTACAGGGGGTAACAAAAGCAGCACATTGATGTTCACGTTCCCCAGGATGCTCGCTATTAGAAGAGGAGAATTATCCTTACAACAACTTACGCGTCAAGCTTCATGCCACTCTCTTGCTCAATGTTAAATCTGGCTGTAAGGTACTCTTGTTGCCTTTGGTTAAAGCGATAAGCTTTCTTCGCTTGTTTCAAAGCGAAGCCTTCAGGTGGTGCTACAACCCGAGAACTGGCTTTGGGTACTACAGGAATTGATGGCAAGGAACTTGCACCTTCTTCGAGCCTACCAGCATACTTGAGCTTTGCTTTATCAAGCAGTGTCTCCCTTTCAACTGTCTTTGTACATGTTCCAAACGCAATATGTTTTTTCAAAGAAGAGTGCCTTTGGAAACTACGAGTGCAACCCTCTTTGGTACACAGGAACACTTGCTTAATAACGCCTTCAGCCTCACTATCGTCCTCCACTTCTGTGGGATCCGCTGTTGCAAGCGTAGCAGACTCTTTCTGTTTTTTTTTTTTTTTTTTTTTGCGTGGGGTGACCTCTTTGAAATCTCCAAGAGAAAAACAAGCATTATTTTGTGGTAATGACATTCTGCGGAAAGAGTATAGTGATAAAATAAAAATTGAATAATTGAATAACGATAGTAGCCTAGTGCCGGAGTAATATGGAGCGTGATTTCGAGGATACATGCGTGAACTGGCCGGCACGCACGTTGAATTCACCCGCGTGTCCTGAAAGAGCGTCCTCGAGTGGCATTACTTTGGCTTCTGCTACCCAGGCTAAACTACAGTACATGTACTCAAGTGTGCAAGACTTTCGATTTGTTGGGGTTTCAAGGATCGTTATTCTACTTTTGTAATTAGAAACATTTAAAATGGTTTACCATTTGAATTCATATATTCTTTATGTATTATATGTGCGCGCGTGCAATTTTCCTTAAGTTGAGTGCGCGTGCTTGGCTTATTTAGTTGACGTGTGTGCGTAGTTCGTTATTTAACATACTACATTTGTTTTGCATTGTTTTCCTTACTAATATGTCTTGTCAGTAACTGTGCTCACACTGTGGGTGGCTCCTCCTAAAATGTTCAACAATTGGTATAGGATTTAATGGAGCCGAAACCAATTGTGGAATTGCACACATTTTAGGCATCCTACTGATAAACAGTTACGAAATTCAGATACGTTAAGTAGCCACATTTATTTGAAGTGTGTTCCCTTTGAAAATATATTTGTGACCCTCCATACAAAAACATGTCTTATCAAACGTTGTAATTTGGTGAAATCAAAAGGGTTTCCAAAGGGTTTCAAACCCCCTGAAACTGGGTTTCCAAAGGGTTTCCAAATAGTTTTCGAAGGGTTTCCAAAGGGTTTCTAAACCGTTTCTAAAGTGTCCAAGCGCTTCCGAAAGGGTTTGCAAACGCGTTGAAAGCTGTACGAAACAGATACTTTCGGACAGATGAAACTCATGCAAGATCAAAAAATTCACGGCTGGGTGAACGTGAATTTATCAAGTTTCAGAATTAATTTGTGGGCCGAAAAATATTTTTTAGCACGCTATTTTGATGTTTATACTCTAAATTAAAATTGCTAGCTTAAAGAAAAAATGCATCAGCTACATTCATAGTTGCGAAATTAATTTAATGATAATCGGAAGATAATAATCCCAGAACTGGTGTACTCCGTTTTCCCTGGTAATGCTACCCTGGGTGCCAGAGGTACTTTCATGGCACGCTTTCGTGAGAATAGTCGGCTCGAGCGGCAAAAATATGAGAGAGATGAGAGCGCGAGACAAGCCTCTGGCACCCAGGGTATGGTAATGCGTGACTGTAACCTAAAACACACTGCCGTGTTCGACAAAAGTGGTTCGATTCTGAACCGAGATACAACGTTCATAAATAGCTGCTTGCAAACTGATTCGAATAAAAACGTTGTGATTTTGATTGCTAATGCAGCGATATTTTTTTACAGCCTTTGATTTTTGACCTTTTCACAAAGGTTTTTTTTTCAACCGCGTATCTTTTGCAATACTATTGTGTTTGAAGAGGAGAAAACGTTTCTCTTTTGATTGTTTTAGCGGCGCTGTTTTCTCAAAGTTAATTTTTCGCTTGTACGGAATACATTTGAAAAATGTCACAAGTTTTAATCCCACAAATGAACCAGCCTGCCTCAATTTCAATTGTTAACTCTGTCCAATCTGAAATGATCGAAATAACAACATGACACGTCTGGGGGTATATGGGAAGGGTCTTGAAAGGGTCCCTTTCATTTAATGACATTTGCCCCCAAAGGGGAAACACACATAACATAATAATAACAAAAGGGGAGAGGGAGGGAGGGAGGGCAGCGAAGCTCGTAGACCCGCCGAGAAAGCACATGCATGACGAATCGGCGGAGTACGCAGGTCTGAAAACTAGTGCCAGCCCTCGAATTTGGTTTAGGAATAGCTCCTAAAGCGCTTACGATACGCGGTTTACCAGCTGACAATACATAATTGCCTGCGCAATCTCGTCTTGTATGGTCTGTTCAACCTTTGGTCTGCTGACTGGATTTGTCGCCGATTTGTAATTGTCCATGTCAACATCCAAAAAGCTAGTGCCTGTTTCAATTAATTTAAAGCCACTGCATACGCCATTGCAAAGAAAAGCAGAATCCTCGTTGTCTTTTAGTTCCGAAAGCCAGAGGTCGCGATTGAGGGAATTAGTGCCGATTGGGAGTCATGAACTGGGTTGCGTGTTTAGGGGCCCATCCATTTTGTGGGAATGCCCGGGATGCGATAAACCACATGCTTTCCCTGCTACTTTCCGATTACACACGTGCGCACAATTGCAGTTGTGTAGAGTACAACCCCTTGGCCCGTTGAAATTGCGACAAATGACCCTGCCCTCTGAGGTGAAAGTAGCGAAACCCGTACGTGTAGAAGGTGGGTTAGTTTGTGAAGGTTTAGTAATGTTAGCCTTGAATATGGGTTGCAACATGACTGTGTGGAGGTGGGGTGAGTCGAAGCTCCATAAAAAATTATAAATAGCCTGCAATTTACGAAACTCATTGTTGTAAAGGAGTATTGAACGCCACTCGTACTTAGCAGGTAGCTCCATTATCTTTACGGTATGGGCGAGGTAATTCTGAATTTCTACTTGGTTAGCTAATTTGCCTTCTGATAGCAGTGTATAAAAAATGCGGGTATTGGCTACGACCCACTGAGATAAGCTAACAGTTTCTAATTTGGGCTTTTTGGGCCCATAGGTTACAACAATTTTTACATGTCCTTGGTTGCCAAGAGTTTCTTCTTCATCTTGAGGGTCAATGTTATTAACAAAGTCAATTATCAATAAAGGTTTCTCACCCTTTGCCATTTTCCCTGGTTTCAGGAACATCTCAGTGTTGTTAGACGGTGATTGCCATATCATGTCACGGTTGAAAGCTTGTGTTGGCCACGTGGCGCCATTCATCGGTTGATCTCGTCTAGAGGCGTTTTCCCCCCAACTGCACCATCAAGTTCCAATTTTGAGAGGTCCCTGGTGGTGAAGGTCCCAACTCTATCCTCAGCCTGTAAATGTCTGCCTCGATGCAATTCTTCTATTGTCTGTCTTTTCTCTGCAATCTTTGCGCGAAGTTTCTCTTCACTTTGTTGTCTCCGTGTTGTCTCCGTAGGGGGTGTTCCTACTGTTCGAGGGCCTTCAGTTCTTCTGTCAGCGTGGCCATTACGTCCTCTTCTTCGAGCGGAGACGCGCCTTTGACCTCTTTCTTGGGGGAGCACTTTTCAAATCCACCACAAAATTTTGATGGGATGCCCCAATGGTGGTCTTCAAAGGGTGTTTTACAACCCGTGCATCTCGCCACTCGTCTTGATGTGGTTTCCGTATTGTTAACAGACTCACTGTTGCTGTCCATGTTTTGCAAAATTTAATCTCTAGGCGAAAATGCTGATACTTAGTAGCTATATATAAAGCTTGCCGCTTCCTAGATCGCTTGTGTAATAGCTATAACTGATGGTAGTATCGGGCTAACTAGATAACCCCTGGAACAGATACGTAGGGCAACCTGATTGGCTCGTGTGAGTCTTATGACTATCATGAAGCATACTTTATGTCTTAGATCACCAGCTTGTGACCCTAATGCACATTCCATAGACCTTACGTCATAGCCTGAATGAAATATAGCTAGTGGGCTCACCAGATCCGGCACCCTATGTCCGTCAATAGGTAGTGGTCTAGACTTATATTAATAACAAGTTATCAATATCCACTTTTCCCACCAAAATTGTCTTGAAAGGATCTATTCATTGAAAGCATAAAATTGTACCCCCTCCTTTTCTGAGTACATCCTTATAGGGCTTAAAGGGTTAACTAGAAAAAGTTTTTAATGACAAGTTTTATTTTTTTTTTCGGCAAATCGGGCATCTTTTCTTGTCCTGCTTTAACCTTGTTGCGCACTCAAAGCAACACACCTGATGCCCTGTTCCTCCATGGATTATACTGGCATTTTGTGGTTGTGTCAAACATGACACATGCGTCTGATGAATTCAGCCTTGTAACTTCATCTGATTGAGATTAAAACAAAAGCACAAATGCAGAGGAAAATAATTTGGCATTTGCTGAATTTTTAAAGTAGCAATATCCGGGCTCCTTTCCCCTTGGGTGGGGTGGGTTTCAAATCAAAAAACCTTCCGTGGGGGAGGTATGGATATTTTCTGAAACTGCACATTGCTTATATTAAACAGTCACCTTCGACATCCTCTTCTTCCTCTTCCTCCTCCTCCTCCTCTTCTCCCTCATCCTCCTCGTCCTCCTGGTCCCCCTCATCCTCCTCGTCCTCCTGGTCCCCCTCAGCCTCCTCGTCCTCCTGGTCCCCCTCGTCCTCCTGGTCCCCCTCGTCCTCCTGGTCCCCCTCGTCCTCCTCCTTCCCGTCATCCTCGTAATCTGCCACTTCATACTCCTCCACCTCGGCCTTCCTGCCAGATTGTACACTTTCTAAAAATGTAACAAGTCAACCAAGCAAATATATTACAACAATGTTTTGGATTGACCTATAATGCTTTTAGAGAAGTGCAGACTTATTATGTACTCACCAAAAAAAAACGACATATCATCTTCCGAATCTGTTATGGTTGCGGTGATGGCAGAATGGTAACCTGTACCATCACCGCAACTGTCTTCACTGTCACTACTGCCCCTACTCCTATGAATCCCATTCCCCACGGAATGTTTTGTGGGGAATCTGGGGAATCTTCTATTCAAAATAAAATAAAATTGTTAAAACCATGCATGCTTCAATGATATTGGACTAGATTGCTAAAAAAGTATATACTATTCTGTACTGTTGGGTAAGTGAAATATTTATTAAATCTTTAACAGTTTGAGTGTTGATAATATTTCCTATTAGCTAGTATACCTGGCGAAGATTCCCTCTTTCTCTTTCTACTCGACTTGCTTGTATCGACCTTTCCTGATGTAAAAAAAACGACTTTTAATTCCTGTGAATTCAGATTCAAGTAATCTAGTAATCAATGGACTTCTCAAAATTCAGTTTTAGTTACAAAATCGTACTATTTTAGTCTGTTCTGTATGCTTATCCAAGACAATTAATAAGCAACTTTTTTAATTGTCTTATTAAAGGGTTAATAGTGAAACTTAAGTACTGGGTTAAAAGCGAATTTTGTACTGGTCATTTTCTACGTAGTAAAAACCTAAGAAACATATCCCTTTTAGAAAAAAATACAGATCGAGGTTAAACAAATACAATCTATAGATTCATGCATAACATGCTCGTTGTCTGAACATAATCTTACACTGATAAAACATGATGAGTTTGAAAAATTCCAGGAACTGATTTTGAGAGGAAATGGGAAACAGCGAGATGCCAAAAAAGCGACCTTTTTAAACTCGTTCACTATAAAGGCGTCGCAGTCGACCGCTTAATTATAAATTGATACAATCGGGATTTAGTTCCGATGAATCTAGAAATACGTGTTTGAAATAACTCCATTCAGATCGCCCACTGTCATGCGGTTAAATTATAAAAAACACAACAATAAATCTCTCAGACCTGTCAACTTCTTAACTTTCTGAATTACGTCGGCGGGAAAATCGTAATAAGTATATATGTATCACTTAGCAAGGCTCGACGTGCCTGCCGCGTCTTCCATGGTGCACGTGTTTTGATCAAAGCAAGGTCAACACAAGAAGTCATTGTTACTGGTATCAAATTACCAGACTGACGTTTTTTATGAAATTCAAAGAAACAGCGACATAGTATTAACAACTTAATCGCTAAACTATGTAGTGCAAGATAAAATACACAGTCTTTGGCAGTAAATGGGACTAAAGGTTGTTGAGTGCACCCTGGGGTAAAACAAGGGTGGCAGCAACACACCCCATAAAGTGCATGCAATAAGGGTGGCAGCGACACACCCAAAACTGAGTAGAGCAATAAGGGTGGCAGCGACACACCCTAGTAATATACGTAATGGAATGAGGGTGGCAGCGACACACCCTAGTAATATACATAATGGAATGAGGGTGGCAGCAACACACCCTGCACGGTAACGGACGAGGCAACGAGTGGAGCGCATCCCCACCTAGGAGTGAATAAACTAAGGTGGGGTGGGGGCCCCACCCAGCCTGCTACGCGGAGGTAAAAGTAGCAGGTGTGCACCCAAAATACATCCCAAATACTGCCTGCATATTATACTATACAATTATGGAAGACTAGGAGTGACACGTTGTAGTAGCGGGTTCCATACCCCTTGTCCTGAGGTGTCTGTGGCAGCCAACAGACCAGGAACCTTCTGGAGAACAGAAGGTGGAGTTCTAATATAGAGGGTGTAGCAGTTGCTGGACCACCTTCCTAGTGTTTGGATAAGCCAAGGAGGCAGACCGGCTCCAGCTGCTGATGTAGCGGCGCTGATCCTGAAACTGTGGGATGCATAGAGCTCTGAAGAAATACCAAGCCGTTGAAGGAGGGTGCGGATGATAGTGGTGACTTTAGCCCTGGTGAGATAATTGCCAGATTGGAAGACATACAGTGGAGAAGTACCGCTGGTTAGACGCAGAGCAAGGTACTTCCTCAGGGCTCGCACAGCACAGACAGAACGATGAGATGGGGCAATAATTAGTGAGCAACCCTGCTGGTATGGATCCATCTTGGATGCCTTCAGATGTAAAGTAAGACAGCCTGTCGACGTAAAGGAGACATCGGTGGTGGACAGATGCACTAGCGGATTGAACTGAGATGCTGAAGGTGATGTGAATTCACTGGACCGCAGAAAGCCATAGAAGGCTAAGGTAAAAGCCGACCACAACATCAACTTGTCTGTCGGTAAGTAGTCAGGAGCACGAACGAGCTCCTCCTTAATCTGCCGAAGAAGGGTCATAGTGATAGGGAGGCGCTGACGAGATGTGAGGCCCAAGGTGCGCTTGATTCCACGCAGGAGGAGATGAAGGAGGGGTGCTGCCAAGAAGGGATCTGGTAGGCTGTTTTCAGTGTGAGCAAAACGGATTCCTGCCATGTATAACTTTATGGTCTTGAAGCTGACTTGATCAGCAAGGTAGGCTGCGAAGAAGCGTAATGTAGTCTCTGTGGCTGAAAAACTTGGCCACCCCCTGGATGCACAGAAGTTAGAGTATTGACGAATGCTTACCTGGTAGGAGCGGCGGGTTGAATCCGCTATTGCCTGGGACTGGAGAAAAGTTAGGTGGGCTGCCAAAGGGTCGCGGCCGACTAAGGGACAAGAGTTGGTTCCAGATCTGCTGCTGGTGTGAGAAGACGGAACCGGGACATCTGCAAACGAGATAAGGAATCAGCGATAACATTACTCGGCAGCAGTAAAGAAAATGGAGCGGACAAGGTGCATAATAAGGGGGTCTCGGGAAGAGCCTGAGGCCCAAATGTCCACTACCGCTTGATTATCGCAATGAAAGAGGTTCTTTCCGGTCCACTGATGACCCCAAAAAAGACACGCCAGAGCAATGGGGTAAAGTTCTTTCCACTGAATCGATCGGTTCTGGAGTACAGGAGGCCAGGGGTTGGCAATCCAGTGACCCATGTAAAAGATGCCATAGCCGAGGCTTCCTGAGGCATCTGTGAAGAGTTCCAAATCTGGGGATCTCATCCAGTTGGGGTCGGGTATGATGGCACGGCCATTCCAAGAGGGGAGAAAACGGAGCCACCAAGAGATGTCGCGGCGGGCTTCACGGTTCATGGTGACGTGGTGATGTGGAAGGCGTGCCTGGGTTGAGAGGTCAATAAGTCGACGGAGGAAAATGCGGCCCGCGGGGATGATCCGACACGCAAAATTCAGCTTGCCAATCAAGGAGAGAAGTTCTCTTTTGCGACATTTGTTACAGGAGGACCAAGAGCTGAGTTTGGACAACAGCTCATGAAGTTTATCATCAGGTAGGGAGGTTTCCATGCAAGTAGTGTCGATCAGAATACCCAGAAAAACCAACTGAGTAGTGGGTCCTTCAAGCTTGTTGGGAGCCAAGGGGTATGCCCACCTGAGAGGCCACTTGGGTAATGGTGTGAACATTATGGGCACAGACCAGAGAGTTGGCAGGACCGACGGTAAAATAGTCATCCAGGTAATGCATGAGGTCCTGGATGTGATAGTTGGTCTTCAATAGCCACTCAAAGGCGTCGGCCAAACGGTTGAAGAGATAGGGAGAGGATCGCATACCAAAGGGGAGGCGGAGATCAATGTAGTATTGGCCCTGCCAGTGAATGCCGAGTAGTTCGCGGTCCTCCAAGCGTACTGGGCAAAGCCGGAAAGCGTGTTTTATGTCTAGTTTAGCCATGAGGGCATCCTTCCCGTAACGTGCAACTAGAGATAGAGCTTGATCGAAGGTAGCATAGTGTAATGAGAATTCCTCCTTGGAAATGTAATCATTTATTGAGGACCCATGGGGGGAGGAGAGGTCCATAATGATGCGCTTGGTGCCGTCTTTCTTAGGCACTACCCCGAGAGGGGAGCATTGAAGGTTTGGGATAGGTGGTGTTTGAAACGGCCCGGCCGTATGACCATTGGATACCTCCTTAGCCAGGGCAGCTGAGACGGCGTCAGGATGCAGGAGGGCTGAGGTTAAGTTTGGTGTTATGCGAGGAAAGCGAGGGCCGGTATAACCAACATGACAGCCCCATTGGAGGTCGTGTAGAAGGCTTTGACAAACTGTTGGTCGGGATGGTGCTTGAGTTCAGTAGAGAGATTGGCAATGTTGACAGGTGTAGAAGGGGGGTTAAAATGGGAAGGGTTGAGTTACAATTGGGGTACTTTAGGGCACTGAGAGTCAGGGTGGTTTCCACCGCAGTCTGGTTTGTTGCAGATATGCTTGAAGTGGCAGTTGGGGCGGCGGCAGGCCCGACGGTTGAAGTCGCGACAGATGGCTGCTTGCTGGGGGTATTCGTAGTGGGATGGAAGGGGAGTGTTGGAGGTTGTGCCAAAGGTGTCGGGTGAGGGAGTGGTTGTGGAAGATGAGAAGGGACGAAAAGGCTGGACAGGCTTTGATCGAGTGGGACAGCCCAAGGTGCGATGACCATAGGTGTGGCAATGGACGCAGTAGGGCAGGGTCTCTTCCTTCAGAATATCATTATACAGCTGCTCATTCACTTTACCCCATGACATTGCGACATGTGAAGCAGCCATATAGCGAAAGGCTGTGTCGTACATAAGCCAGGCTGATGCTTTAAACTTCCTGCTAAACTTGCAAATCTGGGCCTGGTATGGGAGGAGGTCTGGGGCGAGAGATGGGTAGATTGATATGGTGGAGCGCAGGAAGACATTCCAGGCTTCGAGCCAGGAGGAAAGGCCATCGATGCGGCGTTTCTTGCGCTGGGAAGGTACAAAGGCAAGGGTAGTGGCGTCCTGGGGGTCAACAGTCAGGGTGAAGTTGTTCTGGGAGGAGGCGAAGGAAGGGTGTGGGTACATGTTATCTGAGAGAAGTTCATTGAAGTCAATGTACTCACGTTTGGATATCTTCGAGCGGAGTTTCTCTGGGAGCGGTGGCAGAGTAAGATCGTGTTCATAGGCTTGGTTGGTAACAATTTGTTGAGCGGGACCCTGGGAAGCCCGTGGAAGACTGGGCACTAACTGGCGTAGAGAAAGGCCGCCATCTTGGATGACATTGGGATGGTTTACATCATTCCGGTTCTGTTCCGTTGCGGTGGTCGCCGCGATGTTCAGAGGGCTAGCCGGGGACAGAAGAGGAACGTCTGCTAGTAAACCAAGAGCTTCACCAGGGCCAGAACGTTGGGAGCCAACTGTTTCAGCGATTAACTCGCGAAGGTGGCTAAGTTGGTCTGGCGAGAATAGAGAGCCTGGAGTTGAGGAAGGTTGTTGACGACCAGTAGAACAAGAAGGGCATTCAAGATCCTTGGAAACGCCAGGATGTTCTGTTGAGGCTGGCAAGTTAGGAGCGATAGCCTGAGGTGCGTGATTGTTTGCATGTTCGTGTTCAAAGATGCGTTAGGCCAAGTAAGACCTCGTACCCTTGGTCACGAGATTTCATGCCGAAGCTAAAAGAATCAACGAATTCCTTGGCAGAGCGTTGAGTTGGGCTAGCGTGAGTGATTTCGGATCCGTAGTGATGGCTCGATTGCAGCGATTCGCTGGACGAGGAGGCATAATCGAGGAAAAATCAGAAACTAATGCGTAGTAAACTACTATTGGAAAATACAACGCGTGCACGCAAAGTGAACAAAACAAAGGAGCACACAGCTAGCATTGATGGATATAATTCAAATGGACAGACTGCAAATCACAGTAGTTGCTAAAAATATATATATATATCTCTGTGTCGTAACTGTTCATCAGTAGGATGCCTAAAATGTGTGCAATTCTACAATTGGTTTCGGCTCCATTAAATCCTATACCAACCGCAGAACATTTTAGAAGGAGCCACCCACAATGTGAGCACAGTCACGGACAACACAAGTAAGGAAAACAATGCAAAGTAAGTATAACATAGTATTGATTACAGCTACTAACAATGAAAACTTGTTATCACCGAAGTTTGTAAAAACAACTGAAGGTCAGTTATAGATGTAATCTAAGATAAACAAGGAGCTCTTGAACCAGAGCTGAGTCACACAATGCTCTTTATGTGCGATAGCAACATATTTGCCACCCAGGGCAAAGTAAATCATAATTAAACAATGGCTGAAGTACGCTCTAATTAGTTAACTCTATTTTACGAGTAAAATGTCCATAAATCATTAATAACGGGGCCAGGGAAGGGGAATTTAATTCTGCATGACAGAAGACTGCCTAAGCGCCTTATAGAGCAAGTTCCTTAGTGAACTGTGAACTGTTTTAAACGAACTGTGACATTGTTAGTATTATTTTAATCTTGGTTTACATTTTCAACATTCGTTTATCATTTTCCTTAGGAAGGAAGAAATGTTATGATGTAATGCTTTATTAACCACGTGACTTACCTTGTGCGTGTTAGTTTGAACCTTTGTACCGTTTTACGTCTCCGCCATTATTAAACAAGTTGAGTTTGTACCTCCGGAGTCATTATTTCCCATCATAAACACTACAAAGTTTTTCACGTTAGGAACTTTGTATGCGTTGTTTATAAACACCTCATGAATTAAGTCACGGTTCTTTTTTTTGCTCTTTGGCCATCTTCACTTTCATAATATTCGGTTATTGATACACGTTTTATTCAACAAGTTTCCCGAAAATGTTTCGATCTTTGACAGTATGCAAATATTTGATTTGAGCACTTTTGATTTGAAGTCCAAAGATATCTCCCGTGGGAATACACTGTCGGTTCATTCCTAGTCTGTGAGATTATTTCCCGCTGGAAAAAAGTAGGAGAAATTTGCTCCTTCACTGCCTTCATATTCATTCACCATGTTCCTTTTTCCGGGAAGAACTTTTGATAAGATACACGTTATTCATGTGATGAATTTATTTGTCGGTGGAAGTGAAAACGCAAACAAACGAAATTTGATACTCTTGCTTTATGACTACGTGACACAACTTGTGATTAAGTGTGTGACAAAGAATTTGAAAGAAAGCAACATTTGCACGTACCGTGTGCGTGTCATCACCTTAGTACATGAAATCCTGTGGAGGGTCACATTATTATGAAATGAAATACATGTACATGTCCTATTAAAAACTACATCCTAAACACCATTGCCATAAACCGAATGCGAATACATGTACATGTATGGCCGTCAGGCAGTTTTCTGTTTCGCCAAGTTTTCAGAGAAATTAACCCTTTAAGACCCAATATCAAAATTTAAATTCTCATTTCTTGTCCCTATACATTTCGTAGAAATTGTTTGGCTTTATCATTATCCAATTGCTTTTCTTTTCTTGAGAACCTGTCCAAACAAAAAATTGTTGGATGGCTATATTTGCATTTGGTGTATGAGGCAACAAATGATCCCTGCTCTAACAAAAATCCTGGGTTAAAAACCCAAAAAGACATACCAGTTTTTCCCACCTTGCTCTTCTCTCTTTTGTCTGCGTTCATATTTTATACGGTTAACTATTTTTGTCAAGAGTAGTGTTTGCAACATTTTCTTTCCTTGGGTATCAGAAGAGAGTCTCTCATGGATTACATTCCTTGAGATTGGACTGTTTTGTAGCATGTCCTTTGTTAAGAGTTCAAGATGAAACCATGTGCTTGTAAGAACTACTTTTAATTACCAAATATGGGCATACATGAGACATGCGAAACTATGACGTAAGCCGAAGAAATCAATATGCAAATATTGTAACATCTTCCCTTTTTTTACAAAGAAAACGAACTTCCAAGTAACTGAATGAATAAAGAAAGGAAACAAAAGTTTTTTTGTTTTTTTTTTAAATGGCCATAAACTTGAACAAAGATTTGAAAGAGCTCTGAAAATAATTCTCTTGTCTCTACAACAAAGTCTCAACAGTTCAGTTCATACAAAGTCCTTGAACCTTGTAGGTGGCTTAATCATCCTGGTACGAGTGTGCTTCACAGGTACGGGTACAGGTACATGGTCTGGTACAGGATCTGGTACAGGATCGGGTACAGGATCAGGTACATCATGGCTGGGTCTGGGTTGTACAGGCACTGTAGGAACATGTACTCCATTGGATTCAGCAACTTTTGGAATGCCTTCAGGAACAACTTTGTCTGCCAACTGTTCCTGCGGTTTGAGAAACTGCCTGTTTCGTCGAACGGTTTCATTACCCGTCTTCAGAAGGTAGGACCTATCAGACAGCTGTTTGATAAGAGTTCCTGTTTTGCAACTCTTGCCTCTTTGAAGTGGCGCTACTCTAACCTCTTGACCAACTTCCAGTGGCGGAAAAGACTTTGCTGTTTTGTCATGGTAACTCTTTGCTTTCTGCCTTTTCAACTTGATTTGACTTTCAACGCCTTTCACAACATGAGGGCGGAGGTTTGTGGCTGTTGGCATGAGAGTCTTGGTTCTTCGTGACATGAGTCTCTGTGCTGGACTTGATCCAATGGTTTCAGTGGGTGTGTTTCTGTATTCCAGCAAGGCGAGCCAAGGATCTTTCTCATCTCGGAACGCTTTCTTGAACAGGTTTTTAACAATTTTCACGGCAGATTCTGCTTTCCCATTCGATTTGTGATGATGGGGAGATGAGGTCACATGAATAAACTCCCACTCTTTAGCAAATGAACTGAACTCATGGCTTGTAAGTTGTGGTCCATTGTCAGAAACAAGAACGTCTGGGATTCCGTGTCTTGAAAACTGTTCCTTCAGGAATTGTATGATGGTTGGTGAGGTTATGTCACTGAGCTCTTGTACTTCCACAAAGTCTGAGTAGTAGTCAACTAGGACGATGTACTCTTTCCTCTGAAGGGTGAACATGTCTACTGCTAGACGGCTCCAGGGACGGTCTGGAACTTTCGTTGTCTGCATTGGCTCTTTAGGATTTCTTGCTTGAAACTCTTCACAGACAGAACACTTTGAGATTGCTTCCTTTAGCTCACTGTTCATTCCTGGCCAAAAGACTACATCACAAGCTTTTCTTAAGCATGCTTCGATGCCAAGGTGACTTGCATGGCTTCTGGAGATGATTTCTGGTCTGATTGCCTTGGGAATGATGACACGCTGGTTCTTGAACAAGACACCGTTGTGCAAGGATATTTCCTCTTTGTAGTTCCAGTATTCTCTGATTGGAATGGGAGTCTCACTTCGTTGTTCTGGCCATCCTACCAATACTGTGGTCTTGAGAGTTTGCAGTACTGAATCTTGCTCTGTTGCCTTTTGCAACTGTCCTAGCCTTTCACTTGACACTGACAGGGAATCAAACGGGTTTAAGGCTTCAATTTCCAATGCAAACACCTGAAATTCTTCGTCTTGTTCTCCTTGATCAGGAAGATACGCTCTAGAGAGGTGATCTGCTAGGTACATTTGTGGACCAGGTTTGTACTTCACATTCAAGTTGTAACGCTGCAATCGGAGCAACATCCGTTGTAGTCTGCAGGGAGCGGCTAACACGGACTTCTTGAAGATCGCCTGAAGCGGCTTATGATCCGACTCTACTGTGATCGTCTCTCTTCGGGAAATGTATTGGCTGAATCTCTGGCAGGCGAATACTATCCCGAGGCATTCCTTTTCGATTTGGGCATATCTACGTTCTGTGGGTGTGAGCGTTTTCGAAGCTAAAGCCACAGGCTGCCCATTTTGGAGAAGTGTAGCCCCTAGACCGTTTTCACTAGCGTCGCATTGAATGGTGACTTCTTCGTTGCAGTCGTAGTATCTCAGGACAGGGTGGTTGACGACTAGCTTCTTCACTTCTTTGAAGGCTGTGTCATGCTGCTTCACCCACGTGAACTTAGCATCCTTGGTTGTCAGATCCCTCAGAGGACGCACCACATCTGCAAGTCTTGGCAAGAACTTTGACAGGTAACTGACGAAGCCAAGCAGGGTGAGTACCTCCTGCTTGCTTGTTGGCTGGGGCATTTCTTCGACGGCTTTGACTTTATCTGGATCTGGCCTCAGGCCGTCTTTACTGACTATGTGACCCATGAACTTCACTTCGTGCTGCTTCAGCTTCATCTTCTTACTGTTGAGGCGAAGATTAACTTTTCTAGTAACTTGATCAGATTTTTATCGTGATTTCTGATGGCTTGTTCTTGTGTATCGCCAAATCCCATTACTAAGATGTCGTCTCTGATGACCTCAACACCATCCAAATCTGCAAGCTTCTCTTGTAGGTTTCTTTCAAACTCTTCGGGAGCCACACTGATACCGAAAGGCATATGCAGATATCTATAACGACCAAAAGGTGTCCAAAATGTGGTCATCTTACTACTGGCTTCATCAAGACTGATTTGATAAAAGCCATCTCTAGCGTCTAGTGTGCATAGCTTGGGCAAAAGTTCTTCAAGGGTAGGCATCTGATATTTGGGCCGTTGGATGACCTTGTTTAGCTCTTGAGGGTCTAGACAAATCCTAATCTTTTCAGGTTTGGCCACCACCACCATGTTACTGATCCACTCTGTTGGAACTGTTTCTTTCTTGATTATCCCTTTGTTCTCTAGATCAGCAAGCTTTGCTTTTACTTCGTTTTGTAGAGCTACTGGTATGCGCCTTGAGGTGTGCTGAACAGGCACAGCTGTTGGATCAATTACAAAGCTGCTACAGCCAATGTGCCCGAGTCCTTCAAATACATCTCTGTAATCTTGCAGGATACTCTGTGTAGTTAAGGCAACATTCTTCACATCCAGACTGTGAACTTCGGCTTGGGATCCCAACTTGAGAAGTCCCAACTTTCGGCAGATTTCAGCAGACAGTAATGGATTGTTTGAACCACTAACTACTTGAAACTTGAGCACCAGAGTTTTCGCACCATATGTGACTCTAAGATGGACTACTCCCAGAGGTTTCATAAAGGAGCCATTAAACAGTTTAAGCTTTGTCTTGCTTGTTTCCATGAGAGGATTTCCATCTTGGGCAATAATTGATAGATGTCGGTAGCTTAGAACATTGCAAGTCGTACCAGTATCCAGTTGGCGACCGTTTTCGTGAACATCTCCGAGACGTTGAAAAAAATGACAAAGACGCATCCAAACCAGTCGCGCGCCATTTTAATCTTACTAACCATTCTAAACAACACATGACAATCTGCGGCCTTTCCCTACACCAGGGTAACACAGAAAGCCGTAAAAACCTAGAACAAAAAATCATCTTTCAAATCGGCACTCTCAAACCCCACGGAATCAACAAACGCTTTTCATTCAACTAATCTACATTTGTTTTTCACGTCACCAAATTTTCACCAATAGCGTGGCTCCACCGCTTACTATATAAAACCACACACTACCCACAATTCCTTGATTCGCTCCGACGAAGGGCTAGCGCTCGAAACGTCAGCTATTTGAATCTTTTTACGGTGGCCAATTTACCTTATCGACTCAGTCGATAAAACTAAATTCTCGTGTTTCATCCCCCCACCGACGCAGCACCACAGTTTCTCTAGAAACTAACCCCATTCATTACTTTATTGTTGTTGCCTTTTAATTACATGTCGCGCGGATTGTGACGTAGTTAAATGACATAATTTATGACACTCTCCCGGGCCTACAAGTTAAGCTGAATAGTACATGTTCATGCATAAAGAGTAAAAAGAATGTCTTATAGTGTTCGCCTCAAAGTCAGTGATTATTCTATTTGTTCCTTGATTCTCTGTGCTGCCTTCTGAGCGGCAAGTCGTATAGGAGGACGTTGTATATCATTTTCAGGAGCTTTTTCTGTGTTTTTGTTACTTGGTATGTCACTCCCATCTGACATCTCTAATGGATAAAGTTTCTCTATAGGTCTTGATAGTTCCTTTCCAGAACGTACTCTCAGAGATACAGATCGTGTGAGTCCATCTTTCCCCGTGTGCAGTCTAGTAACTACACCTATTTTCCATTGGTTTCGTGGTGTGTTATCGTGTATGAGAACATCTCCAATAATAACTCCCCTTTTGTGTAATATCCTCTTTCGACAAGTGTGATGTTCTCGGAGACTTGTCAGATATTCGGTTTGCCATCGAATCCAAAAGGCGTGTATTAGTGTTTTCTGATACTGAGCTCTTTTTGTAAGAGCTTTTGTTGAAATCTCAGATGGAATATAGTCAGGATCTGCTTCATTTTCTTTAGCGTTCGTGTCTGGTAATGCTAGAAGACGGTGTCCACATAAGAAATGTGATGGCGTCAGAGGAGAGGCATCGTTGATATCTGTATAAGAGTATGTTAAGGGACGGCTGTTTAGCACCGCTTCTACTTCAGTAAGTATTGTGTTTAATTCAATCATGTTTAGGCAGGCTTTCCCTAGAGTTTTCTTTAAACACCTTTTCATTAGGCCAATAAGTCGCTCGTAAAATCCTCCCCACCACGGAGCTCTTTCAGTGATGAATTTCCATGTTATGTTGTGATGAGCGAGGAACCTTTGGGATGAATCCGTTTCAAGGATGTGAGTTTTGATTGTTTGAAGTTCTTGAGCTCCGGCTTTGAAAGTTTTTGCGTTGTCTGAAATGATACATTCCGGAAGTCCTCGACGGCTTATGAATCGTCTGAATGCTCTAAGGAAGGCATCGGTGGTCTGATCTTCTACTAATTCAAGGTGTACGGCTCTTACTACTGCACATGTGAAAAGACATATGTACATTTTAGACGAAGTTTGATTTGTTTGGTCGCGGACATAAAGAGGGCCTGCATAATCGATCCCTGTAAATTGAAAGACTTGTGATTGTTTGACTCTTGATTGTGGAAACGGTGGTGTGGGTACAGAACGAAAGGGTGGTCCTTGGACTTTTCGGCATGGTACGCATTTTGATATGATTCTTTTTACAAGTTGTCGACCTTGAGGTATCCAATATGTCTGTCTGATTTGAGTTAATGTTTCTGGTACTCCACCATGCATGACCTGCTTATGTATAGATTGGACGATGAGTGTAGTTAAGTAGTTATCCTTTGGTATGAGGATAGGAAATTTTGTGTCGTGAGGCAGATCTGTATACTGTAGTCTACCACGACAGCGTATGAGATTTTCATCGTCAAGATAAAGATTGAGTTGTCATATAATGGCAGGTTGTCTGGATTTGTCTTTGCTCCTCAGGTATGAAATTTCTTGTCTGTAGATTTTGTGTTGAGTAGCTTTTAGTGAGATATTTCTGGCTTCCGCGATATCATTCGCTGTAAAAGTTTCACTATATACTTCACTTTTTGTCCATTTTCTCGTGAAGTTGATAACTCGGGCTGTGACTCTGAGTAGACGGACTAGGGTGCTGTATCTTGTTATATCAATGTTGTTAAGTATATTCGGATCTTCTTCAACGTTTGTGACAATTTGCATTTGTAGGCTTTGAAGTTCCTCGTGAACTAAATTTTGGGGATATAGAGGCCATTGTTCCTCTGGTTCGCTAAGCCATGGAGGTACTTCAAACCATAGTCTTTTCTTATCGTTGAATACAATAGTGCTAACTCCACGGGTTATCAAGTCAGCTGGGTTCATAGATGTCGGGCAAAATCTCCAAGTTTGGGATGACGTGATTTCTTGTATCTTTTGAACTCGAGTTTGAACGAATTGTTGTCGTTGTTTGTTGGAAGATAACCATGATAAGACAACTTGAGAATCACTCCAGTATATAACTTCACTGCTGTTCACAAGCCGCAAGGTTTTGTTTAGGTATTAAAAAAGTTTTGCTCCCAAGAGTGCGGCCAATAGTTCTAGTTGTGGCAGTGTCGTCTTTTTCAAGGGTGCGACTCTGGTTTTAGCCATGAGGAATGCGGTGTATATACCGTTCTCAGCTGACAATCCTCTTATGTAAGCGACCGCTCCATAAGCTTGTTGGCTGCTGTCACAAAATATGTGTAATAGTTGCGAAGAAGTATTTTCTGGGTACTTCAATCGAGGTTAAATTGTTGATATCATCAGTCCATTTTAGCCACTGTTCTTTTTGTTCGTCTGGTAGACTTTCATCCCAACTTAAGGTTTGCTTCCATAGGTCCTGTATCATAATCTTTGCCTTTACTGTAATAGGTTCCACAAAGCCGAGCGGGTCAAATAATTTTGACGCGAAGCTTAGTGATGTTCGTTTTGTTGTATTTGCCATAGCATCTCTTTCTCTGATAATTTTTTCGAGTGAAAGTGAGAGCGTGTCACTTGTTGAATTCCAGGTGAGTCCCAAGATTTTTGTCGTTCTGACTGCCTTGTGGTGTTTCAGTTCTGCGTTGCTCATTCTTACAAGGGTCCCGGCACCAATGTTACAACTGTTTACGTTGTAACAACAAATAATAACTCCTTCGAGTAAAACGTCTCCTTACTTTATTGTTGTTGCCTTTTAATTACATGTCGCGCGTATTGTGACGTAGTTAAATTACATAATTTATGACAAATGTGGACTGCTTTGTCGAGTGTTAGGGATTTCTCTCGTAAAAGCTTTCCTTTGGTACCTCTATTGCTGAGACCAATGACTAATCTATCGCGGATTAATTCATCTGTAAGCGTTCCAAATTCACACGACGATGCAAATTTCCGTAGACGAGTGACATAGCTATCAACAGACTCTCCTGAATTTTGCACAAGAATTAAAAACATACCGCTCGTAAACGACGTTGCATTTCGGTTTGAAGTAGTTTTCCAACGCGGCCATGCATGCTTGAACGTTGTTCCTGTCCTCGGCTGCAATATTGAGGTTCAGGAATGTTTGTAGGCAATCTTTACCCATTACGGAGCGAAAAGATGCTAATCTTATTTTCGAACCTTGTTTATCGAGGCCGGTCGCAACTTCATAGTCCTCCCATTGTTGACGAAAAAATTCCCAATTGCTCACTAGATTTCCTTTGCAGACCATGGGAGCAGGCACAGGGAAATTTGAAGGCATATACGTGGCGGAACTTGCGGCGGGTTGTACGTTTGGACCAGACGAAGCTTCGGTTTCTTCGGTGTCCGACATGTTGTGCTTCAGTGCTTGTTTTCGCGGCTACTTTGACGAATGTTCCACTGAGACTAACAACAACTGCTTCGGAGTGTTTTCTCCTGTCGGTGAAGAAGTTGTGCTGGTAATTTTCAGTGAAAGTTAGGCTAAATTATCGCTTTTAACTTCTGACACCATGTTAAGAGTTCAAGCTGAAACCATGAGTAGTAAGGCATGGCAATATAGGGAATAGTCATTTTTTCCTAACCACGCCCATTTTTTTTTTTGAATATAGGGAATAGTCAAAATTCCCGATATACGTCATCAATGACGTCATCCCAACGGAAAAAATGGAGCCCACACAGGTAAATCAGGTTCAACAAGTTTTTTAATGAAAAAATTATATAGGGGATTTTGACTAGAATTATTTTTCAATTTGTTTTCAAATTTTTTTGAATTTTTTGTGAATTTTTTTTTCAATTTTTGATTTATATAGGTGATTTTGAGTATCGAATTTTTTCAAAAAACTTTTTGATTTTTTTTGAATTTTTTTTCAAATTTTTTTGGGGAAGTGGTCAAATTTCCCTGTGTACGATCCTCCTGGGGAATGAATTGGGGAAGTAGTCAAAATCCCCAATATGAAAGAAGAAGCCCACACAAGGATGAAAGTTCAATAACATGTTTAATGAAAATCATCAACAAGAAAAAATTTCAAGGATTAACACTTTCTTCTTTTCTTGAGTAACTTTCCGATCGGGGTTTGAGCAAAACTTATCTGGATGTAATGGTGATAAAAGCGCTTATCATCGAGCGCTGAATAATTCTTTTTACAGAACATAATACAAGCAATCACTTGGTAATTAGACCGCATGAAAACCTTCAGGGCAAAAAATTCAAAGTCAGAAATTTTCCGCGAAGACATGTCGTAAATCAGGTTCTCTTTCTCTTTCGATTCCATCGCATGTTAGAACGAAAATCATCTTGGCTCGCCTCCAGGACATTCCGTGAATGAAAAAAGAAAAAAAATAGTTTGAATTCAATACTCGCAGAAAACTCGTTTGAAAGAAGAAACGTGAAAGTATTTCAAACAAATCAAATTTTCCTCGCATGACGAATCGAGCAAAGACAAACAAACAAACTACGAACCTGCGGAAGGATTTTGCAGTAAAAAAATCCTTCTTTTGCCGAAAAGGTTGTCCTTTTTCCAATGCCACCTCTTAAACCTTCCACGAGGAGAGTTGTCTGATTTTTTAGCGATGAACCATCTTTGTTTTCACGCCGTGAAAAAATCTTTCTTGTCTTTCTCAGAACAGCGTTTTCCTGGAAAAACCCGGCTTACGCCATCACTTGGTTCCAGACCACGCGCGAACCACCAGCGGGACCTGGCTCGATGATAAAAGAGTTTAAATTGAAATCGTCTCGTCCCAAGTGTTTGCGATAATCTTGCATCCATTACTGTTTTCTGCCGAGCAGCTCGTCTGGCTTTGCGTTGTAAGCGAATGAGAGAAGAATGAAAAAAGAATAAAGCGCGAGACTTTATAAAGGAAAAAAAGCTGACGCCACCCCTCAGGCTACGAGGAAGCCCTTCGCTGACGTCTCTTGTTTTTGAAGGGCAATTTGTTTTGTCAACCAAGCGTTTCCAGAAAATGAGAGTGCTTTTTGTTTTGTGTTTTTCTTGCTTGTTTTTCGTTTTCTTGTTGATTTTTTTGGGATCCCAACGGGAATCGAACCTGTGACCTTGGCGAGAGTCTACACTACCAGTGGGCATTTTCTCGTTACTTGTGGCCACAAAGGAGTCTTGCCTTGTTTGATTTGGTTCATCAGACAATGAACCACGCAGATTGGTTTTTTTTTTTTTCATTACGTTTTTGACTTTTTTTTTATGAATTCTTATTCAAAAAACTGGTTCGCTGACGCCATTTCTTCATTATAAAAATCGCTCCCCAAGTTCATTTTCACTCATTCTCCAGCTGAAGAACAAGAAGAAGAAAAGAAGATGCCGAAGAAGATGCCATTTGAAGAAAAAGTTTACGTAGCCCCGAAGCGGAAATCCACCAAATCTGCGAAAGTTCCTGCGGGAAAGAAAAGAAAGAAAGAAAATGTTAAAGATATCATTAAGAAAGCTAAAGATGTCGTAGAGTACATCATAATTGAAGCAGAAGGAAGAGCAAATGAAGCACCATTGGCATCAATAGCCCCGTTTATACCTGACGCTCACACAGAAGTGAATGAACCTCTTATTCAAGATGTGGATCTAAACGTGGAACAACAAAATGCTGTCAATGCAATTGTTGGCAGCATTGGTCACATCACCCAGATGCAAATTGAGGATGCAGCTTCCAATAAGAACATTTTTTTATTCTGCCCCTTTCATCTTGGACATTTGAAACAGAGAGTCAGCTCCCCAAACGGGTTTTGTTATCTGAAATGCCCTCATCAAGATTGTTGTGTGATCTGCGCAAAAGACAAGGCAGAGCTTTACATGCAAACTGTTCACGCTCAGTTGAATAGGGACATTAAGGAAAACTGGAAGCCTTTGCGTTGTTTCTGCAATGAAGTCTTGACCCTGAAGCAAAGCAATTCTGAGAAGAATCCAGGTCGAATCTATCTTGCTTGCAGAAAGAGAGAGTGTAAATACTTCCAATGGGGTGATCTCCCTTTGAACGAGAAAAACGGAGACCATCACTTTAACCTTGATCCCTTCCCTCTCCCCATGAAAGAATATGCAGGCAAAACCTTGATCAGAGATGCATGTGGCGCTTCAAAATTGTTTTCCTGACTTAACCCCTTCACCACCACAACCCCAGCATAAAAATCCCCCCAGACAACAAAAAACCAGCACATTTCTTAAAAATGCGGTAGTATTTAATCAAGTACATTTTTGACAATGAAGGAAGCAATTTGGTATAATGTAAACCCATATTAAAATTTATCCTTATGAAATGTACTTTTCAAATTTGCAGGTTGTTTTGCATATCAGCCATTCTAGCATGAAATCGAGGCTGCCAAAATACAGACTTACAGTGTAGTATGAAGTTCAATATATGGCCAGAATAAACACACAGAAAATGCAACATTAAATCTATAATTGTTAATTAAATAACATTATTTTAGCCAGAGAAATAATAATAGAATGTAACATGACATGTAGGAGGAATCTAATCCAAAATGTTATACCAACAGCAGCTTAATTGCCTCAATATAATGCCAATACAAGAACTTCTAAATCTGCCATATTGTTTTTTCATTTGTCCCATGACAACAGGTAACTTCAATAAAAGAAAATTGGCTTTGTTTTAAAAAAATGATTGCTGCTACTAACTACAGCTGTACATAACATGCACAAAAGTTAGTGTTTTGTGTAAGTGACTCAAAAGAGGAAAAAGTCTCAACTGTATGTAATGAGAAAACGTTTCAGTTTTTCCAATACTCAACAAGAGTATGCCATGCTTTGAAACAATTTTGCCCTCTGTTTATACACAAATAAACATTGCAAGAGTCACACATGAAAGTTGTCTTAGTCATTTTATGTGGCACATCATTCTTTGGGCAATCAGGGTTGCAGGCCATGTAGCGGCGCCTCTTCTCCACACAAACCTGACAAGTATGGTTTGTTCCCACTCCCTTCATGGGTAGATGGTCACCAACATTCTCAAGCCTGAAAGGATCTGCTTGCCTCTTTCTCCCTGTTTTCTGCTTCTCTCTCCTCCAGGTTCCCACCAGCTGCATAATCAATTCTTCCCTGAAGACAGCCAGATCTCTGGCTCTTTTATTAGGGGGGTTGTGATCCAAGAAAAAGCTTTCAATTACATATGAATTGAATGCTGCAGCTTCTAAGCCCTTGATGACCAGTCGCATGTACCAGCGCATTTGTTTACGACTCTTCTGAATAGAAGTGAGTTGATCATTTCTGTCAACTCCCCCCATGTTGTCATTGTAATCATCAATGATTGCATGAGCTGCTACATCTTCCAACTCGAATCCTCCGGTCCGTAGTTTCTTGTTTCGCTGAATTGTAGACACTTGATCTGGTGAATGAACAGTAGACAGGAAATGTACCATTTGGTTGTCCTTCCAAGCAAGTGCAGTAATGCCATTGTAGGTTCTGATTTCACTGCTGCCACGTGGCCCCATCTTCGACGCCTTCAGGTCTTTGAGTTCCTTAGGGTACCCTTTTCTGTTGGATCGTACAGTTCCACAGACACCAATGTCATAAGCCTGCAAGTACATGCATAAAGCTACACTTGTGTACCAGTTGTCTATGTATAAAGTATGTCCTTTACCACGAAAGTCCTCAGTTAGTCGTGCAACTACAGCCCCTGACTTTCCTATGGCTGAAACTTCCTGTTCCTCTCTGCCTTTCCCTAAGTACACTTCAAATCGAGACAAGTAAGCAGTTTCAGAATCACACAATTCAAATAGTTTGATTCCCCACTGAACAGGCTTGCTTATGATTCTTTGCTTAAATGCCAGTTTACCTTTATAAGGAACCATGCATTCATCAATTGAAATCTTCTTACCACAATTATAATTGGCCTTGAAGGTTTTTTGCAGTTCCTCAACAAAAGGACGGACTTTAACAAGCTTATCATCTTTAGCTACTCTGTCTAAGCTAGCTAAGTTTAACTCGTTAGGATTAGTAAAGAAAACATAGCGGTTCAGCTGTTGAAATCGGTGTAAGGTAAGGACACGATTAAATCCAGGTACCAACAATAACCATTTTTGTTCATTTTGCCTGAAATAATTTTCATACCTTGGAAGGTTGACATCTTTGTTCATTGCAAGCAACATTGCAAAGTACGCCTTCAGTTCCCTAATGTCTGAGATCGGGGTGAATGGTGTTCGGTGTTTATCTGGATCAGCTGCCATTTTCACTTCAACCCAGCGATTAGTCCACCTCATTATCTTCTCCAAAAACGCATCGGAGATGAACAGTTTGAAAATATCGATAGCGTTTCCGTCATCAGGCAATTTGTCAATTGTTGGGCCACAATTTGTGCGCTGAAAGATGCCACGTGGATGATCTTCGTAGTAAGAGCGAAAAAGTGCACCATTCGGGTCTTTTTCCCATTCAATGTTCTCAGGTAGTTCGAAAACAAATCCTCCAAAATCATCTTCTTCGTCGCTATCACCAAAAATATCATCATCATCTGAGGAAAAATACTCCACGCTACTGCCTTCTGATCCTGAGTCAGCCATTTAAAAACAAATGCACACTACCGCGCGCTAATCTTTGAGATGAAATCGCGAACAAATCTTGTATGAAACAACATGGCCGAAACCACGTTTTTTCAGGGGTTTGTTATTGTGGATTAAGTTAATTATATCAGCCCCCCTCTAGGGAAAATGGGTTAGTGGTTTCAGGCTCTCAAAGTAAACACGGTCAAATTCCCGGAAAAGCGGGATAGTTCGTGTGGCAAGGAAAATTGCATTCCCGGAAAAGCGGGATAGTTTGGTGAAGGGGTTAAAGAAACAAGAAGAGCAAAAGAAACGCGCAGAGCAGACGGAATCAGCGAGAGTGATCCAAGAAGCCTTTCCAAACACTTTTGGCTCCAGTCAGCTAAGTCACCCAAAATGTACTACTCTTTTTTGAAAAAAACGTTTGAAAAAACTTATCATTATTGCTATAAAAGGTTTTAATTTTTTGAATAAAAATGAAACTGAGAAAAAAGGTTGTGGGATCTCTTGTGGAATTGGGGTCGATGGCGAGTCATGCCGTGGGTATGTTCCTCTTTGTATAGACGCTATAAAGAAGGGTTGAAACCTATTCCAATAGAAGATGTTCCACTGACAAACAATTGTTGTCGAAATACAATGATTCCAAAGCTATAGGCAGTTTAAGAGGAGTGGCACGATTTGCATCCTCCCAGGGAATTTCGCTGGGTCGAGCCAAACAATTGTTACAACATCCGCAAGAATTTAAACATGTTTGATGTCCACCATGTTTTGTTATCCCACGCCACTTTGAAAACCAAGTCTAAGACAACAGAGGTTTCATTCACATTGCACCAACGTTTTACTCAATAAAAAAGTGAAGAGAAGAAAACATGGCTGCGATTGACAACAATGGCAAAAAAAAAACATTGATCAATCGGGTTTTTTTTTCATTGAGCCTGAGGCTCATGGGTCGTTTGCCCTCTCATGCAAACTTCGGCGACCGTCAGTTTTTTTATGGATCTAATCCCAAGTCCTTGCACGAGGAGCTGTCATCGCTGTCCACCTCATCTGTCCAATTATGGCCTAATTTCAGGCGCTGCCAGTCAAACACTTCATCGATGTTGACGTGCGTCAATCCTAATAGTTCATAGGTAAAGAACAGATCTTGACGTCGGAAGGATAAAATTTCTTCCAAAATGCGTACGGTGACCACATCGGTTGACAACATGTTGCGCACAAATTGACAGTTTTCAGGGGTCCAGATCGGGTGTACAATACCATTTTCATGCAGCTGATGCACCCATTCGTCGTACACATCTGGAAAAGTGACTTGTCGAAGAGCCCTACTAATGTTAGCTCGTAGATCGTGTAAGAACAACAAGGCTTCGGGTGACCAAATGGGGTTATCGGGCGGTTTCAATACCACATGATGTTGCATGCATTTTAATAATGCTACAATCCACCAACGCCGCCAAGGGCGAGCATTCAGACTCTGCGTAAACTCGCTCTGAGAGTCCACTACCCCTTGACTCGTGAAAGGAGAAGTCATGTTTGGTGTAAAAAAGACTAAACGTTATCCTTATATAGAAAACGCGAACTGTCAGTCCTACCAAAATCTTCTATAAAAAAAGAAACAACAAGGTATCAAAACAAATGGTAACACGTCAACAAAGAACACTTCAGCGCGCGAGATTAAAAAAATGTCGAGAACGTCTGACGCCCAGATTGCTTTAAAAGATTGGTTGGGATGTGCCATTCTCTTTTTAGAAAGAGTCGACCCCCATTCTTTGGTGGACTTGAGCGATGATGCGTTACAAGAGCTAGAACCGGACATAGCGTTTGCGCAACTGGTGACCAGAAACAAAGAGAAGAACGAACCGTTTACTTTGCTTCATTTGATGGCTTATTTAAGCGTTATGCGTCAATGTTTGTCCCTGGACGCTTACCGTGAACATCGTCGTTGGATATTTAAGCAACAACAACAAGCATGCATACCTAGTTTTGGACGTTTTGTGGCTCAATTTACAGTGAGTCTGACCCGGCGATTGATCTCATTGGTGGTGCGCACCTGTTTGTTCCCCATCTAAAAAAATGAAGAAGGCCGAGCAGATGAGTCCTTTGGAAGACTTGTATTTGGATCTGGAGAGTCCTTACGCGTTGAGTGGAAATTTCAAGGAATTGACCAAGGTGGCCCGCGACACGTTGGACGTCTCACCCAGCAATGCGCAAACGTATTTACAAGGAGAACCCACTTTCACGTTACACCGTCCTCGTCAGGTACGATTTCCACGCAGCAAGACGGTCGTGCCTCCGCAAGTGGATTATACCTGGCAGGCGGATCTTGTGGAAATGCAGGATGCCAAACTCATTGCCCAAAACAAACGCACCCGATACCTACTGACGGTCATCGATGTGTTGTCCAAATATGCAATGGTCATTGCCTTAAAAAGCAAGAAAGATAAGGCCACGGCAGATGCCTTTCGTTATTTGTTGGAGAATTCAGGAGGACGTAAGCCCGTCAACTTGCAGACGGATCAAGGGAAAGAATTCTACAACCAACACATGAAGCAATTACTGGACGAGTATAACATTCACCACTATTCCACTCGAGGTGAACCCAAAGCTGCTGTGGTCGAACGTTTCAATCGCACTTTGAAGGAAATGATGTACAAGTACATGACAGCTCGCAACACCCCCAAATATTTGGAGATCTTACCCTTGTTGGTGGACAAGTACAACACGCGCATTCACAGCCGCACTCAAATGGCCCCGGCCGATGTCACTGACGACAATGCCTCGGTGGTCTGGAAGCTGTTGTTCAAACCCACCCCTGCCTTAGACCCTTACAAGTTTCGACCGGGGGATTTTGTGCGCACCACAAAACCCGTCAAGGGTAAAAAGAGTGCCTTTTCCAAGAGTTATCTGGGTAATTGGTCGCAAGACGTGTACACGGTGACCGATCGTCAACGGTCCTTGTACGATGGTGTGAATTATTACAAGTTGGACACTCGGAAAGGTGATAAAGTACCTGGACGATTTTATGAACCTCAACTGCAAAAAGTACGAGCTCTACCCAACCAATGGCGGGTGAGTAAAAAGCTTAAATACAAGGGACACGGACCCACTCGTCAAGTGTTAGTTAACTGGCAAGGACTTGCTCCCGATTATCAAACGTGGATACCCGTCAAAGAGTTAAAAAAGTCCTCGTAAAAAAATGGCCAAACCCTGGGAAATGGACGATGATTTTTTGCTGTTTCTGTATAGTGGGGATGTGGGCACGGAACCCCTCGAACCCGGACAGACCACCGTGCGCAGTGCGTTCCGACAACGGCTGGAGATTCCATTGACGCTCACCGACCAGTGGCAAGTTGCCCTTTTGAAACTGTTGTACACCAATTCTTACGGGAACACCGTGTTGAAATCGTCGCAGGATTACCATGTGCGTGTGGGGAGCTCGGATGGATCGGTTCCCACTCGATCAATGGCACTGACTTCGCACAAACACTTCACGCACGCGGCAGAATTGCTTGGCGATTTGGTGCAGAAGATGGGATGGTACGTGATACCCACCTTGTCGGACGGTCAACATCATTACGGACAACTCCACATGGAATCTCCTGGCACCACGGACAAAAATTTTCCCACAAATCCCAAACTGGATCTGTTTCGTCCTGACCTGGTGCGTGAATTTTTGCAAAGGATCGGAAACACTTATCGCGTGAAACAAGTCGCACTCCCTACGCGCTTCCTTCAGATCGAATATTACGTAGGATCCGCCCTCCTGAAACTCATGGGTTTAAGGAGGGATTACATCTGGTTAACTAGAGCTAGTCCATCCAGACCCAGGACGCATTATTCACTCCATCTGTGGGTGCAGGGTCAGTACAATCTGGGGGAATCGTTGGCTCTGTTGATGGGATTTTTGGAGCCCGATCCAGATCGGCCGGGCCAGACGCGCATTGTGGCTCACAACACCGTCTAGGCGGACACGGGAGAAGGTACGCAAGCCGATTGGGTGGTTAGTCGTTTGGATACGCATCACTTTGGCATCGAGACGGAAGATTTTCTGTTGGGAGGCGTACGCATCAAACTCAACACTGCCGTTGAGCGGTTGCACTACACGTTTGGCAAAAGAGCCGTCTTTGACATGGGGGCTTGGGTGCGCGACCCGTCTCCCTTCTTACCCTACGCGCAACAATCCCCC